>JAJEJH010001626.1:0-20803 GCA_026122585.1 Anacardium occidentale
TAAAATAAATTTAAAAAACAGTCATCATCATCAGCAATATCACCGATGACAGTGGCTGCTATTAACTCGATCACCTGGTTTAATTAGCCACTAGATCTGGTTGTCTCAATGATAAAAATGACTAGATTTAATTGTCACGGTCATTGAGAATGAATGAAAACAGTCAATTTCAAGTTTATCGATTGTTTTCGGCTATTTCTGATGATAGAGATGACTAGGTTTGATTATCTCTATCATTAAGGTGACCAAATCTAGCTACTAATCAAATTAGGTAGTTATTCTTGATTATCTAGTTAGATTAATAGTAACTTCTACGGTTAATAATTTTTATTTTATTTTTAAAATTTTTGTTAAATTTTAATAATTTTTGTAATTTATTATTATTATTATTATTATTATTATTATTATAATATTAATATATTTTATATTGAAAGGTTAATATTGGAAGGAATTTGGTTAATAGGTAGGCATTTGAGTTTTTAAAAGTTTTTGGGTGAAATTATGAGGGAAAACCTTAGTTGGGAATAAGTCATTTGGCCAAAAATATAACAAAATTAATTGTGACTTATCGAAAACACATTTCCTTGAGAATAAAATTTTTTCGCAAACAGACGCTTACTGTTTATACCTTTACGGTTGACCGCTTATTATATATTTGTAAACAATAGTACCAAGGCGATAGACCTACTATCTATCCTTTTTGAGAAAATCGTAAAACATATAATATAAATGAAAAACATACAAAACCAACATAAATGAAGTTTTATCTAAACATAATCGAGTCAAAATAAAACAAATTAGAATAAAATCTATAAGTATATTATTTCTGCAACTTGTAGGACCCGCCGCCACGAGTACCCCTGCTGCTGAAAACTGAATGGGTCTTTTATTAATAATCTGAAAATCTGGGTACCCGCGACGGGAATCCTACGAAAATAAAATAAACTTCTTGAAACTATACAATTCTGCACATGCGGAAGCTAAACTGAAATACATCACTGAAATATACAAACTGTTCTGTACAATGGGTCCATTGGCCTTTTTTCATACATACATATATTGTTTTTGTACATCTGGAAACATCTGAAAACATACAAAAGATACATATGACCACACAGGTCCAAAACTGATATACATACTGAGATCGCAATGTGTGTGCGTGCCCTCTCCGTCAGCCTCGATCCAACCGCTCCTCGAACCCAGCACGAACCACCTGAAAATGATGGAAGAAGGAGGGAGATGAGTGATAAAGATCACCCAGTAAGCGCTCCTTACTTCCCTCAACACCCAAGCAAGCACAAACAATCATATAAATCAAACATACCTGGGCATCGGCCCTAATCATACATCTATGCGCTTGCTGAAATCTGGAAACTGTTATCTGAATCTCATTCTCATTATATACTGATACCATTATTATTCATGTCATGATATGTATGTCATGTCATGCTAACTGAATATATTGGATGCATGCATCTGAATACCTCTCTATACCCTCGGGTACCTACTGTGCTGATCAGACTGGTGAACACAGGGATTCAACATCCTGACCATGTAGGCTGAACAATCTAGCTACTGGTTAGAAAGCTGAATCTGAAAACCACTGCCCAATCTGACTGGTGCCAGATGGTAAACTGAAATGCTGTTGAATCCTCTGACTGGTGTCAGGAACTGAATCTGTAATATTGCTGAGCGTTCTGACTGGTGTCAGAAGGCTGAATCCCACAGATGCCCCCTCGTGTTCCACCTATACTCTTACCCATACATCGGGTTCTGAATACTGAATACTGCTGAATTCGGATCCTCTGATCCTCTCTGAAACTACATGTCATGTCATGATATGCACATGCAGTTTATTATCTGAATATATGCTCATTTGATGCTTATCTGAAGCAATTTAATCATTTATCTGAATTTCCATGCTTAATTAATCAATAATTAATCATTTTCTGAAAATCTGCTGATGCACGGGCGTGCATCAATGGTGCACGGGCGTGAGCCAGGACGCACGGGGTCGTGCGCTGGTCGTGCGCCTGGTCGTGCAAGCTACTGAAATTTTTGGACAACATTCATTTATAGCGCATGCACGGGCGTGCGTATGCGGACACACGGGCGTGCATGGGCAATTTCTGGCCGTGCATACGGCGTACACACGGGCGTGCATCTGGAAAAACAAAGACTCACGACCGTGCCATGCAGGTGCACAGTCGTGCGTCTGGTTCTTCAACAAAGCACCGCTTCTAAATTGCACCATTCCACAACCAAACCACAATCAATTGCAACAACACCTCAAATATGCATTTCCAGCACTTCACACAACACAATTTAAGCATCATATCTCACATGCATCAAGCCACATGAAATCTACCATGGGAGCTTTAGCTTTCTCACACTAAACACAATCCATCAACATGCAAGGATTCAAGGATGGAAATCCATCATCCAATTCATCATGCAACATCATATAATCATCATAGAGCATATATAACATTCATCCATGGCAATCAAAGCTCACAAACATGCTGGGAAATGCGAGAAGAAGTGAGGAACACTTACCTCTTGCCATGCTTCAGAAACAAGCTCAAACAACTAATCTCTTAGCTCTCTAACCGGATTGGGAGGTATTGGCTGCTGAATTTCCTCTCTAGGAACGGGAGGAACTGAAAAAGAAGAGAGAATTCTGGCTGAAATGCAAACGGGTGAGAAAAGAAACGAAATAACTCTCGGTTTCACTTATATACTAGGCCACGCACGGTCGTGCACTAATGATGCACGGGCGTGCACAAGGGAAAATGAACATAGTTCATTTCCCGCCCACTCGCCTAATCGAATCCTTCCGAAAGGATTCCAACGGAAGCCACATGGCTTCAAAAACTTACCAACTCACCCCTGAACTTATCTAGACTCCCAATCTCTCTCTGAATTCGATTTCTAACCCCAAAACTCTAACCGAAAAGACTTTCGGAATCTAGGATGCTACACAACTTACATTATAATCACTTCAAGTATAATGTTAAGAATATAAAAGAGCTATCACTTAGATTAATTGTTTGATACAACAATTTTGGTAAGTGTTTGGCACAGGAGATAATATTGAGTTTTGGTGTGTTTCCCTTAAAATGATTAAAGAAGGGCAAAATTGGTATTTAGTCTGTTAATTTCTTACAAACATATAATTTTTTTTTTTTTTAGCAGGTTATATATATATAGTTGGTAAAAAATTTTTATTAAAATAATTAATTTTCCTACTTTTATAGCTAAAGTTGGGCTTAAAACACTGTCTTACCTATTAAATATATAAATAATAACTTTTCATCCAAACCTAATTATGATTAAAAAAAAAACAAAATCAAAATAATAATTTAATTATTTCATCCATAAAACTTAAAAAAAAAAAAAAATTCTCATTTTAATAATTTTAAAATATAATAATTAATTATTTTAATTATTTTATAAATTTAAAAACCTATAATTCAATCTTATACTTTAAATTTAAAAATTTAAATCATTACAACGTCAATTATTCAAGTCCAAACTCATTAAAACCACCTTTCAGTCCACAAACCCAATTTCAATGGAATCATTAAATATGATAATTTAACTTTTTTACAGATTTAAAATTTTATAATTCAAAATTTGAAACCCTAATTATCCCAATTACCATCTATCCAAACTCATAGTCCACTTATACTTATACCGATTAAAAACTATTTACAGAAACAAGATAATATAATAATTTTAAAAAAATAAATTAATTAAGAATGATAAGAGAGTTTAACTTTCTATCATTATGAGTCAAGTCTCATTTGAGTGAAAAGTATGAAATCACACCCAACTCCAACCTTCACTTTGATATCAACAACAAATTTATGTTTTACAACAAGGTTTTCCATACATTTATAATGAAAAAAATGAAGGAAAATTGATAACAATAATAATTCAGCTGTTCTTTATACAATTACCAAACAGCTGCATTTGTTTCTCTCATGTTTAAAGGAAAAAGAAAAAAATATATAATTAAAGGAAGGGGACAAAGAATGTAGTTCACAAAAATCAAGCTTAAGATTTGGGAGTCAAACAAGTTGAATTCATTTTGCAGCTCTAAATAACTGGCTTCCCAGGGTCACCGTTGGGGTTCCTTCCCCCATTACTGTTGTCAAGCTCATTTCTTTCTCCAGTGTCCGGTCGAGTTCCATTACCACGTAGCTCATCGAAGGCCGCCTCTCACTTGACGGATCCAGGCATCGGACTATCAACCGAATGAGCTCTTCCATACCTTCCGTTGTGAATCGATTCCCCAATCTCACATCAATGATGCTTGAAAAATTGCTAAAATCTTGACTGTTTTGCACCTTCATTTCATATTCCAGAGACAAGAAAATATATTTGAACTCCAGAAAAGCACTTGAATATCTAGCAAGTAGTGACATACTGAAAGCACGTATTGACATGTTTAAGGTCTATGGTTTGGCATGTATGTGGAGTGCATAGTATAACAAAAGATATGAAGTTGAGCACATACCAATTCAACTAGATTCTTACAAGAAGCAGACGACAGCGAATCCGATGCCTCCCGCCCGCTTACTAACTCCAAAAGGAAGACTCCAAAACTATATACGTCGCTTTTTTCGGAAAATCTTCTGAATTCTTTCACCCTGCATAAGCAAACAGCAGTTAAGTGTCAACTGATATCTGAAAGGCCACTTAAACATGGGGAATCATGGAGTAATACTCCGGAGCTAGGAATATCTCATCAGCTGTGACTTGTGAAGACGACTCTGCAACATCAGTTCTCCCAAGAAAAATTCGAACTCCAGCATCCGCAACCTTAGCTATGAAATTTTCATCTACAAGGACATTGGCTGTTTTAAAATCTTTATGTACCACACGGGGACTCAGGGAGTGAAGATGAGCCAGACCTACAGACAGAAAAATTCTATGAAGTGGTTGATACAGAGAGCGGAGCTTCAAGACGCCTCACTTATAGCTACAAGATCTTTCGCATTTAGAGGTAGATTTTTTTTTTTTTTAAGATATCAAAGTCTCCAAGAAGCTTACAAAAGAATTTCTGGGACCAATATTGATGTTTGGATAGTTTATCTAAAGAAAAGAATAACTGATACCAGGAAAGCCTTAAATGCTCACTGATTTTGCAGAGGATCACCTTTAGCTGCCCCTAGAGCTATTGAAAGCCTATGTTTGAATTCTAGCTTCTGACAGGAAACTTGGCCAGCTCCTGAAAGGAGAAAGAGAGAAAAAATCAAGAAGCATTTAGGAATTAAGTATACCATGGACACAGCATGTGAATAAATGTCAACTTAAAGCAAAATCTTAGCATATATCATGCTTTTGACATAGATATCGCTGAAAAGCCAAGCTGAACACATCTATTTATATGTTATAGAAATTATTAACTTGTGTGAGTGTGTGAGTGTGTGTGTGCACACGAGAGAGCAAAGGAAAAAAGAATAGCAGAATATTTTCACTTGTTATCCCAGTACGTGAAGCTCATAAAAACAAAAGTAGTGACTGGATTAGGGAGTTACCATACAAGTGAATGGAAACACTTCCATTAGGTATATACTCGTATATAAGAAACTGTAAATTATTTTCCTGACAGTAACCCAGAAGAGTCACAAGATTCCGATGATGAATAGATGAGAGGAAGCGCACCTGAGAGTAAAAGCCAGTCCTATTAGAAATATAAATGAAGAGTGCAGTGCAGATATGTATGGTAGTAGATTACACAAGCAGGGAAAAATTAGTATAAAAATACAATCCAAACACATAGTGCAATCCTGGCTCTTTTGACGTTTATAACAAGGGAAAAAGGCCATGATTTCCAACAATATAAGAGAAGAAAAGGCCACATAACTGAATATCAAAGGATTCACCAACAGTCTGACTACTAATAACTGTGCTGACTCTTGTGCATAGTTATACTTATCAATCCCTCACAAAAATTATACAAAGAAAGTCAGAAGAAGACCTATAATGCTTCATGATGCTGCAACTGCCAGTAAGTTAATCCATAAACACAAGTAAAATAAGGCACTGAATCACTGTTCATATCAAGTATTTAATCAAATAATAATCATAAATATTGTTGAGCCAGCAACAAGGTACTGAATTACTGTTCATATCAAGCAATTCTGATGCTTGAACACAACCCACTCAGGTTACTTCCGATCTTGAAAACCAATGGCCAATTTATTCAGACGATAGATGAAAATTCTTAAATAGATTGAAGAACTTGAGATCTTTAAGAAGTTAAGATCAGTAGAAATGATGACTTCTATACTAACTATATATTTAACTCTCTATGCAGTCTTCTTTTCCCATATTATCCAACAGGGATACTGATTTGATATGTATTAGCCCCAAGCCCCCTCTCCAATCCATGCCGGTTTATGCATCACGCACAGTATTACTAAGTGAAATGTAGATTCTTTCATTTTCTTAAAACACTAGCAAGCAGATATAAGAATGCAAAGAAAAATGTTTGTGTTGCAGCATCCGATATAAGAGCATCCTATGACTCTCCTTACCAATGTCATAAGTTCTCAAAGTTATGAGGTTTTTGGTTAAACATTTCATTTTTGAACTCTATTATACAGACCATTCCATTATTAGGTGAGGACAGTGGTTATTACCTCATCAATAAATTCGCGACTAGGTGCTCCATGTCGCTTTTTAATTGCTACCAGCATCCCATCTTGTAGCAAACCCTTATATACCTCTCCAAATTTTCCTTCCCCAATCAAGTTTTTATCACTAAAATTTTTTGTCGCCTGAGACAACTCTTCCATAGCAAAAGGCCTAACTTCTCGCACTGATAATTCAATCCCAACATTTCTACCTGCTGCAGATCATTGCAAGAAACCATGTGAATAAATAATACCCCACAAGGGACTTGTACCTCTCAATACCTTTGAAACACAGTAGAGAGAAATGTTACCTTGAACAGATTGATCAGATGACCCAGTCTCTGAATTTCTTGAAACACTTTGATTATGATACAGGCAGAACCATATGAGATAGATAATTATCCCCACGAATGCTACAGCTCCGGCAGCACCTCCAATTATTGCCCCAAGAGTAGCTGACATTTGGTTTAGAAACCACTCTAGCTATGAGGTGATCTACGACTGGGATACAAAGTACTGTACATTGAACCTGAAATATAAAGAAACCCACCAGCTGATGAATCTTTATTTCTGGAGTAAAAGGAAAATATAATTGCATGTGCATATTAGAATGAAGGGATAATCATTTTCATTAAATTCCATCTCACAAGCAAACATATGTCTTGTCTGTACAAACAGCTTTAGCATCATAAAACGGCTGATTCCAAGAAGCAATTTTTCATCATACTGATCAAACCTTCTAGAAATAAAGCTGTCAACACCATAACTAGTATGCTGAAGACATACATTAATTGAATATTCTTTGGACAGAAACGTCGAACACCTGAATCTTCTGACAAATGATACCTAACTAACCGTTCATAAATATCAAAAGCGTTCAAATCAGAGTTCAGTATTATCATAAAAGTTTGAAATGCATATAAGTACATGGGATTGTCAGCTAAAGGTCCAAACCTGTATTCCTAGAGAAATTATGCAGCCAGATCTCCAGAAACCTTTAAGTTCATTTGCCAATGACAAACAAAATTAATCTCCCAATATGGCTAGCACCAAAACAAAGAATCCCACATTGAAAATAAAGAATCCCTTATCTCATGCAACAAAACCCAGCACTCCCAAACAATAAAAAGAACAGAAGAGTAAAATAAAAAAAATAAAGAGTATTGACAAAAAAAAAAAATCAATGAAAATCCAGTACTGATCACGACCAGGCCAATAGTTCTGGCCAGGTCCAAATCATGTAAAGAAAAAGGAAGTAAAACACAATATAAAGACAGGTTCAGTTGGCAACAACAAATGAACTAAGAATCCCCAGTAGCATCTTTCTATCTCTCTAATTCTCTTGTACTTTTTAATAAAAAAATTAAGTAAATAAATCCCCCTGGGTTGTGTATCATCGTTGGATACAGGCAATGCCGACAGAAAGCGACCGTGCGCCGACAACACAAACACAAATACACACTCATACGCACTCTCACACACACAAACACCCAGTTTATTACTCTTCTCTATCAAACAATATATCTCAAACCCACCAACGAAAAAGAATTCATATAAACTATACAAGTATTAACAAACCCCACAAGAAACCCAATAAACGAATCAAAACCCAACAATTTCTATGCTTTTCATGTTGGAAAGACAGACCCCATCTACGAGACTAAGGAAGAATGTGAAGAATTCAAGGTGAATATGAACAAGAAATAAAGAAAAAGTATACTTTTTATATACATAAATAAATAAAGATCAAATTTTTTATATGGTTTTTTGTGTGGGCTGTAAAGCAGTACAATTTATATATATACTTGTCTGATACTGCAAGTTGACTGAGAGAGAGAGAGTTATGTACAGGCCATCTTGGCTGTAACTGATACACATTTGATTCACACCAAAACTACATAGGTTTTGTTAACATCCTTCTCTTCTAAGCTTTATATTTCTTTTCTATTATTAAGTATTTTATCTTATATGATCAAATGATTGTTGTTCTTTTTCATTGTTCAATACCCACTTGAAACATTTAGGATGCAATAAAAGTATTTTTGTAAAACATAAAATTAAATATTGCTTTGTGGAGAAGTACATAGAAAAAAATGCTTCTTTGGAAAGCATCTCAAGTATCTTTTTTTCTATTTTGTTGAATATTGTTGGGGAAGCATTTTCAAGTACTCCTTCTATTCTAAAAAGAAAAAAAATGAATATTTGTTTCTTTCAACCAAAACAAGTAGTCATTGAAGGCATACTTCATTATTGTTTGAAATGCCTTTTATATTAAAATCAAATTCATAAATAAAAATACTTCAGATTCCGAACCCATTATTTCTTCAGAAATACTTTTACAGAGCAGCACCTCCTAAGTCAGTGTTTTTCCAAAAAATCGTTTTCCAAAGCAAAAACGTATAGAAAACATGTTTTCAAACACAGGAGAAATTACTAGACAATTGTTTTGTGTTGCTGAAAACAAGTCTGGTTTGAAAACGTTTCTAGAAAAGGTTGAAATTACTTGAAAGAGCATTGATTACAGACATTCTTGAAGCCAAGTATAAAGGACAAGACAAGACAATACAATACAATGAATAAACGAAGTAAATGAAAGGGAGAGCTGTCCTTGGGGGGTGTGTAGGGCAGTTGTCATCCCCACCAGCCAGCTATGTTGACATTTCTCCAGCTCTGTCTTATAATATTATTTTATAATCTATAATCTTAAAAAATTCAAAGTTCTCACATGAACACTTTGGATTCTTGTTTCAAGAATATTTATAATAATCCAAGAACTACCCCAAAGCGGATTTTATGGTTGTTTAGGTGGATACACCTGTACAAGTGTCACTGCATAAAACAACCATGCCTTTTTACTTAAAACAGTAGGCACTAATAGTTGCAATAAAATTAAATTATATGTATAAATTTTGAGTAATAAAATTATATACTCAGATAATAATTCACTGTATAATCAAAATATGATAGAATAATTATAATTTAAAGATAAATTAATATTTAATCATACAATAATATAACATCTAAAGATATAAACATGTGTTAAAAGATGTGTTTAATTAATATTAACTCATAATAAATAACATTTTAGTAAGATTAAATTTATTTTCAAGTATATTTTATAAACAACAGTTTTGTATAAATATGGTATCCCCAGTACATCAAAACTCATTACTGAAAAATCGTTTCAATGTCAAAATCAACAAAACTAGAACAAACATAGATTATTGAGTATTTTATATTATGAAGATCAAATTAAAACGATTTATATTTTTTCATACAATATTTGATTTCAAAGTATTTTTTCATCTATTAAATACATAAATTATATTTTTTTCTCAAAATTTGAAGTTGCATAAGTGCAAAAAAGTAAATTACTATATGATCCCTATTGTCCTCACTCTCCTTCACTTCCTTCTCCTTAGCCATTTATTTTCTTCTTCTCCTTTTTTCTTCTCTTTCTTCTTCCTATCCTTGATCCTTTCTCCTTTGCCACCCTTTTTTCTTTCTTTTGCTTCTCTTTTTTGTTTTGTTATATAGTCAATCACAACTTGGGCAAGTTACAAGTGGAACAAGTTTCAATTTATTGGTTTAACTTTACTTGTTAAAACCTCAACCCACTCCACCCCAAAACCCTCCCACACACCACATCACAAATTGAACTTAACCCAAAAGCCTTATGAGTTAATTTGAGCAAAAATCCATAAAACACCACCTTAGAACGATTATGATTTGTGAAAAACAAGAACCAGCAAAGTTGCCAAAAATACCAAGGAGGGAATTGGGAGTGTAATAATTTGGGTTGAATACAGATTAATAGGTTGAGGGTGATTGGGAGGGAGGTGTGGGGAGATTAGGTGGAGAAATTGTAATGGCACATGGTGTTGGGTTTTAAATATCTAGTAATCTTCGATCAGATAAGGGTTGTTATTATCACTTGACAAACTGATGTACTGGTCTAATCATGCTTGCATTCACTACCCATGAAGTCCATTTTACTATTTTGAGAGGTCTGTCTAATCCGCCCATGGTCTAAATTTGAATTGCATTCACACATTCATATTATTGAACTAATAAAAATAACAAAATTATATACTCATATATTTTTTGTCTTTCCTTATATATTTAAATAATATATTATTATGTAATTGAATAATTTAAAATTAATAATAAATTAATTTATAATTATGCAAAAACATATCATTTAAGCATATAAATAAATACCTAAAAGTGTATGTATATAATATTATTTTAAGAAAAAAAACATATTTTATTTAATATTTTCATTTAAAACTTGTCCCATGAACGAGGCTCTGAGAAGAAAGAGAGGAGACTCAATTTAAGCAATCAATCGCAATTCGGGCTGAATTCGAGTCGAACCAAACATAAACAGTAACATGTTTATGTTTGGGCTCGTTTCATACTGTTCGGGTTCGGATTCATATTCGTGTTTGTCGAACATTTTTTAGTAAAGTTCGTATTCGTATTCGGTTCGTATAATTAAATTCGTATTCGTATTCAGTTCGTATAATTCATTTTTATATTTATTAAAAATTATAATTAATACAAATAATTAATAAAATTTAATTAAAAAATTATTATTTTAAGTTCGGGTTAGTATTCGTATTCGGTTCGCATAGTTCGTGTTCGTTGAATTTTAAAATTACAGTTCAGATTCGTATTCGTATTCAGATTTATTCGATTCGTTTCGGACTTGTTCGAGCCAAACTAAAAAATGAATCCGAATATGTTCAGTTTGAATCCAGCCCTAATCGCAATGGTTGAGTTTTGTAACATTTGCAAATTCAATTTTCAATACAAGAACATCAACCAATTTTGCTCTTTCATCTTTGCTTTTTGTTAACATTATTATCAAGATATATTATTTGAAAAATTACTAAATATAATTAATACGGATAAAATTGATATCTATAGACAATTAATGTATTTAATTAGTATTAATAAATATATTTTGAAATTATTTTACTTAAATACCCGTAAAAGATTATTGATTATTAATTAGTATTGTATTTAATTAATCTAATATTTTTTAAGTTAAAATATTTTTTTGTGCATGTTATAAAATATTATTAGTGTTAATAATATATTATATATTTTTTTATGCTGTCAAATAATATAATTAATTATAAATTAGTATTGTGTTTTTAAGTCGAGTTTCTTATTGAGCCTTTTGTCGACCTTTTTATCAAGTTTGTTAACGAGATTTTTTAAATAGGTCATCAAAACAACATTGTTTTAATATGTATTGGTCAAAACAATATCGTTTTAATTGAATCAAATTTTTTTAAACTCGTAAACTTAATAAATCAAAAACTTTTAAAGTTCGAATTCAAATTGAAATTTAATAATATTAAAATTGTAAGTTTAAACTCAAACAAACTCAATTCAAATATAACCTTATTGTTACCGTAACATATTAATAAAAAATTATTAAATAATATTAATAATGAAAAATAAATTATCAAAATAATCGGAGATTACCCCAGACAAACTTTTCTTCATATATATATCCATGGCCAAAAGACTAATTTCCACCAAGATTTCTCTAAGTGCCAAATGGCCACTCAAGAATTAAGAAAAAACCGAATATCTACGTATTAACTAATTTTCATCCAATTGTGTTAATGTTTTGAATGAAATAACTCAACTACCCTCAACTAAAAATATAAATAATTTAATATTAAAATAAATTGTAATACAAAATAATATAAATAATATAATAATAAAATTATAAAAAATAAAATAAAATTAAAAAATGGGGCTATTATCATCGGTGTTGTCTTCACTAAATGATTATCAAGTGTTCGAAAATGATTATCAGATTCAATCGATAACTAGATTTGACTGCTTCGATGATTGAAGTGACTAGATTTGATCGTAAAAAACGTGACAAATGTAACTAAATCTGATTGTTTTTACAATCGAAAAAGGCCAAAAATAAGTTTCAAACATGTTGATAATTTTTGGCCATCTTTGGCTGCCTCCACTAAATCTTTGGTGGCCAAATTTAGCCATCTCAGCTATTGAGGTGGCCAAGAGGTTATTTCAGGTCACTTGATTGCGTTTACAATAGGCACTACCGTCGATGACGCTATCGACGACGATGACCCATTTTCTTAAATTAATTTATTTTTTATTTTAAAAAATTTTAAAATTTTTATTATTATATTTTAATTATTACATAAAATAATTTTATTGTTTATTATTTTTAATTTTTATTTAAAAGAAAAAAAATCTTTTAATTAATAAAATTTAATGGTTAACCTTTAAATTTAACTATTAAATTTACTCAATAAATAAGTATTTGGTTTTTTAAAAAATTTTTGGATAAAAAATTATCATTTAGTGAAACATTGGGTATCTTTAAATTTAATTGTTGATTTTGATCAACAAGTGAATATTTGATTTTTTTTAAAATTTTTTGGGATAAAAAAGTTCATTTAGTAAAACCTTGGGTGGGAATAAGTAGTTTGAATGATTTTACCAATTATGATGTGTTGCATTTAATTATAATGACAACCATGCTTAAATTTATGATGTGAATGTCAGCGCCCAAAAATTACTATATTTCATCTTTGTTTTTCAAAATCTTGAGGTGTGATGTGAATGGAAGCTGAACTTACCAGGTCTCCTCCTCCAGGTCAATTTCGTCAAACCTGAAAACGAGGGCAACAGAGTTTTTTTTTTTTCGATTTTCTTTTTCAGAAAAAAACGCTTTTATATTAACTACTTGAATAAAATACATATGATTAAATATTTATCTATTTAATTATTATGCAACTAAGCTGCCTGCCACGTTGGAAATAATTCTTTTCATATTAAATTTCATAATTATTTAATTTATATTATATTATTGGCTATTATTTAATGTCAATATAATTTTCAATCATTGAGTACATGGAAAGCCATTTGTTACTTACTGGGCTTTTAACAGCCCAATTGGCAGTTAATTGGGCTAACCATCGGATCCTGGACTTTTAAGTCCATGATTAATTGAGGCCACATGTGTACTTCTGTGTTAACATTGAAGATAATCTATCTTGACGGAAAACCAGAACATGTGTGAATACATGGCTCTATCTCTATTCATAGATGCATGCCATGATAATTTGATTTTCAGATATACTAGAGTTGGTCGTAAAAGCTGCACTGAAGGCGATCGAAGAACGGGGTCAATTCGAATCCAACATAACTCAGCTTGTGATTTCTACAACTTCAGGTGTAGACATGCCTTGAAAGTACTACCAACTTGTCAAACTCCCTGGCCATCAACCCTCCATCCAATGCCTCATAGGGTTTCTACGAGGTTTCAAATTAGGTGTTTTGGAACCAGTTATCAAAGGTAATATTGTAATATTATTATGACAATTGTACTGTTATTTTTAATTAACAAATGACAATTTTTCATCTACATCTTATGTGTAAAAATATGTATGTGATGAATGTCCTTTTAATAGTCGAATCATAATGAGAGGATCAATATACAATTTGATCATGATAATCCTATGTACATATATGATGATCATTTTAAAAATGTTTGTAACCCTAATATTATCATGATCGAATACACAAATAATGTGGTAAAGCTATTATTGTGTTGAATAATTCTATCGAAATGTAGTGACAGATCATAGGTGTTAAAATTGTTTCCAACATTTGGGTATAACACACATGAAATTTTTTTCAGTAAGCAACACTGAGATGTTTGTTAACTGTATATTCACTATATCAATATGCTAAAGGATTCCATATAAACATTAACTCTAATATTTGTGAAATAAATCCTCCAATAGATTATCGTACTTGTAATCCTTCTGAGATCACTAGAGTGTCGTGTGCACCAATCTACATAGTTTGAAACTAGTCTAATGTAATACTTTTATTAGGATTATCAATATGGTAGTTATTGATTATATTAATAAGTGTATCAAAGCTATAGTAGATTGACATATAATTCATCACTTTTAGGTAGTTTGATTACCAACAATGACCACTGAAATTTGTGACCACAATTAAATTAAGTTATTGGTCAAATCCAATAATATATTGTCTTTGCTTTAGAAATTAAACATAAAATTCAATGATGTCTGAGGTAGACATTATTTTGACGTCTCATCTTTGAAGAGATATTAGTTGATGAAATGATTTGATTGTATTATAACCATACAATTGAAAGGCAAAATTAGTCTTTCGTTGAATCTCTATTATTTGGATAATTATGATATTTTGTTAGAAGTCACTTATGGTTTGTAAATTAGGGGCTGATTAATTGTAAATTAATCACACTTTGATGCATTGCCAACATAATATAGAACATATGGGGGGTTGTTTGTTAAGATTGAAAAATCCTGAGCATATTATATATAGAGTAAATCATATAGGGTTTTACCCAATTATGATGATTTTGATCTCTATTAATGAATTATATGAATCCAGTTCATATCAAATAGATTCAACATTCATTGTCAGGCCTAAATGTAAGGTTTCAAATCTTTAGGAATCATATAGTAGTCACCTAAAAATTGAAGAGCTGAAGTGTTATTTGTAAAGGGTATTTAAGGTTAAATGTTTAGTATAAATTAAACATTTTCTCTCACTAATTTCATTTAGCTATTTTTTTATGAGAAAGAAGATTCATTTTCCCTTCACTTTTCATAATTTCATCTCATATTTAATCAATTCATCGGGTGTCCCCAATAGTTTTGCCATATTTATGAATGCTTTTGGCACTTTCATGTGGATGATTAGGAGCCTTGTGACCTTATGAAAGATCAATATTCAAGTTTCTGTATTTGTGGAATCGCCAAATATTGGTAAGTCACAAAACTCATATCTTAATATGTATAAATCAATCATTAATTCTATGATTTACATTAGAATCTTGATCTTAACATTTTTTAGCGCACCCTTATATTCCACTAAAAATTTTAAAATTGGATTATAGAGATCTTTTCACAAGATTATTTTGCTTGTGAAATCGTGTTTCATTTTGTCAAAAACTTGGTTAAAAACAAGAGTCTGAGTGTTAGTCATGTATTTTAGAATCATTGTCATCGTTACTTTATACAAAAGATCATATGTTTATATATGTATATAAAAGTATTTTAAAAATGTTTGAATCAAGTTGTTTCATTATAAGTGTTTATAATGAATTATAAATAAACTTTATTTCATAAGCTTGTAAATGTTTTGACAAGTGGGTTGATCTCTAACACATAAGAACGAAGCTAAAAGTCTAAGTCTTGTGCAAATTGGTGGATTCCCCCTTCATTCTATGCATGGGAAATATGAGCATTAGACTAATAGTTTTGGTTTAATACTAAAAAATATGTGATCTTAAACAATAATTATTTTAATGATATAAATATATTAAATAAATTTAATATATAATTTTTTTTTAGGCCTTAAGTATAAGCTTTAGTAGCTTATGACAAATCTATGCTTTAAACCAACCTTAAGATCAATTCTGCATAGGATTAGATTCAAGTCGAATCAAACATAAACATTAATATGTTCGTGTTTGGGTTCGTGTTCACCGAATATTTTTATAGCAAAGTTCATGTTCGTGTTTGGTTCATATTACTAAGTTTGTATTCGATTCATATAATTCGTTTTTATATTTATTAAAAAATATAACTAATACAAATAATTAAAAAATTATTATTATAAGTTCGGGTTCGTGTTTGTGTTCGGTTCGTATAGTTCGTGTTCGTGTTCGTTGAATTTTAAAATTGTAATTCGGGTTCGTATTCGTGTTTGGATTTATTCGGTTCGTTTCACGTTTGTTCGAGCCAAATTCAAAAACGAATCCAAACATATTCGATTTGAATCCAGCCCTAATTCTGTACTTATGTATTATGCCCATATGAATCAGCATTCGCCCAAATAATTCATCATGATTAGCTCTCATCTTCTGCGCCAAAACATGCACAAAATAGTTCATAAAAAATGTCGTCCTGACACTAACCATTCAATGGAAAAAATGCTGAACGTTAGGCCAATAGTTAACCTAATTTTGAATCTACACTTCACCTCCAATTTTCCATGTCTTTTGCATTACCAAATAATCATTTCGTGGCAACAAAATTACGCAAAAAACAGTTCACAAATTGCATGTTTCTGGTTACCTGAAATTTGGACGGAAAACGAATCCTTCTTAAACCAATTTGGAATACCTTAATGCATCAATGACTCACCAAAACACAATGCCATTTCCACCAAGTTTCAAGCCATATTCACACCTACCGTCATTCACTCATCTCCCTGAACATTTTTTTTCATTGTAAGCATGTTGATTATCACATACAAATCACATTTAAACTAAAATTCAACATGAAATCATAAAATCCATTTGGGTCGATTATATGCTAGCCATGTCTTCACCTATCATTCTTTCATTTATACATGCATGAGAGTACTTGGTGCCACATCCATACAATGTGCTAGAATTTGATTCTAAAACAAATTTATTTTATTTTAGAAAACATGTTTTAATACTACATTGAAGGGGTCAGGATATGTGGGCACATACAATTCATGTCTGTCTTGGATTCATTCGATGCTTACCCAAAATATAATCTAAAATTATATATAATTGATATATGCAAAAAAAAAAAAATCCATTTTGATGAAGTTTCAGAACCGATAAACCTTTCTAAGGTATTTTTTGAAGCTTTTGAGATGAAATGGGTGGGTATTTGCACTTTTGAAACTCTTCAAAATGTTGTATATGTGTGAACCTTTTACAATTTTTGTGTTTTGAAACAATCTTGAAACACAACATGCAATGGATTGAAGGAGAAGCTCTTGGAGAAAGCAAGAGAATTGAGAGAAATGCAACTTTGATCTAAAATGCATTCTTACATGTAATAGTAATTTTTATTTCATTATATAATTTAACGTCGGTTTAAGGCATAAGTTACTAAAATTTATATCTAAAAACCTAGAAAAAGAGAGTTTATGATTAAAAAAAACATATTCATACTGAATTTTCTGATATATTAATTTCAATAGAAGACAACCAAAATGATTATTATCTATAATCACAAGTATTTTTAAGCTGACACAAATTCAATCTGGTCTAATACTCTAAAATAATTTTAATTCAAGTTATTCTCCAAATAATCATCTTATTATTCAATCTACTATTACATTAAACTCAAAATGGCAATCTTGCAAATTCTTTTTCCCCAACATATTAAACTATTTAATATATTTAGTGCATATTTTAAAATTATTTTTATATAAACTATCTAATTTAATTTTCCAAACTATTCTAAACACTTCAAATTAATTAGAATATTATATAAATTGTCAACATATACATGACAACTTATCTTATAAACGCAAAGCACCAAAATAAATTAACTTTTTTTGAATCCATTAAAAATACAATATTGTACTTTTGAATTAAACACTATTTATAAAAAAACTTTGATAATTTAATACGATTAAAATATTTTATTTAAGTCAATCTATTTAAGGACAAGTACACATATACCCTTATAAGATACCAATAACAAAAACTAGATCAATATACTAATTTGAGATATTCATTGCGAAACTAAATTTTTTGGACTAAAAACTCGAACTTTGAGCTCTCTTGCAATTAATAGATGCATGTAATAAATAATTAGGCTAAAAGATTTAATCTCGCCCAAGATATCCTGAAATGATAAAATCCCACCTATTAATTTTAAAAAAGTCAAACATCTATATATTGATCAAAGTTAATAGTTAAGTTAAACAGTCAACCGTTAAATATTAATAGTTAAAAGGGTATTTTTGTCTTTTGCAAATATAAAATTTAAAAAATAGTAAAATTAATTTTAAAAATTAATAAAATATTAAAGTATATATAAAAAATTTAAATTAAAAAATTTATAAATTAATTATCAAATTATATAAAATAAATATTAAAATATTAATAAAAAAATTAAAATGCATTTTAGAGATTAATAAATATATATATTAAATTAAAAAATTTAGAAAAATCGACCATCGTCACCAACAATATTAACGATAATGGTAATCGTCAAAAACTTAATTAAGTAACTGAAAAATACCACCTAATTCGGTTGGTTATCAGATCTAGTTGTCTCCATTATCAAAGATGATCATAAACAACCAGTTTGAACAAATCGTACAATTTTTGACCATTTGTAGCCATCTTTGATGGGAAAGACAATCAAATCTAATGGTTTTTATTAGACAAAGTGACTAGCTCTAGCTGTCAACTAAATTAGGTAGCATTTTTTGGCCACTTGGTTCAGTTTTTGACAATCATCGTCACTAGTGATGATGTCAGTGGCAATTACCAATTTTTCTAGATTTTTTTAATTTAAAATTTTTAAATTTTATTTTAACTTTTTTATTGACATTTTAATATTTAATATTAGTTTACATTTTTACTATAATTTGTTATTTTTCTTCTGTTAATGGTATTTTTATCATTTCATAACAAATATTGATTGAATTGGATGAAAAATGTTTTATGAGTAAGTATTTAACTTTTTAAAACTTGATAAATAAAATTTTATCATTTAAAAAAAATTTGGGTGACATTAAGTCCTTTGAACATATAATTATAAATATACTATAGGAGAAATTAATATTTCCCCTAGGTTCTTGATTCAGCCAGTCACCTAATGACTACTATTTGTGTCACAAAGATCTGTTAGCAGGCCCCTCAACCCAGCCAGCACCAACCCCTCTAATGGGTGGCTTTGACCCCAAATCCAGGCCAACCTGGAGGCTCCTGGTTGGATTAATCAAATCCCATTCATTGCATAGCAAAGTAACTATAAGAGTTCAGGATGTATATGCCACTGTTATTTTTAGATCTTTTTCTTTGATTTTTTTTTAGTTTCAAACTATGAAGTTTGACCTTCAGTTGGATATTCCAATAATAATAAAAAAGAAAAGTCGTCTATTAATGGTGCACAAGGAATGTAGTGTCGACAGGTTTTGGCAGCTGTCAAAGAAAGATTGGATCCTAGTCTTGTTATAATAGGAGGGTCCTATTGTATTTATCATAATTTGACTAGGTCTCTTTCCCACTAAGTATATATAATATAAATCGAATGAGAATGATTGTTCCATGGAAAACCATCCAAGAAAATACAGAAGAAAAGAATCAAAATCATGACGGTTAGTTTAAATATGTTTAATGTTATTAGGTATTTAATCGTCTTCGAATGTGAATGAATTATTTTCTAACATAAATAATAACTTAAAAAAACAGATGGAGATTAGAGTTTCACAATCTTGACAAAATCAAAATAATTTAAATTCATTTATTCATTTGAATCAATTCTTCACAAGAAAAGAAAAAAAAGTGCAAGCTTTTATATGGTAACAAGCCATGAGAAAATTAAATAGAATGGAAGGAGCTGACTTTCACCAACCAAGCCAATTCTCTCGTGATCATCAACAACAAACCCAATAAACTAAACAACCACTCAAAATCAAACCCAGCATCCCGGAAGTCTCAACTGTGAACCGCCACCTCACGTCACTGCTATAATTTTCTAATTATCATCATATGTTTATTATTAGATATAATAGATGATGTAATATGGAGTTGCTGCTTTGACTTTTCCATGTATACATGGTCATACCTTTTTTTTTTTTTTTTTACTTTTTTCATGATGATCTTATTGGATTTAGGGGGCGGCTGCCGGAGCTACGGGGATACTGTGCAGAACGACGGTCTCGACGGTGAGACCCGGTCCGAAACCGAAGAGAACACCCCAGTCTAGGCCTTCACCTGTGGTGGTCTTGCCTTCCTCGATACACTTCTTTCTCATCTCATCCAGGATGAACAAAACACATGCACTCGACATGTTACCGTAATCACTCAGAACTTGTCGGGTTGCCCTCAGTTTTTCTTCTTTCAGTCCTAGTTTGAGCTCGACCTGGTCGAGAATTGCTGGGCCACCGGGGTGAGCAATCCAGAAAATTGAATTCCAGTCGTTAATGCCGATTGGGGTGAACGCTTCAACCAGGCTTTTCTCGATGTTCTTGGAGATCAACCCGGGGACGTCTTTCAGCAGATGGAATGTGAGACCAACTTCGCGCAAATGTCCATCAATAGCACCGTCAGAATCGGGTAATATTGTCTGCGCAGCCGAGATGAT
>JAJEJH010001627.1:0-20796 GCA_026122585.1 Anacardium occidentale
TGTCAGTAGTAATCTTGTGACCTACCTGACATAATCAGGAGGAGCGCGAGAGTAGAAGCCAGCGTTGAGGCACGACCCTCCACCCAAAACGCGTGCTCGTGCATTAATGACGCCATCTTCAGAAATGAAACGCTGGGAAGGAGACGTGGGAGAGAGATCAGAGAGAGCAGCGCCAAAAGAAGATAAGTTGGTGATGTTAGGGTTGCCGTACGGTGAGCCACCACGTTCAAGTAACAAAACGGATGAGTTTTGAGAAAGAGTGGCGGCCAAAGGACAGCCGGCTGTGCCACCACCAGTAATTATGTAATCGTAGTAGGATATTGATGGAGCCGAGGTTGCATTCTGCATGAAGGAGTAGTTTGGAGCTGTACAGCAAATTAATTACACCAAAATAAAACAATAATTACTTAGCAAAAACTCTTCCTTAGTTACCATGTGTGGATATAGATAAGAATTAATGTTCTACATAAAAATATAGAACAGAAAATTCTTCACACCCACAATAAAATTTTATCATTTAATTCTTTTAATATATTATATAATCACTTTCTTAATTTTTTTGTAAATCATACTATATATTTTTATGTATTATACGGATGAAGTCAAAACTTCAATGCAATATCTATTTTATTTTCATCCCTAAAATCAAAGTGGACATTATTTATATGCAGCAATATGTATGCCCATTTATCTTATAAACAGTATTATGTTTGCTTACTTCTCTATAAGCAATATCCTACCCATATACAATATCAAACCTACTCATGAATAGACTCGATTAAAGACATAAACCCTATAATATCTCGATGTTAAAATGATCTTTTTAGACTAAATATTCACGATTAAAAGATAGAATATATAATAAAAAATAGAATTGAGAAGACTCAAGGGTAAGATAGTCATTTATAAGCTTTATATGACTTGTGCATGAGTCTTTTTGAGAGATTTTTCAATATGCAATGTGAGAAACTGAAAATTTGTGATTTTCTTAAAGCATGACCATGCATACCTTCAACTGTATGCATCATGCGAAAAAAAAAAAGAAAAATCTAGAATTTATCTAGATGCATGATTGTGTGTCTCAAAAACATATGATCGTGCGTCCTTTTTGTGTCAATGCAGCTATATAAAGCAGAGTTATCTTCTTTTCAACCAGATCTTCACCTATTTTCTCTTCTTCTCCATAACTAATCCTAACCAAATATCAAAGAAAGATCAACCAAGAGCAGCCAATTAAGTTGGAGATTAAGCAAGAGTTAAAAAGATAGATACCATTAGTAGCTTGAGGTACATAATTTCCTACCTCTTTCTCTCGTTTCCCATAGCATGTATTCCTTATAATTGATTGATAGTGTTGATTGAAGTATGTCTTAAGTTTAAGAAGCATGATTGTATGATAAAATGATAAAAATGAGAGATTGTGGAGGTAGAGGCATGTTGTATGTATGTATGTATGTATATTTATGTGTAGTAAAGGATTTTAAAGCATGCTTGGTTTTGTTGGTTGTAAATTGATGGCGAAAAGTACGTATAAAATAATATGTTCTATATGTATATGTGTTAGAATAAGTTGATTAGAGATTTGGTTGAATTTGGATTGAGGTTCTACAAGTTTCAGAGGCAGAGTTATAGAAGCAAAGTGTGACACACGATTATGCGCTCAATAAACGCACGATCATGCTATTATATTTTTGCATGATTATGGTCATGTATGCATATGCATGACTGAAGCAAAGAAAGAGTGTCTTGTTAGGGCACGATTGTGCATCTTAAGGTCACAATTTATGTCTTTTCCAATTTTGCATGATAGTGTTTGAGTTGTCATGATCATGTATAAGTAGAGTTCAGCATGCCCGTGCACATAAAGCCATGACATGTGTTTTGAAGTACATAAAGCTATTTCTAGTATGTCTAGAACTAGAATAAGAATGTTAGATTAGCTTGGAAAAGTTATAGAACCATAGTTTAAGCTCATGCAAGTTAGAGAAACCAAAGCAGACTAGAAACAGGATAAGTAAGTAAGTAACAGAATAAAACATGAAAGCAGAAATTACAGAACAAAGAACAATAGTTATAAAAGACAGAATGGAAGGCTAAAAGCTACAAAATTAACATAAAAACTAGATACGCAAATGCAAAATCATAATACGAAGAAACATAACAGAATATCAAGTTAGAGAATCAGAAACTAGAATTTTATATAAGGATACAATATAGTAAATTGAATTAGAATGCCAAACAAAAAGCTAATAGATATACAATAGAATATGAAACAAAACTTTAAGTTTACAAAAATTATTCTAGTTTACTCAAAAATCTAAGTTTATGCAAATATAATAGAATAGTAACCTAAAAGTCAGAATAACTCACACAAAACTTATTAACAAGTTTGATAATTTACAAAATCAAAAACTTCAGTAAATGATACACAAAATAGAATTTGAACAATTAACCCAGTTTAAACAAAATTTAATTAGAAGGGAAGAGATAATAAAATATCATGCATGATGAACATTTGCATGACATAACATGCCAAAAACAATATTTTCAAAAAAGAATCAATTGATCTATATGCATGTCTTTAAAGTAGAGTACAATTGTCTAGAAATCATTTTAGGAATGGCTACAAGAGGACCCCTTATGAGTTTACACGTCTATTAGAGAGAAAAGCCAACATTAGTTAAAGAGAGAGATATGGGCATTGACCAAGTTATTTAGACATACAGTGCTAGTCATGCATCAGTTTTCAACTTACTGATCGTGTATTCGTGTGATAACTCACACAGATAAAGTGTCAAATTCTTGCATTCATCAATCTGATCAGTACAGTAGGTATCTTCAGATACAGAGAGATTTCAAATATAGTTTTTACTCAGTATTATAGTATTTTAGGATCTTCGAATCCCAATAATATTTTTTAAAAAGTATTTTCAAAAAATATTTTTAGAAAAATATTTTTAGAAATAAGCTTAAGAGTCAATACATGATTTTCAACATAGACAGACATGATTTAAGTATACGTATATCATGTCATATATAGCATGAAAAATTCAAGTTGTAGAATAAATCAAAACTTAACATCAGATGAAAAACAAAAAAAAGCTCAACATTAGATATAAACATTTGATAAGTCACGAATACTATAGCACAATGTACATTACAATCAGAAACATGAAGGAAATCAAAATAAGATTCTAGAAAAGTCACAGAAACCTAGATACTATATTAAGAAATAGAAAAGAAATAAGTCTAAAAGGAGAGTTAAGTGTGACAAATCACATCAATTTAAATATTTCATACTATGTTATATACATATATACATATATGTATTTATAGTATGATATAAATGAGAAATAAAAATAACAAGATAAACAGAAAAGAGAGAAGCCTATAAGGCAAGTAATAGGCTAATCAAAGTCTTCCAGATAAGGAGATATGATAGGCCAAGTAGAAAGAGATCATGATAGAATGAGTTAGAAAACAAAATAAGTTAAAAAAAGAGATTAGAAATGACGTCAACTAAGAATTCAGATAAGAAAATAGTATAGAGCTTTGTCACTAGTCACAATAATAAAACAAAGTTGAAACCTGCTTAAGGGTAGAGTTTGAAATTACTTACTGAATGATTTGTCACACATCCTCCTACTATTTTTTTTTTTTTTCTTTTTTTACAGGTCAGTGATTCGAGGAGTTGAGTTGAAGCACAAGATGGTTGAGAGGTGGGGTATGGTTTTGAGCGTGTCCTCACTCGTGTTCACAATTACATACATATATATATATATATATATATATATATATATATATATATATATATATATATATATATATATATATATATATATATATATATATATATATAGTTTTCAAAAAATAACATATCTGTTTCAAATACTTCGGATAGTGCTCGTACATTTGATATACAATATTATGTACGTTTCACATAGTATTAAAATAATATTAAAATATGATATTTTCTTCAAAATACTATACATCAGGTTTCACCATATCATTATAAATTTTATTTAAAGCTTCTATATGCATCACTTGCATTTATATATGTATTTTGTATATATAATGTTTTCAGTATATTTATGTATAATTTTTTACATTGCGCATATTTTCTAATAAGTATGTTTGGGACTCCTATTATATATTAGAGATTATCAATTTATAATAATAACAATAAATAATAATAATAATAATAATAATATAACAATATATGTCACAGGCCTTAGGGCCCATAAAGAGAAGGGCTCCAAATGTTTTTTAATTATATATTTTAAAATAGTTAAAATTATATATATTTATTATTTAGATAATTATACATTATTACTAGTTTGATAAAATTATAAACTATTGAGTATTTGTAAATTCTAAACAGACTAATAAATATGATAGATAATTTATTATTTATACATTAATTAATTTTAAATACTTTTTTATATAAAAGATAATCATTATAACAGTTAATTTTTCCATTGTTTGCTTCATTGTTTTATCTTCTCTTATTTTCTTTATCTTTTACCTTTAAATGTTTTTTTTTTTTTTCAGAAAACCTTTACACGCATCGAAATTCAAATTTTGCAAGCTTAATTCAAAATGCATCATATAAAAAAAAAGAGATAAAATAATTGTATATCCTTTTTTATTATTTTATATAAAATTCTAGAGTATTAACAAAAGTTTGAAATTAAAAGTTTTAAAACAGATTATAAATGTAGAAATTAAAACACCACTCAATATATTAGATTATATATATATATCGTTTTCAAATACGTAAATAGTTTATAAAATACTATTAACTATTCTTGTAGTTTCAAGAAGGAAGTTTTTCAATATTAAAATTAATAAAATCATAGTTGCTTTCAACTATGTCATAAAAAAGATTAAGTAATTGACTACATTATCAATTGAAAAACATTTAGTTTCTAAATTTGAATATAATAATTTAATAAGTAATTTTGCGCTGCAAAAGGCTACAAAAATGAATGTTAAATAATTTTTTATTATATATTTATATTATTAGATGATCACTTAAATAACTATTATTTAAAATCATAAATATTTTTGAATCAATCTTACTTATGAAAGTGTTATTAAATAGTACTATGTCTACCTGTCTATCTATTAACAATATTATGTATGTCTCTTATTTGTAAACACACTCATGAACAAATATCATATATATATGTATATCCTTAAACACTATTATGTTTGTTCAACTATCTCATAAATAATATCATACTTATCTATTTTAGGGTTATTAAGATTAAGAATAGGGTTGGATTCGAGTTGAACCGAATATAAACAGTAACATATTCGTATGCGGGCTCATTTCGAACTGTTCGGGTTCAGGTTCGTATTCGTATTCCCCGAACATTTTTTATAAAGTTTATATTCGTGTTCGGTTCATATAATTAAGTTCGTATTCGATTTATATTCGTATTCGTATTCGTATTCAGTTCGTATAATTCGTTTTTATATTTATTAAAAATATAATTAATACAAATAATTAATAAATTTTAATTAAAAAATTATTATTTTAAGTTCGGGTTCGTGTTCATGTTCGGTTCGCATAGTTCATGTTCGGGCTCGTGTTCGTTGAATTTTAAAATTACCGTTCGTGTTTGTGTTCGTATTCTGATTCGTTCGGCTCATTTCGGGCTCGTTCGAGCCGAACTTAAAAACGAATCTGAACATATTCGGTTCGAATCCAGCCCTAATTAAGAATAAGATTAAAATAAATATTGAATTAGAGTTTTTAACTATATTAATATAAAAAATAAATTAAAATTATATGATATCAATAAAAAAAACTATAAATTATACACTTAATCACGTGCTACATATCCTACCCTTGTCTTTAGATGTGAGTCATCGATTTCTAGAGCTTTCAATAAAATACATTTTCTAATAAAACAAAATCTAATTTATTAGTGGCATTCAATGCATGAATGATAAATGACATGAAAGATAAATAACACGAAAAACATCATCAAAAAAGTCAAATCTCAAAGACGTGGCATCCTATTAGTTCTTTCATTTTGTATAAGCTTTTCAAAACTACTCTTTCCTTTATTTTCCCAGAGGCTGTATAAACACGCTCTCTAATCTTCAACTCCACTTGGTAGAACAATTTTCTCTTTGTTTTGTTTTGTTGTGCAAGTTTACTAGGGAGTCAGTTAAGTATCGGGTAATTATTCATTACCAATTACCTAAATTCACCTCAAATTCTATCACAAAACCAATTTTAACAAATCAAACAAAAAGTTCATATTCAAAGATCTCATTACAAAAAAAATCTGTATGTTGTATCGGTCAAAAATTTGTGGAGGAAGGAGATTGCGACAACCATGCAAACTCCTCTTGTAACAGTCACAAGATTGTTCTTAGAAAAAACAAGGAAGAAAGAGAAAATATTTTTCACTTTAATCTCCTCTTTTTCAAATAAAAAAAAAAAAAGTTGGCATTTCCAAATTTCTTTGAAAATTATGATGAACACGCTCTTAGACAATGAAGGAAATAATATTGCTGCATATAAAAGAAGAAAACGATCAAACTTTGAGTTGAAAGCTTCTGATTACTGCCCAGAAAAAAATTCCCACTTTTCCCATCTATGTAAACCCTAAACTAAAACTGGTGAATCTTCCATTATTTTTTAACAGGTCCTTATTCTATGCATGCAGAAAGAAACTATGCAGTTCAAGATTCAAGAAGAAGATGTGACTACCTGTTTCTGAGGCACCAAAGCCATGGAAGAAGAGAATTGCAGCACAAAAGCTACTCCACCACCAGATACCCATGACCTGCAAACGGCTCACGATTCACGCAACTCCTTGAAGATATTATAGTTGTAAGCAGCTTCTCTTTCTCATATAAACTAGAATGCAACAATCTTCGATGATGCCTACAGATTCTGAGTACACAGAGACTAAAGATTTTACAAAATCCCACAAACGATCAGTGAAATGCAGAAACTGTGAAAGCCACCGCGTTCATAAGAGCCATATATTAAAATAATAAGCAATAATGAGCTAGCTACTTTCAATGTATGTGTTCTGCAAGAAAAATTTTCAGTTAGATGTGGTTAAAGCCACCTAATTGCTACAACTAATTATATACAATAACAAAAGCCTGTTAACTTATAATTAATACAACTAAAACTAACTGTACTTATAGTAATTACCAATTTATAATTCATTATAAATGCTAAGTTTGAAAGACATTCAAATGAAATTGATTTGAATGAAGCAGTAGCAGTTGGGTCAATATCAAGAATGAAGAAGATATAAATGAAATCTAACCAACCCTTTGAAAGTAGTTGAGCCTGGCTGGGATTCCAGTAGTTCATTAATGAGTTCAATGACGTCCTGAAGTCGAAATAATTTTTTACCCCTCCCCCCCAAGGTTTGAGAAATGACATAAAAACCCTTAAGTTTAAAAAGGCCAAAATTTCACCTTTCTTTTATACTTGTCAACAAATTTTGTTAAATTTTTTTATAAAATTATTGAACAAAAATGCCCTCAAGCTAAAAATATTTTACACCTAAAATTTTATATAGTTTTTAACTCTAATTTATATTAATTTCAATTAAAAATAATAAAAAAAAATTACTTATATAGATAAATAAAGGTTTTAGTGATGTATAATTATATGTTTAAAGGTAAATGTAACTTTTCAAAATTTCAGGGGTGTTAAAAAAAGTTTAAGGTGGTTTTAAAATTTAAAGAAAAAGTTTGAATGTGTTTTTAAAATTTATAAATTTCAATATACCATTTAATAATTTTAAAAGTGAAAGTTATACTATCAAAAAATACAATAAAAATTAAGAGTAAAAATGTTATATTACAAATTATTGAAATTATAATATATTTTTAAAATATATAAGATAAATAAAAGGTTTTTTGAAAAAAATAACACAAATATCCATTTACCCCACATTAGCTTTTAAAAAAAGATACTTACATTTTTGTTATAAAATTCAGATAAACTCACTTACATACTTTTTTTACTAATAAAATTAATTATTAATTTTGACAAGCATGTGAGAATTGGCTTTTTCAAGCTTAATGGGTGGGCACGGTCATTTCATAAACATTGCATGGAAAATAGTCATTTTGAACTCCCCTAAAAATACTGAAACTAACATTCATTTTGGCAACTAATATGTTTATATGTATTGCATAGAAAAGTTGATAGGGTTGTGTCCACAGCTCACTTCTTAATAAATTCTATGTATCACCTTTATAAATCTTATTCAAATTAATAATCTGGTGCCCCAGTTCAGGCAGCAATTTTATTTTTAGGTAAGCTCTACAATTATCTGATATTAGCATTATTTCATAAAGCTTATAGAATTATTTGCTTCAGTGAATTGGCACCTATTTATTTCAAAGCATATCAGTAAATTATTTTTCTTATCAACTCGTGATCTTTTTAACTTCTTATACTTAGACTGATTCAATATACTTCTCGTTGGTATAAATTTGCACACCATATGCTTAGAAATGCTTCTATGAAGATGGTTGTTGCCCTGCTACACTACAAAAAGCATTAAATTTTGAAACTATAAACTTTTCTTTTTTTTAATTTTGAAACTTCTAATAGCATTTTTTAAAAAAAAAAAAAAAAATTGGAAAGAGCATATCTAGTTTAAAGGTACCATTTTCAATAAGATTACCCTCAATTATTATCGTCTACAATGTCTAACATTATATTTCTTCAACTTTGGCCCTCAGTTGCGTAGGCTTTTTCTCTTATCAATAGGTTTGAGCTCCTGAACATTGTATTTCATTATTACATGTGGATCGGACTTCTTTTTATCAATTAATATACATAATTCAAAATTTTATGTAAAATAGATTATGATGATAAAAATTTAAATCTAAGAATACTTAGACTGGATGATTGCAAGTATGAGAGAGGATTAGTTGAGATTATCAAAATAAATGAAACACATGTTTTTTATGTGGTTCGCCTTGGTTATTGAAATGTCTATATCAATGATGTTATCATTAGTTTGAATGTAATATAAAAACAATACAAGATAATATTCATAATAGTAGTATTTATTGAGATTATGTTCTTTATAAATTCTCTCTCTCCTCTTCTCTCTCTCTCTTCTTGGCTATTTATATATAAGTTTTTTAGGGAAAAATATTTTTGAAACTCTCATATTTTAAAATCTTAATTTAAAATTTAAATTTAATGACAAAAAATTTCGTCTACATCAACGATGTTTTATTTATAGAAAAATGTGACATCATACTAAATAAGTGTAATGAAAATGTTGTGTTATAAAATTTGGATGAATCTCCTTTTTTTTAGGATCATAACCGAGGTCTTGTTTTAAAAAGAATCTTCAACTTTACAAATTGTAAAGTTAAAATCACTTGGTTGCTAATTGTTTATTCTATGTCTGAGCTTCAAAAATTATTTCATTGAGATATAGAATTTGGCTAGAGAGTTGTTTAGTCATTATTTATTGATTATCTTATCTGGTTGCACTTTAAGGGTTCTTATTTTAGAGAGAATTTTTTGACTGTATAATAATTATCCTCTAATTCTTAAAGTTTTAAAAAAACTTCAAGCATTCTAAGAATCTTTTATCAAATAAAAATCTCACCATATATCGCGAATTATATAAGTTGGCATTCTCATAATTCTATATGCTTTGAATTCAATAGAATAGAGAGATTAAGAAGACAAAGTTCTTCGTAAAATAAAGATTCATGGAGTTTTGCTTGGACTATTTCTCTTGGTAAAATCAATATGTCGGTTATGTTATTCCAAGAATGTTCCCAAAAGTGGTATCTCTCACCTTGTGTGTTGTGCAAAAGCAAACACGGAAGACCATAAGTCACCTTCTTTTACTCTCTAAGGTTATACTACAAACTTCTTCAAGTTGCAAAGATAGAGTGCGGTTCTCGGAGATAAGGCCGTAGTGCCATTTTAGATAATATTCCTTGGGCTATTTGGCAAAGTAAATGAACTAAACAATTTTAGAAGATAAATGCGAGCGAGATGTACTATTTTGTGGAACAGAGTTCGTTTGCATGCTTCTCTTCGGGCTTCAGTTTCTAAGGCTTTTCGAGACACTTTCTCTTTATTCATTAGATTAAAGTTGTTGGCATTGAATTTTGAGATTTCCTTAGCTTTTGTTGATTTCGTCAATCCTGATTAGATAAGAAAGTTCAACTTATAAAATCAAGTTTTCGATCGATTCCTCTCTAAATAGAAATAGGGGAGACTAAGATGACTAAAATCCCCAAGACAGAGGGACGATGAAAGATTTATTCTTAACTGATCGTTTTCTTAATTTTTTTTTCCCTTTCTTACAATATCCCTTAATCCTTAAAAATTGAATTATTTTTACAAATTTTGAATTATTACAAATATATTTAATACCTAATAGATATTTTATTATTTTCGTAGAAATTATAAAGCAGGAAAGATGAGAGAAATTTATCCTGAATTTTTCCCACGCAAATGGGAGGAGAACGGGAGTGAAATTTTTGTCATCTCCATATTGAGGATGGGAAAATGTCACATCTGCACGGATGAGATTTAGGGTCAGACCTTCCCTGTCCCATTGCCATCTCTATTCCTAATAACTAAGACTGGATACTAACCAAGTTAATTGGACCTTGAAAATCACCTTAACTCAATTGGACTTCATTAATTTCAAATTGTAATGGAGTTTGAACCCAAAAAATTGGCTTATTTCAAAATATAACCAAACTCAAGCTAAAAAGAATTTCACTAAATTTAATTCAAATTCAATCCAAATATGAGATCCCAATTTATTATATGAATTCATGACTCAAATTCGGTTTGAATTAAACTCAAATTCATAACTCTGGTGACTCAAGTTTGTAACTTAAATTCGATTTGAATTATAATTTAAATATGTGAGTTAAATTTACAGTTCAAATTTACAATTCATCGACAAAACAGTGTTATTTTATCAATGAATCATAAATTCGTCATAAATTTAAATTATAAATTTAAGTATCTAAATCTATATATCAACCATAAATTTGGGTCAAACTCAAACAAAATATTTTTTTTATCCAAAGTGGATTTGAGGCTCTCTTGATTTAGGTTTTACAAATTTGAATCAAATTATTTTTTTTTGAAAATCCAGTGGACTGATCAGATCATTCTATTTGCATCCACCCCTACTGACAGCAAGTACGACTTTTGTTAAAAGTACCCTGGACCAGGGAAAACTTAGCTTCAAGGCTTGCTGTTCTACGCTTAGCCTTAATTGGCTGATTCGTCAGTGTCATTGATGCTACCACACTAACAAAGATTTTGGCAAATCCTCTGCTTTAATTAAAACTTTGCGCGGACGTGCATTAGAGGATAAAAGTGTTTAACTTATCTTTCAAAACTGAACCACAGTTAAATTTATTTGAAGATAATAAATGAACTAGTCCTAGTTCTTATAAAATATGCAAAAGTCAAAGGCAAAAATAATATAGCCAAGAAAATTAAGTAAGAGGAGAATAAGGTGGGTTTGTTGGGACAAACCAACCACATCTTCTCGGATCAATATAGAGAGTTGTAGGTAACAAAGGTAGCAATAATGGAAGATATGCAAATAAAAAGTGAGGGAATTAGAGTGATATTTAAGAGATTGCTCTCACCGAAGTAACCAGCAAGGGTTATTGTTCCATCTGCAATAACTCTGGCTATTGTCCCAGCTTCTGTTGAAAGTAACCCACCATTATAGGTTCCTCGTGAAAGCCTAGAAGACATCACCCGAGACAGAAGCGCCAAGTTCACGCCTGAACCAATTAAGGTTTAGAGTTCAGAATTTAGAGTTCAAAAACAGGAAAGCAACCCAAAAAAAAAAAAAAAAAAAAAGAAATATATCTCACCTTCAAGTACTTCAGCGAAAACAAACAAGATGAGTCCTGAGATGACATATTGTGGCACTGAATACGGAATTATAACATGGAAGCTGAAGATAACGCCTATTAAAACTAGGATTTCAGATGCCAACAAAATTTTCCTGGAACCACATCAAAGAGCCATAGATTATGATAAAAACATTCTAAATTTAATATCAGCTAGATGAGACCAAAAAGACGCCTATGCTGAAACATTACCTGTCTTCAAACATGTTGCTTATATAGCTTCCAACAATAATGTTTACAGGAAGAACAGTAAGACCAAGACATGCGAGGAAAATTGCTACAGTGCTTGTAGACCAATGAAAATAGTATGAGGTAATGACACTAGATTCAGAGAGTAAAATCTCCATCACGTATTTGAGCATAAAGTATATCAACAATTGGACCTGGAAAATATATGAGAATTCAGGTGAGAGATTGTGAAATGTTATATCTTGAAATAAATTTGAAGCTAAATTATCTGCCATTAGAAGCAAGTAAATTTTGAGACTAGTAGGCTCAGTTAATGAAACCAAGCATACACGATAACAAACAGAAGATCACTGAGGCTTGAACTTACCCAAGCTTGATGTGAAGCTTTATAAATTAACAGGTTAAAACAGAAACCATCCACGGACATCAGTCATCTTAAGCTCAGTTCAAGTTTTGTGATATTATGTTTAGTAATAACTGATCTGATGAATGTTCACATTCCATAATATCTAAACTGCATTAACAATATCCAGCTGATTACAAGTCAATAAACAAATAATTGAAGTTGAAAATATTAAAGCAATCAAGTCAAAACTCAATAATGGCAGGTCAAATTTGGGCAAGATAGCTCATCTTTATCTGGATAGAATGACAATCCTTTATAGTGAAGATACATAATTGTCCTATGAGCAGATTTATCTAATTATCCAAGTAAACCCACATGCTTTCCACACAATTACATCATCTTTGAAAATCAGTGAGCTGAATTTCAATGTTTTGGAAACTTCAATGATTTTTAGAGTAAGTCAACATACCTTAACAGAGGGTGTAAGTAGTCTATATGCCGATTTAATTGAATTGGCTGGTCCACGATATTCCTCAGGACCTTCTTCACTTCCATCACATTCTGCGTCACCATCTTCATCTTGTTGATTGTCTTCAAAAGTTATGAGCAATGGTTGCTTGAGACCTTTCTCAAGTTCGTTATTTTCCACTGATTCTGTCATTTATTAGAGTAAATTAAATATTAACATCTCTATGCATTGAAAATTTTCAATTCTATAAAATGACTTAAAATGAAGAGATGTGTGGCTTTAAATTTAAGTGATCAGCTAAAACTTGCAGCATGGCACAGGTCAACTTATGCCTGTAGTAGAACCATGTTTCTCCAACGTATAACACCATAAGACTACCTTCAGCCAAATATTAATTAGTCCCAAGATCCAACTATTTTAACAGTTCCATTATCTTACTGGTAATGACCCTTCAACCTAATGTTAAAATTCCATGAAGGATCCCATTCAGCTTACCTAGCAGCTTTAGGCAACACAATTTCTACACAGCTTAGAGCAGCATCATTGTTAACCAGCCTGGACCAGAATGTTATCGAAATTCATTTAACCGTCTTAAAACTGATTCTATACATTCATAGACCAACAGAGATCTGGTTTTGAAATTACAAAGCCCAAATCAGGTTGGGCAACTGATTCTATACATTCATAGACCATCTTAGACTTTCTGAGGGAACTACAATTCTTGAATTAAACAATAGATGACAATGCCAGTTTGCAGTTTGTTTTACAGAGAAAAGATTAAAATATGAAATACCCCTTTGTACCAACTGAATTATGTTAGCTGCACCTATAACCAATCTCAAAAATAACAAAATGAACTACCATCAGAATGACTTCAACATTTTCTGATATACACTTCTAATTTGGCGGAAGATGATTATGTCATCACTTCAAAACTTTAGTACCTTCAATCAAAACCTATCAAATTTTCTTATATCAAGAATACAGGTGAAATTATTAAACAAACATCAATACTATATTAAAACAGAGGGCAGTTATGATGCACTCTAATAATGTTTTTCAGCATATAAAAACTATTTCATAAATCAGAACAAAGTATTTTCAAAAGAATAAATATCTTATTATTTAGTTCCATATCAAGGACAATGATTTCATAAACATGCTATGAAATAATGCATCTATTCAGAATACATCAAAGCAAAAACGACAGGGTGATGGAGTTCACACACCTGCATTCGATTCCTGTGGTCCATCATTCTCTGCAATATCATGACAAGGTTCTTTAAATGAGATCCACAACCATATTAAATATATTAACCAGGCCACGGACATAACCCATCCAGGTAAAGTGTCTTGATTGAATGAAAGCTTGTAGATCTTAAAATTAGTTTGAAGTAAGCCAGCAAGAGCAGGACCACAAGCCATTCCAAGTGCACTGGCACTAACAAAACCTGCTGATGCCTGCATGCGGATTTTCAATGGTACACAATCACTGATATAACGTCGGTTAACAGCTCTTGCAGATCCAAACCTGAAATTTGAAGTACAATTTCAACAGAATGAGAGGAGCTAAATGTAGAAATATTTCTTATCTTACTGTTTGGATAAAAACTTTTATTATGATGGAAGTGAATTAAGATAAATTTATAAAAATGTCACATCAGCCATAATTGTGCTGACAGATAAGAAATTAAGGATAGAATTTGTCTTGATGAAATGCACAAAGCACATTCTTGGCATTGTCTATCAGAAAATTAAATAAAGTGAAAAACAAAAGGAAGAGCACATACCCACAGAAAAGACGGCCAATTAACAGAACAGCTATTGACTCAAGATCATAGGCCAATGCATACAAGGTATTTCCAATGAAAAGAACAATACTGCTAAATACAAGAGGTTTGAAGTATGATTTGTTTGACCATGCACTAAAATACACAGAGGAAAACACCTGTGCAACGGCCATGGCCCCAATAACAACACCACAAACTGTTGCAGCAGCTCCAAGGCTCAGAGCATAGTCATCTGCTGTAGGGACAATGATATATGTGTTGACCATATAAAGAAATGTGTTTGCTAAGTTCAAGAGAAGCGACATGAAATGATATGTCTGATCATCAACATGTTCCTCAACTGGACTAGGTAGCTCTTCGTGCATAATGAGCGCATGTTGAGCCAAAAAGTTGAGGAAATTTGTTGAGTGAGTTAACCTGTCTACAGCTGCTTTTATTGAATCAACAACAGGATCCTGCAAGGTAAGTTCCAAGGATTTGAGTGCTACAGGTTCAAGAGAACAGTTAAAAAGAAACCTGACATCTATATAAGTTGAATTACTATGATCAACCTGGAGTGGAAGAACAGGCTGATCATAAATGGATAAGTAGCTTCCCTGACGATCCTGAAGTTCATGAAGATTTCGAGATATGGCTCCCACAACAGCACCTAATCCCTACACAATTCCAGTTGTTTATCTTAAACATTCAGGAGAAGAATAACTTTAGAGGCTAATTCAGACCCTAAATTGCTTATCATGCCCCGAAACTTACAAACTCATCTGAAATCATGAACTGAAGTTTCATGGAAAAGCCTAATAATTGCATGTGTATGAACACAAAAATTCTCAATTGCTGATGTCTGCATTTCGGTCAAATATGGACTTCTAATTATTGTTTCCATTAAATACTAAAAGTCCAGATTTCACATTTGCAAAGAAGGTTTGGTTGACTCTTTTTTTCTAGTATTTTAGCAGTACCATTTAATGAGATCCATCTTTTAAAATTTAAAACACTAACTTTCATGGAAGAGATAGACTATATGTATTACCACATGTTTGAACACTTGCTGCAGCTGGGAGTAAGGATGATTAGCACGAGTTTTGACATAATAATTAGTGAATCTATAACCAAAGCGTTTATCAAACTTTTTCAGTATCTTGCGCAAACCAATTGCATTCATCTCAACAAAAAAGAGAAGCTTCAAAAGATCATGTCCCACTGCTCGATAAGCCTCACGAAGTTCAGTTATCTGCGATATATGTGGCTGCTCTTGAAGAGCATCATGTTGTTCCCTGAGCCTGGCTAACTTGCTAGAAAGGAGACCTTGTTGTTCCAAGAGAAAAAGGACAATCTTCTCAATCTGAACATGTAAGAACAAGAAAGTACATGAAAATATTGTTCATATACAGCCTTCAAAAAGGTTTACCATGATATCGGTTGAAGCAAACCCAAAGGTCAGCTTCCTACCCACTAATTTATGACCACCACATCCATATCAATGATAGTCTGTCAAAAAGTATTCCCCGCCAAGTGTGGCCAGCTCTATTCTATTATTAGAATCCTAGTTTAAGATATAATATATTAATTGACACCATCAAATTATTCGACTCAAGTACCCATTGACCTTAACAGACAACTCAATGAAGTGATTCAAAGGAAGTAAAGAAGACTTTAAAGTAAAACTTAAATAAGTTGAGTGTCCGTTTTAAAAACCAACCCACAAGAAATCATGTACTGTTGAGAATAGCAAAGGGATATTAATTATAAGTGTTAGGAGGACAACTTCAACATAGACTAGACTAGATACGAAAAAAGAACATTTAATGTACCAACACTAATGACACATTTCAATCTCATCACATAAGGAGACTCAGAAAACACTTGCATATGTACGCGGATATAGCACTTCTGATTCCTAAGTTCCAACATACCTGATTATCTAGCATTCTTGAGAAATCCTTGAGAACATGGCGACGATCTTGAGTTCCTACTTCAATCTGCTGACCATATTGTTTTACTTTCTTCTTCATTAATTTGTAGTTTATGTAGTACCTGAAAGAAATAAAATTATAAGCATGGTACAGCAGCTTTGAGAGTAAATAGGACAATATTATATTACAAAAAATCTATAGATAGGCTAGGCAAAATGCACGAGTGAAATAATAACCAAGCAGCCTATGTTCTCTCTATGTATGTCTGAATGGATGTAACTGCCTATGTCATGATTCTAAAAGTGAGACATCACACACAAAACAGAAGAAAGACATAGAAACCAATAGATGCACCATGCTCAGGCAGACTAATAACAACTTCATTTATTCTTTCTTCTTTCAGAAGAATAAGAACTTCATCTAATATTCTGATTAGAATATGCAATGTGACTCATTATCACAATTAAATCCATCTCTATTAAAGTTGTAATATGTTGAACAAAAATATGTGGTCACATCATACTTTCCTATTGGAAAGGGGGTAAATATAAGAAGACACAGTATTAATCACCAAACAAAGCAAAATTTTATCATGCTTCTTTCTTCTTACTCGAAAGAAGCATTTTATGCTACCTAGAATGAATATCAACATATGGAACATACCTTTGCCATTCTTGAATTTGTCTTTCCTTTAACTTTTTCCCAAAGGCAACCATTTTTGCTGCATTTATAGAATATGGAATTCAGTCAGAAAAGAGTAGAAAATTCCAGCAACATTACAGGAAAAAAACATTGGTTCTGGTGTTAAAAGACAAAGAAAGAATTAATAATCATTGTTTTTGTATATTTTGTACCACAAAACTCATCTCAATACCAAATGTATCAACCAAGATTAATGAGTCTTTCCAGAAAAAAGGGAACAAGGAACAACCAAAATCACAAAGAAGTAATATTTTTAATCATTTTGACCATAAAATATTTTGAGTCCTGAAAGTCTTTTTATATAAAACCAATAGAGTATAGTCTATAACACTAAAATACCGCAAAATTCACATACATCTCCCTATCATACACCCTTTTTTAAGCAAATTCATTATTTTCCTAACGACATGAATCATGTTAATCCAATCAGCAATAAAATAGACAAGAGGAATCTGTTTTCTCAGGCACTAAGCCAGATACTCAATTTTACATGAACATGAGTAATGCTCCCTGTCCCTTAACATTTCTAGACAATTTCAAAGCGATAAAAACAATCATAATACCATAACCAAATTTTAAAATGGTATCACTATTATCAGTTGAATGGTTAAATTGTTTTCTAAGACAAAACAGAATTTGACTAATGCACATATTTAACCTAACATTTTCAGACTACAATCTTCTCCAGAAGCACATCATACAAACAGTCAACTTATGCCTTCCATAGTAATCAGCCGGCTCCACTGATACATAATTTGGAGCATGCAGGTATCAATGGTTATGCAATTCGTAATCATGTTTGCATGTATCTAATCACAGGTCACCGCTGGCAATATTTCAAAACGCCAAGTTTGACAAGTCAGCGCAATCATTCAAACAGTCAGTCCAGTTAAGTAACCTCACCTAATAACTCCGATTTAAAACAATATCACTAACAACAATATTATCACTATAATTAATGAAATGAAGTTTTCAGTGATCCTATGTTTGTTTTCCAAGAAAACATCAAGAAAATAGAACATGAAAACAAATCCTTCAATTCCTACAAATATAGAGAAACAAAAGGAAAAAACATACAATACAAATATTCAATTCGTTTTCCTCACGCGGCAACCAAACAGAACACGAATCACGCGTTACTTTGAAGCGAAAGTCGAAGGTCTCCTAAGCTAGAAAAGGATTAGATGACCATCAATGAACAGCTGAACTAAAAAGCAAAATAAAAAGAAATCACAACATATTCTCGAAACATAAACAAAAAGCATGTGAATGATTCATAAAACTGAAAAACCGCTTTAAACAGTGTTTTCTTTTAAAAACACGTAAAACATAGATTCGAATCTGAAAAAGAAGAAGAAGATATACCTTAAAAAAATCCAGAGGAGGTGGAATTTATCTCTTTCAGAGAAGAAGATCTTGAGACAGAGAGTAACTTTACAGAATACTTTCTCAATTAGTTGGCTTGATTGGTGCTCTAGTTGTCTGTGAATGGATATTAATGATTCACAGATGGGAAAAGAGGGAGGAAGATTATGTTTTCTCGGTTTGCCGTCGTGGCAGGGTTTTATAGTAGCTCTTTTTGTAAATATATTAAACTTCGGGGGTGGTTAAAATACACTAAAAATTGAGGAGATTAGAATATAGAAATAAAATCTTTCTCTATCCCTTCGAAGAAATAGTTTTCCTTAGGCCAGCCGCCATATCCCCACCCAGTTTTTGGTTTAAGTCAAAATTTCAATCTTTTATTTTTTTTAAATTTAGATATTTAAAATATTTATTTTAAAATGTTGTTAATGTGAAGTTCAATGATAATTTGGAGAAATAAAATATTAAGGATAAAATAGTATATTCTATTTTTAATACTTTTTTATTAATAAAAAGTAATTTTGAGTAAAAAAAACTATTTTGTATTTTATCATGATAGTGATCGGTATGCAACTTGTGGAGCTAACTTTTTCTGAGGAATTTGATATTGTCATTTAGTTGCACCATTAGAGGCAAATTTGATTTGAACTAAGACCGAGCTTGATTTGTTTGAGATAGGTCCAGTATGAGCTCAGTTCAATTAATCAGATGCGTTAAATATCCAAAACAATATCGTTTTAATATATATTGATAAAAATAATATCGTTTTTATCAATATAAATCGAAAATATTTAATTTGTGAACTTCTCAAGTCAAACTCGGTATAGGCTTAAGCTCAAACTCGTTAACCAAAGCTCATAAAATTTAAACTTAAACTAATTTTAATTAAATTAATTTTAGACTTATTCAAACCAAACTCAAACTTAATCTCAGATTAACTTGATTCAAATTCAATTCCATATTTTTTGTTCTTTTCATTGTGTGTCACATTTATGATGGCCACACTATGCCCACTAATTAATTCATTTTTTTTCAAATAATGTGAAAAATTAATATGGTAAAGGTGATAACACAAAAGATACTATATTTTCTAAATTATTATTTAATCAACAAATTTTTTTGATACATTGGATAATTAAAAAGAGTCGAGGGACTATTTTCCACCTAAGGTTTGATGAAAAGATAATTTTTTATCGATTAAATTTTAAAAAATTAAAATTTTAACTACTTGGTAAATATTTTTATTAAATTTTTTATAAAATTATTAAAAATACAAAAATATTCTCAAATTAAATAAAATTTTTTCTAATAAATTTATTAACTAATATTAATTTAATTTATGTTAATTTTAATTAAAAAATTTAAAAAAATTACTATTACAAACATACATAAACATGTTAGTAATATAATTATATATTTAGAAGTAAACTTAATTTTTAAAATTTTTAAAGGAGTCAATTAAATTATAAAGGTTCTTTTAATTTAAAAGAAGTTTGGCTAATTTTAAAGTTTTTATAATATCAATTGATCTCTAAATAGTTTTAAAAGTAATAATTACAACACATTAATAGTTTAAATCTTATACTACAAATTATTAAAATTATAATATATTTTTAAAATATATGCATAATAAATATGATAACTCTCTAAATAAAATAGAGAAATGAATTTTTAAAAATAACATTTAGACCTAAGTCTAAGAAAATATCAATTTCGCTTTTATTAAATTATATTTTAACTAATAATGATCAATTTTGGCCATAGAAGAATATTTGATTTTTTTGTTTAAACATGACGAATTCATAAATAAAAATTTTGCATTTTGTTATCTCGAAAATTCCCGTTGGAAGATAAGATGTACTAGAAGAAGAAAAGGGCAATAATGTTCTCTTTAATATATTGAAATACCAATAGTTGCCTTGAGAATGAAAAATAACATTTAAAAAAAAAAAAAACCAAAAGTAGATACTTTAGGGTGGATTCAAGTCAAACCGAGTCCATACACCTCAAGGTTTAAGTTCAGTTTGAGTTTGACTCGAATTTGATTTGAATATAAATAATTTGACTCAAATTCCATTTAATTTTAATTCGAATTTA
>JAJEJH010001628.1:0-20236 GCA_026122585.1 Anacardium occidentale
GAAAATAAAGTCAATGATTTATTTGAAGGGTTTTTCATAAGTGATTCCACCTAAAAAATGCATTTTCATGTCAAATATATCTGAAAATAAATGAAAAATAAAAGCCGTACCTGTCCAAGTTTAGCGTTTGGAATTTTAGCTCTAACAGCATCTTCAAGCTCCTTTCCCATGGGTGCCGCGCCAGACAACAAAGTTCTTATCGATGAGAGGTCGTACTTATCGACGTCGGGACTCTTTGCGATCGCCAAAACAATGGGTGGCACGAACGGTGCAACCGTAACCTTATGTTTTTCAACCAACTCTGCTAATGAAATAATCTCAAACTTCTGCAGAATCAATATTGTCGCCCCAACTCTCAGCGCGCAAAGCAAAACCGAGTTCAGTGAATATATATGAAACAAAGGCAATACACATAAAATCACATCCTCCTTGTGGAAATACAAATTAGGGTTTTCTCCATCAACTTGTTGAGCAATGCTAGTAACAAGCCCTTTGTGTGTTAACATAACTCCTTTTGGCAACCCTGTCGTCCCTGATGAATAAGGGAGTGCCACGACATCGTCCGAATTGATTTTGACGGAGGGTATTTCAGTCTCGTCTGCCTGAGTTAACTCCGTGAAGTGTGAACATTTCTCATCGGGAGGTGAATCAATGGTGATGATTTTGATGCCATTTGCTGCGGCGAAATCTGTTACTTTCGCGGCGTAAACCGATTGAGTTATGATAAGTTTCGCCTTCGATGCCGCTGCCTGTTTAGCGATCTCAGCCGGAGTGTAGAAAGGATTAGCCGTGGTACTAATAGCCCCAATATAAGAGGCTCCAAGAAAAGCATACACAAATTCGGAACAGTTTTGAAGCAAAAGCATTATAACATCTCCTTGGTTGACACCGAATTTGGAAAGACCGGCGCCGACTTTCCTAGCGGTGAGTTCAACGTTAGCATAAGAAAAGGATTCGCCGGTGGAGCCGTTGATGATGCAGGGACGATCATGGAATTCAGAGATGTTTTCGAAGCAGTAAGAGTGTAAAGGGAGGTGATTAGGAATGTAAATGTCGGGGAGCTTTGATCTGAAAATGAAACTTTCTCCCTCTCGTTGGAGTTGTGGGTTGGGCTCCATTACCTTTGCAGGGAGAGAAAGAGAGAAAGTTTTGGGAAGGTGAGTGTTTGTTTGGTGCTTCCTGGTTGGTTTGTGAATTGGTTGAGCTAATATACAAGTAGGTGATGAAGAAGCCAGATGGTGAAGAAATGTTGAATTGAATGGAATTGAGCCGGATTAGAATTTGTCAATGGTATTTATAAATTAGAATATGGCATACACGGTCTTAATTATCATGCAGGAAAAAATTATTAAAATAAGGAAGTTTGACATATTCAATAACAGTGATACAATGGATAGAAAAATAATATGACTAGTCAAATTCTAGCATTTCACATTCCTACCTAACAACATTTTGTGTTCAATTTTGATGAAAGGTTTAATTCAAATCCGTTACATAATATTTAATTTTCCATGTTACTGTCATTGACTCCAGAAAAGGTAATTATTGAAAAGGTTTTCTATCATTTGATTTCATATTCAATCAAACCGATTAAGAAACCAGCATGTGAGTAACCCATGTAAATGACTCAGAATGTGTGCATTAAGAATGAGAACTATTTTATAAGCCAAACCCCATATTCCCACCCAAGGTTTCTTTAACTAACAAAGTGTCACCCATAAAGTTTCAAAAAGCCAAGTAGCCGCGCTTGACCAAAGTCAAAGAGGTATTATATCTTTTGAATAAAAATTAAAAGAATAAATTTTATAAAAATAATTAAAATCTAAAATAATAATAAAAATTTAATAAAATTAAAAAATTAAAAAAAACCGCTATCGACGATGGTGGCTACGATTAACATAACCAAATGACCAAAAACGACCACCTGGTTATATTAACAGTCAGTTCTAACAACCTCAATAATAGATCTAACTGTCTCAACCATCTTAGAAGGTCGAAAATGACTAGTGGCCCATAGAACTAAGTGACTGTTTTCAATTACTTAGTTATGTTAATGGTGGTCATTGCCATCGGCGATGTTGTTGGCGGTGGTGGCTACTTTATAAAATTTTTATTTTATTTTAAAATTTTTTATTACTTTATTAATTTTTTATTAATTTTTAATATTATTTTATATTAAATTTTATTTAAATTTTATTTTAGTATTAATATTATTTATTTTTATGAAGGGTATTTTGATCTTTTTATTGGAAAAAAGATGGGTACTTGGCTTTTTGGAACTTTATCGGTGGTGCTTTGTCATTTCAGAAAACCTTGGGTGGGAATGGGTCATTTGGCACTATTTTATATACTAAAGATGATATATAATGAGTGTTAGGCAAGAGCACAAATTTAGGTGTACTTCTATATTGTCCTGGATGAAATTTTTGTGATTTTGGCCTTGATTTGAATTAATTCAAGATCACATAATGTTTATTGAGTTTTGTAGGATTCTTCGTAATTTTGAGTAAAAATGGTGATAAAACTAAAAGAAGGATACCTGAGACTATGACTTATGGCCAATCGAAGGGAGACAAGGCGAGCATGTGAAGGTCGAAAAATGGTACCTAAAGCCATGGCCTAGGGTCACAAAAGGACAAGCAAATCATAGAGACTTAGATAGAGCTAAGCCATAACACAGTCATCAAAATAACTTAAGACGCATTCGTGCTCCAGAGACAACATACGACGCAAAGTCATGAAAAATTGGGCTTTGCGTTTTAGCTCTTTTTTCCAAACCCTAGTATAAATATAATTGTAAAAACTTACCTAAGAGAGTACAATTGCCTTATACATAATTAGAGAGACTTTGAGCATATTTTTGGTTATTTTTCATATTTTCTTACACACAAACAATTAGATCAATTTTGGATTTGTTCTTTGAGGATTTGAAAGAAGATTGCAATAAAAATTCAAGATTTTCATACCTAGTTTTATCTCTTATCTCTATTATATTTTTCTTGAATTTGTGTATTAATTTTCCTTAGCTAAAACTAGGACTAACTGATTCATGAATTTTTGATATTTCTTGACCATAATTCAAGAACATGTTTTTTCATAATGAGAGCATATTATGAACTCAATGTCTATTATAAACTTGATAAATTTTTTATAGAATCTCTATTATGTGATTGAGATCGATAAATGATATTGCATAAAAACTTAGATAATATGTGCTATGGATCAATTTATTATAAAGATATAGGAATTGATATAAACAATAGTCATTAACGCAATTGGGTTATGTTGAAAGCTAATATATTATATGGATCAATAATACACTCTGTCTAATTAAACTTGCATAAATATATAATAGGTTGTCATATATCAAAGTATAATTGATATTGTTTGAAAAATAATATTGATTGAATTAGAGAATTTCATTATCACATGATGTATTATGAAGTGGATTAGTGAGCCCGAAGCCTTAGCATCTTCTCTCATCCCATTTATTATGTTGATTCAATTGCATTTAGTTTTAGTTTAAATTGTTTTTATTTATAGTTGAGTTTAGCTTTAAATAAGTTTTCAAATTTAAATGGATCGTCTAGATAAAGTTATAGGTAGTGTTGCATTGATACTTATTTACACAATCGCATGGATTCAACAACCTTGGGTACTTTTTGATCAGTGTCAATTGCATATATAATTCTATGGTCAATCATAGAGTTTTAGGGGTGATTTGACTATTTTACCCTTATTATATGCATATTTTGGGATCATGGATTTTCATGTTTGGTTTTGTAGAAAATGTTGGTTTTGATGTAAATTCAATGGAAATGAAGCTAGAAAAACACTTATGAATAACTAGTCGGTGGTTTGAATTTAGTCTTAAAAGGAATGAGCAACTAAAGCATAAAAGGCAAATGAGAGTATTGTGCGCCACAGCAGGAAACCAAGGATTTTCAATAAGTTTGAGCTATAAAATGAAAAAGTAGCCTTCATCAAAGTTGTAGTGGACATCTCAATCTTTTCAGAAGCTATTATAGGAAAAAATCTGAGTTTGTTCGGGCCTTCAACCGTTGTTGCAAATTCAAGCTTTCTTATTATGTTTTTGTGCTTGTTCTAAGTTAGATTCTCATTTATGCCTAATGCATGAGCATGCGTGATGAGATGCATAGGCGTGTATGCACCTACACTAGTCGTGTGCCAGTCATACAGCCTGATTATGCTAGCTTCTATAATTTTAACTTTATTTCTCATTTCCTATGGGTGACGACCGTGACATTTTCATGCACAGTTGTGACCTTGCGTAATCTGGTCATGCACGAAGTCGTGAACATAATTGTGACCATGCAAAGTAGGACTACACAGGTGTGCACTCTATAGGCACACAGGCGTGTGTCTCAGTCTACTCCAACATGGTCATGGCTAATCATATTTATTCCCATCCATTTTCACACCAAACACAAATTAATCATCATCAATTCAATTCCATACTCCAAACACTTCATAAGCACAAACTTATCATGACAATAATATCAATTCTCACATTTCATCATCGAAACCTCTTAAAAATCACACACATATATATTTATACATACCGATAAACATATAACCTATATATAAATATCATCATCATCACTTTCATACCATTAATCTTCATATTCATCATGCAAGGAAATCACAAGCATGTTGAAATCAATTTTAACTCAATAAAACAACCATCATACACATAAAAGAAGTGAGGGAAAGAGGCAAAAAACACTTACCTTTTGCTATAGCCAACCAAGCTTCTCTCTCTATGGAAATCTCATTTTCTAATTGGATTGAGAATCACTGGTTATTGCTCTTCTCTTCTAGGGTTACGATTCTCTGAAATGAAAAGAAACCTTGGGTGAAAAATGTTGAAAGAAAGAGATAAGATCGACTTAAAGTATGATAGTTAAAATATTAGGACACACGGTCATGCTCCTCATGACACACAATGCATGGCTGGAAAAATAGAAAAATACTATTTTCCCGCGCTTTGCATGAATCAGTCTCTTATCATGATTCATGCACATGTCATCCAAACTCTGAAAATTACCTATTTCACCCATGAGTTCTCTCAACTCTAATTGTACCATAAATTCTCACTTCTAACCCTATATTTTTAACCTAAAAGATATTTTTAACTCTAGGATATTACATTCTTTCCCTCTTATAAAATTTTTGCCCTTAGAATTAACTAAATAATTTGGGATACCTTTTTTCGATCTTAAACTCTACCTCTCACATCGATTCCTCTTGCCTCTAGTTTCTCCACAATACTCTAACTAGAGGAATTTTTTTATTTCTGAGAATTTTGACTAACTTTTCTAATAATCATAGACTTGCTTCATCCTCTGTCTGATCACTTTGATTTACTAAATCATCTGCTGAGTCATCTCCAGCCCCATTATAACTTCCAATAATTCTCTTTATCCAATATCATCATGATGCAAGAGGGATCTACACCTCTTACCATATAATGCCTCAAATTGAGCCATCTAAATTGAAAATTGGTAACTGTTGTTATAAGCAAACTTCATCAAAGATAACAACTCAACCTAACTCGTTTGGAAGTCTATGCAGCTTGCTCTTAGTATATCTTCTAGAATCTGGTCCACCTTTTCTGTTTGGCCATCTACCTAAGGATGACAAGTTGAACTGAAATGTAACCGAGTCCTTAAAGCCCTCTGTAAACTCCTCTAGAAAGTTAACAAAAATCTAGAGTCTTAATCTGATGCAATTACTCTTGGCACTCATGTAATCTTACAACCTCTTTAGTATAAAGTTGTCATAACTGATCAGTAGTTATACCATCTCTAATGGGTAGAAAGTGAGCAGATTTACTTAGTCTATCTATAATCCCATATACCATTGTACCTCTATCAAGCTATTGGAAGTCCTGAAATGAAATCCATAAAAATATTCTCCCATTTCCATTTTAGTATACTTAAAGGCTATAACAACCCAAAAGATCTTTGGTGTTTTACCTTAATTTGTTGACAAGTTAAACATCTGTTACAAAGTCTACAATATCTTTCTTTATTCCTAACTACCAGAAATTTCTTTTGAGATTTTAATACATCTTTGCGCTGTTTGGATGAGTTGTGTATAATATACAATAAACTTTTGACAAAATCTTCTATCTCAATTCTAAGTCTTTTGGAACACAAATTTGGCCTCTGAATCTAAATATTTCATCTCTGACTTCATAGTCTAACATAAAACCCTCTGATATTCTCTGAATCATCATCTGAACCCCACCATCTAACTTCTAACTCTCTCTGATTTCATCAAGCAAGGAAGATATTACCTAAAGTCTTGAAAGTCTAATTGTAACCATCTCTATCTACTCTTTAAGAATCTTTTTCTGAAGCTTACTCTGAACAAACAACATGGACAAAATAGCTCTCGAACTCTAAGTATTTGTAACCATATTTTTTTTAACAAGATGGTACTTAATCTCGCAATCATAATCCTTTACCAATTCTAACCACTTTCATTGACTCATATTCAACTCTTTCTGGATGAAGAAATATTTCAGACTTTTATGATCAGAGTAAATGCTATACCTCACCCCATACAAGTAGTGTCTCTAAATCTTTAAAGCAAAAACAATAGTTGCTAGCTCCAAACCATTGATGGGGTACCTTAACTCATGATCTTTTAATTGTTTGGAAGCATAGACAATCACCCTACCTATTTGTATCAAAACTACTCTAATCCTCGATAGAAATCATCGGTATAGATCTCGAAATCCATTCCCTCCTATGGCAAAGCTAACACTAGAGTATTGGCTAATCTCTGTTTTAACTCTTATAATTGAGCTTCACATTCCTCAGTCTACATAAATGGAATGTCTTTCCTGGTTAATACTGTTAAAGGTCTTACCAAACTCGAGAATCATTTGATAAACCTTCGACAATATCCTACCAATCCCAAGAAATTACAGACCTCCTTAACTGTCTTAAGCCTTGGCCACTCAAAATAACTTCCACCTTACCCGAATCCATAAATAAACCATCAACAAATATAACATGGCCTAAGAACACCATTTTATCCAGTCAAAATTCACACTTAATTTGACATACAATTACTTATCTCTCAACCACTATAATACAAACCTCAGATGTTCAACGTGCTCCTCTATACTTCTTGAATAAACCAAGATGTCATCGATAAACACCAAAACAAATCTATCGAGGTAAACTTGGAATACCTGATTCATCAAATCCATAAACACTGATGGAGCATTTGTTAATCCAAATGGCATTACCACAAACTTGTAATGGTTATATCTAGTTCTAAAAATAGTCTTAGACATATCTTTCTCTACCACTCTTACTTGGTGATAATTCAATCTCAAATCAATCTTTGAAAACACTGAGGCACCACTAAGCTAGTCAAACAGGTCATCAATTCTAGGCAAGAGATACTTATTCTTCATTGTAACTTTATTCAATTCCTTATAGTCGATACATATCCTCATGGATCCATATTTCTTCTTAATAAAGAGAATGAGAGCACCTCATGGAGAGTAGCTTGGCTTAATAAACTTCTTGTCTATCAATTCCTATAATTGCTTCTTTAAATCTTGGAGTTCAGTTGGAGCCATTTTATACGAAGCTTTATAAATGGGAGTCATACCTGGAAGTAACTCAATACTAAACTCTAACTCTCTCTCTCTCTAGAGGTAACCTAGGTAACTCTTCTAGAAACACATCAGAAAACTCCCTGATAATAAACACCTCCTTTATACTTAGCCTAACCACATCTCTACGTACTACAATGGCCAAATACCAACACAATCTTTACTCAACATTATTCTGGCTTGCACATAGGAAATTAAGATAATCTCTACTTTGCCCTTTCCAAATATAAACTGATCAGGGCTTAAGTGCAATCTAACTTTTTTCGTTTGACAATCAATCTTTGCCTCATATATAGATAAAAATTCCATAACTAGGATCATGTCAAAATCAATTAATTCTAACATGATCAATCTATACTTAAAATCCAACTCATGACCACAATCTTCTGGTCAAACAACAATTGATCAATAAACATTACTTCCCTATTTGGCATCTCAGCAAAAACACTCATCTCAGCCACAGTTAGGGTTAATCCTAATTTCTCCATTACTTATCTCGAAATAAAGTTGTGCATGACATCACAATCTACAAAAACAAATAAGAAAGTGTCAAAGAAGAACAACTGACCTATCACTGTGTGTAGACTAACCTCTATCTACTATTGTCTCACTACAAATACCTTGGCTCGACCTCCACCACCTAATGACCCAGCACCTTCTTCAAGTGTACTAACTTCACTGTCTTGAGGGTGATATACTCTTTCAATTGTACTGACTCTACCTCTAGGCGGTCTTACTCTACCTCTACTAGAACTAGCTCCACCTCTGGCTAGGCACTCAATAATTTTATATCCTGGTTGATGACACTTGAAACACACAGTCTAACCAACCAAACACTCACAACTATGCCCCTTACCACATCGAGCACATACTAGTAGTTGGTAAGTTATTTTTTTGCCTCTAAATCCCCTTTCTTATCTTCTTTTGTTGAATAGGTCTTTTGCCTCTATCATTACTTCTCTCAAGTTTCCTTGAAAAGATACCTACCCTCTAAAGACATATCTTTGATTTGGTAGCCCTTTCTAAAACATCACTAAACCTTTGTAAGGGATTATCTCCAATCAAAACATCTCTCGCAATGGTAGGATGCAATCCATAGATAAATTTTTATACTTTGTCAGCCTCTATCCCTATCAAACTAAGAGCAAACCTTACCAGTGCATTGAACCGTAACGTATACTCTTTTACTATGCTTGATCCCTATTATAGCTCGATAAACTCTTAAGCACGGGTATAGACTGTCCCTGGACTCCTAAACTCTCTTTAAAACATGCACTAAAACTCATCCCATGACATTTACTATTTATCAACTATAGTTTTAGCAAGATTCCACCACAATCTTGTATCACCTCTGAATATAAAAACAACATACCTAGCCTTCTTTTTGTCTGACATAGTAAACAGGCTGGTGACACTCTCAATTGCCTCTATCCATTCTTCAGCTGTTGTTGGATCTCTAGTCCCATTAAACGTGGGAGCCTGATGAATCTCTAGTAGACTGTAGATTGGATACACTCATTCTGAACCACTGATACTAATCATCTTAGACCTAAAACTCTACCCTTAAGATTGACCTATCTCTAGCCACTGATGTTAATCCATCAGATCGGGATCTCTTCTCTTAAACTCTGGCTACCTCTTAACTAGCCTTTAATAGGTTTCCTCTCTGATAAGTACATTTCTCATAGGTACCGAATTATCACCTCTAATTGGCTGTTGAGGAAACTCTCTCATCATTTCTCTAAAAATCTCTCTCACATCCTTTACACGAAGAGCTCCACAAAAAGCCTAAGATCTTCTCCTCTCACTCTTACTCGATAGCCTAACTGAAGCACTATCCTCTTCATTAATGAATCTAGGAATATAGTGCCTTCTATCTAGAGAATCATGGAACATAAGGGTTAACTAGTTAGTTTCAAACAAAATCTTATACTATTATACTTACACTAAGAGGAAGATAGGCACTGGCTGCTAGGATACCCTGGTCTTCATACTTATATGAGTTGAAAAATAATGCAATTCATAGACACATTTACTTATCTTCAAAAATATTACTTATATTTTTGCTCTAATACCAAAAACGTAGGCACTCCTATTGTATATTATTGTACATAATTTTAATATATATTATTAGTAATACATATTTATCTTCTTTGAAAAAATAATAAATATATTTATTAATATACAATAGAAATACCTAAACACTAAGCTGAAACATGACAACAGAAGAATACATAGTATAATTAAGCTATTAAGGCCTAAAAATAACTCTTATATGTGCTTGAAATTCATACAAAATAGGTATGTGTACATATATATACATATATTGTACAACTATATGTAAAGATGAAACAATGTGAGTATGCAAAGCATAAGCATGCTATAAAACCCCAAAACTAGATCTAAGACAATAGTCATCCCCTCATCTCAGCTTTGATGAAATTGACCTATAAGAGAAAGGAAAAGCAGGGAGTGAGAGGTAAAGTTACTCAGTAAGTGTTTCCTATCTCTAATCATTGTAAACATATCAAGCTGGTTATCTCATGTACTATTTTAGACTTCATATTTGTTATTTGTGTTTCATTAGCATGACTATTATACATTTTGAGTGTATACTGATTCAAATTTCTCCCCAGTTATTCATATGCTAAATTGTGATATACTCTAAATACCATGTAGAAATGACATGCTGAAACCAAGATCTGAGCCCTTGGGGTTTTTATAAGGAATACCTTGTTGAATAAAACTGTGATCTAAAGATCATGAAATACGGTTATGCTAAATGAAATGTAGCAACTAAAAATCTCTTTATAACTAAAAATAGTTGATGTGCTGATCAGATTGATGAATATAGGGTTTTGCCATCCTAGTCATATGAGTTTCATATGCTGACACCTGGATAACAACAATCTAGTACACATGTCACCACTGAATTTGAAAACTGAATATGATTTGCATACTGATCATCACATCCTAAGCTACTAGCTGAATGTACACCAGTATATGTCGATATATAGTGGCTAGTATGGTCATAAACCCTGATGTTAGCTCCCTTAACTGACGGGTGCACGAAACTCACAATTGCCCTCTCATATTCACCCTTAAAATATGTATGAAGCATCGTAATTTTCTATTTTAAAACATATATTTGGATTCTTGGATCCCTTTATGAAAATATTGTGTTGTATGTCATGTTATTATATGTATATGATGTATTATGTATGTTTATCTTGTCTTATTACATTACGTTATCACTATTGTGTTAGGTTTAATGTGTTTTTGTGTTATTTCTAAGTTAGATTTCTCATTTATACCTGATGCACGAGTGTGCATGCACCTACACAGGTTGTATGCCAATCATGCAGCCTGGTCATGCTAACTTTTGTAATTTTAGTTTTATTTCTCATTTTTTGTGGTACATGGTCATGAAATTTTCATGTATGATTATGACCTTGCTTAATTTGGTCATGCACGAAGTCATGAATATGACCATGACCATGTAAAGTAAGACTATAGGGTGTGCACTCTACGGGTGCATGGGCATGTGTCTCACTTACTCTAACATGGTTATGGTTGATCGTGCTTATTCCCATCTATTTTCATACCAAACACAAATCAATCAACATTAATTAAATTCTATACTCCAAGCACTTCATAAATACAAATGCATCAGGGCAATAGTATCAATTCTCATATTCCATCATCCAAACCTCTTAAAAATCACATACATATATATACACACCCACATACACATCAACCACATATAAATATCATCATCATCACTTTCATACCATTAATCTTGACAATTATCATGCAAGGAAATTACAAACATATTGGAATCAATCTTAACTCAACAAAACAAACATCATACACACACAAAAAAAAAAAAAAAGGGAAAGAGGCAAGAAACACTTATCTCTTACCATAGCCAACCAAGCTTGTCTCTCTCTACAAAAATCTTACTCTCTAACTAGATTAGGAATCACTGGTTGTTGCTTTTCTCTTTTAGGGTTACAGTTCTTTGAAATGAAAAAAAAACCTTGGGTGAAAAATGTTGAAAGAAAGAGATAAGATTGACTTAAAGTATGGCAACTGAAATATTAGGCATACACAGTTGTGCTCCTCATGATGCATGGTCGTGCATGGTTGAAAAAATGGAAAAATACCATTTTCTCATGTTTTGCATGAATTAGCCTCTTATCAAGATTCATGCACATGCCATGCAAACTCTAAAAATTACCTATTTAACCCCTGAGCTCTCTCAACTCTAATTGTACCATAAATTATCACTTCTAACCCTAGATTTTCAACCTAAAAGACATTTCTAACCTTGGGATATTACATATCTTGACATGCATGGTCATATGTCGTGCTTTATTTTGATGGATCTCAACCAAATAGCTACTGATCTCTACCACATTATCACTAAATTACATCCAAACCTTAAGCATCATCATCTCATCATTATAAATCGTAAAAATAACAATAAAACGTCAAGAACATGCTTATTATTCCATCATCAACACATCACATAATCATACATTATCACTATGTTTAAATTGCATATTTCATATCATTCATTCATGAAATTCATATTTTATTCTTTAAACATCATTAATTCATCATAAATTAAAGGAAACATACTTTAAGAGCATCCTCTAGTAGCAATATATTTTAAAATAATAAATTCATACATTTTAACCTAGATCTACTTCATTTGATGCATAATTATTCTTGATCCATTCCATTTACATGTTATTCATCATCAAACAAGCTTAATTATCATCAAATTCACATTAATTCATCAAATTATCATAGATCGTGCCAAAAGAAATCAAGTTCATACACATAGCTTAAAAAAGCTACTTACCTTAAAGCTTATTAGTTCACTCTCTCTCTAACTAGATCTTTAGCCACTAGTGATGATCAAGTGTGATCAAGCTCTCCATATCTTTTTTGTTTTGTTCTCTCTAAAATTTGCCAAACTAAAATTTTGAATTTTATGCTAAAAATTGAAATAAAAACATACTTTATATAGGTGACACTAAAACATGACAAACATAGTTGTGTATGTAAAGATACATAGTTGTGCATGATAAGGAAATTCAAATTTTATGCCAAGCCATACACATGGCATATCTTCCAAGTGACATATGTATGGCCTAAAATAAAGCTAATAAAAGGATAACTTTGCCCCTTTGTGTTAAATTAAACCACTTTAAAAGCATACAAATAATTAAAATACCTGTTCTCTTATCTTATTTACCAATTTATATGAAATCAACCATTAGAAGAAGGTTATGTAAGTGTTAACTGCCAGGTAGGTAACCCGTTCTTAGATTCATCTAAAAATGCTAACTATCTAGGTAATTTTCATAGGCCTCAACAGAATAACCTATATTCAAACACATATAATCCTAGGTGGTGAAATCATTCAAATCTCTCGTGGAATAATCAAAATGCAGTCAAACCACTACTGCCAAGATTTGTACCTTAAGAAAAAAAGTCCAAACTAGAGGAGCTAGTTTATAAATAGTAATGAAACAAGATTTCACAGCCAAGAGGCATCAGTAAAAAATTTAGAGGCATAAGTAAGTCAGTTAGCGAATATAGTTTCTAGAAAAGCATAAGGCACATTGTAAGTGATACTAAATTTATCCCTAAAGAGCATATAAAGGAAATATCACATAGAAGTGAGAAAAAGCTAGAAGGTCTAGAAGAAGACAAGACATATAAAATTCAATCAAAAGAACCCACTACAAAAAAAAGTAAATTTGAAGTCCATATAGATAAAGCCTTCTTTTCCTTCATAAATAAAGAAAGATAGCTAGAAAAACAATTTGCAAAGTTTCTAAACATCTTTAGAAGGCTCCATATTAATATTCCTTTTGTAGATGTCTTACTCCAAATGTTAAGCTATGTAAAGTTTTTAAAAGAGATTTTTTTGGATAAGAGGAAACTAAAAGAGCATAAGACAATTAAGCTTACATAAGAATGTTCTACCATATTGCAAAATAAATTACCTTTATAGTTTAAAGATCTAGGGAGTTTTTCTATCCCTTGTACTATTAGCTTAATTGCATTTTCTAATGTATTATGTGATCTAAAGGCTAGTATAAATTTAATTTCTTTACCAATTTTTAGAAGATTAGGACTAGGGGAACAATAACTATAATATTTCAAGGTTAGAATTATCTTTTTAGGCTAAAAAGCAAGGTTAAAAAAAAAAATTATGATGAAAAATAGAGTTAAGAGAGTTTAAGGGTAAAATGGTCATTTAAAGGCTTCTGTGGCATATATAAGAGTCTCATTAGGAGGCGTTTTCGTGCAAAGCATAAGAGTGCCAAAAATCTAAATTTTCCACCAAGCACGATCATGTGCTTAAGGGTACATGATCATATGTGCGTGTAGGTTTCATCACCATATTTAAAACCATATTCATTCATTTTTAGGTTATAATTTAACCTAAATTTTCTTCTTTTTCATAGTAAACCCTAATCCCAAAAGAGAAAGTGATTAACCAAAAGCTTTTAATCTAACTGGAGAGTAAGATCTAGTTAAAGGAAGAGGTTTAGCAGTTATGGCAAGAGGTAAGTATTCCTTTACCTTTTTCCCCTATTTTCCATGTTAGTTTCTTCTTTATATTTGAGCTATGATGACATATATGGCATGTTTCATGTTTGGATGATATGACTATAAGATGAAATGATAATACGAAAGTGAAATGATAAAGACTAGTTATTTATGGAAATTGATTTGTATGTATATATGTTGATACATGTGAGATTAAGGGATTTTGAGCCATGATATGATGACTTTTGGTGTTAATGATGAAATAAACATATGTATGAGTGATATGTTAAGTTTATGAAAGGGATTAAACAAGTTCAGATATGTGTTGAATAAGTTTGGTAAGGTATTAAAATTTCTAGTGTGATATTATAGAAGCAGAGCATAAAACATGACTGTGTATCCATAGGTGCACAATCATATAGTCATCCTTTTTATAATATCACAATTGTATTAGCTAGTTATGTACATTTAAGAAGCTTGGCATATGACCGTACTTGTAGGGGTCAAGGTCGTATATCAACTTTTGTCTTGTAAGATCTATAGCTAGTCATGATTGTGTAGAGTAAGATCCTTGCACGCCCATATGACATGAGAGACACAACTGTGTATTAGCAAACACGACTGTGTAACTTGTGCTACACGACCATGTAACAAGTAAAGACTTTATAATAAGAAAAATGTCAATAAGTCATTTCAGTGTACTAAAACTTAGTAACATAATTAAAACGACAAATATTATGCATTATACACATTTCATAACACATGCCAAATAGAGTTTTTTTTAGGAAGGGATCTAAGGATCCATATGCATGTTTTCAAAAAAAAAGAAAATATGATGTTTTGAACATCATTTTAAGGGTAAATACAAGAAGGCACCTATAAGTTGCATGCTCGCTAGTGAGGGAACCAACGTTAGTTATAAGAAAGAAAGAGGTTATTGACCAAATTAGTTACAGACAGAGATATACACTGGTGCGTATTAGTTTTCATTTTTAGCTTACTGATTGAATGTCAGTATGGTATAACTTACATGACTAGGATACTAAATCTTTGAATTCATAAGTTTGATCAACACAACAGATTTTCAGTTTAATGTTTTCAATTATATTTTCATTTTAGGATATTCAAATCACTATAGTTACTTTCAAAAAGAAAAAAGTTTTTAGAAAATAAGTTTAAAGGTAAAGTCATGATTTAAATATCTTCCATATTATGACATATATAGCATGGCATGACTCAATATATAGTTGAAACATAAAGTAAAGTATACATAAGGAATACCAGCCAGAGAATAGAAATTATAACGTAATAAGAAATTAAATTTAACAAATACTCTTGTGATAATAAAGAATAAAAACCTACTTATGGTAGAGAGATAAGAAATACTTATTGAGAGACTTATCACTCTCTTCTTCATGTTTTTCTTCTTTACAGGTCAGTGACTTAGGCACTGAGTTAGGTATGAGCTGTTTGTAGAGGGGATTTAACTTTTGTCTAGAGAGCATGCTAGTGGCTCACATGCTTATAAAAATTTCATGCATGTGCATTTGTACAATTGTATATACATGTTGCACAACATCTTTTGTGAAATAAAAACATTTAGGGATTCCAAAATATATATATTCTTAGGGATTTTTAACTTGTCGTTATATTATATGTATCATATAAGCTACTGCTTATATAGTTTTAGTCAGTTTATGTAGGACTCTTGATATATATTAATAGAGATTTTCAATAGTGTAAAAAAAAACTATATATATATAAAGTAGAGTAACAATAATATGTATTAGTAGGTCTTACAGTTTTAGTATCATAGTGAATCTAAGCCATCTTTTCAAAATGTGTTTTTTACATGCATTATTTATAAAATTGTATAAGTGAAGAGCCAGTGTATCCTAGCAACCAAAGCTCATGATTTCCCTTAACATGAGTATAGTATTATCTGTTTCAATTAGATTATGAGCTTATAACCCCCTTTTATTTTTTTGATCTTAAAGAATAGAGTAGCGCTTCTATGAGAACTATGAGTGTAAGCAATAAAAAAAGATCTCAAGACTTTCAAATGTCCTTTTAAGAATGTAAAGGAGATAATAAAGAAGGTGACGAGAGAAGGCCTCTAACAAGCAGGGAAAGAAGACATTTAAAAGTCAATTAGGGATAAGTTAATAGAAGATGATGCTTAAAAAGAGTTAATGAGAGGATATCCAAAGCTAGCAAGAGATAGTTTTTAGTTTCTAAAGTTGGGCAGTTGCCCAAGTTAGATTTTAGGTGCATAGACTACAAACACTAATGATTTAGAAAGGTTACACCATATATATAGTTTACTAAGGGCTCATTAGCCATCACAATTCAATGGGTCGAGGGATCCAACTGTAATAAAGGAAAGGATAGAGTTAGTGAATGATGTATAAGTCTATTCAATATGATAGACAGAGAAATAGTCTAGCATGTCATTTATATACTCTAGGCTAATGTGAAGGTATAGTGGAACCTCATAAACAATTCTATTGATAAAGAGAAATTGACTTAGGTTAAGTTTAGGCAACTTTATGATAAAGAGTATATAAGTATAGACATGGTGTATGCCAAAGCCTAAGAGCACAATTAAAGAGTATGCAATCTGGTTTAATACTTGGGTCAGGTTTATTTTAAGTTTGGCTGAGATTGAGGCTAATAAGGTACAAAAATTTATACATAGACTACATCTTACCATAGTGAAAGAAGTGATGACAAGAGTTGCTCTTCCTTAGAGGTTTAGTAATGGATTATGGAGAACATTGGGATCAAAGGTATACTTTAAGTTGATAGAGATGTCTACCAGACCAGTCAAGGGGTATAGAGATAGAAGGGCACACGTTACTAATAAAGATACTCTTTAGGTCCAAAATTCACCTCTCAAGAGGCTTAGCTTAAATTTTAAAAAGTGAGCTAACAAAATCACACATTCATTGAAGAATACAACTTTCACTTTCCAAAATAGGAAAAATACCCTAACATCACTACTATTATTACTAACCACGAATAGGAAACATTTGACAAAGAGCCTATCAGTACCGTCGCTTCTATCATTATGAAATTTTATGCCAATTCCATTAACATTATGTATCACAAGGTGAAGGTGTACATAAATACCATAGCTTTTTATTCCTATACACTCAATATAGTACAATGTAGAGGAGAAAAACTATCTAGCCTATTGTCACTATACTAAACAATTGACACCCGAGTAGATTATTCAAATACTTATGAAATTAGATACTCATTAGATATTAAAAAATGGTACAGTCGAACACTTCAAAATAAAATACCTTCATCTATAATTCAAAATATGGCAATACTTCCTTTATATGCATCTAATGCCAACCTTCCATATAAGTGACATTGATAAAGAAAGGGTTGCCCTATTTTATGCCATAAAGGATGGAGCCTTAAATAATGTTGTGACTATTATTCATTCCATGATTAAACATGGCATTATTAATGATCATGTGGCCTATTTTTTTTCCTAATCTTATTATAGGTTTATGTAAAAATGCAGACATCACATATGCAATGAATGAGCATCAAATGAAAATTAGATTGAGACTAAGTAAAGTAATATAGCTCACATCATGCACAAACCCAGTACAAAGAGGACACTATGTAACATACCATCCTTTTCATCAGTACATCAAGTTTTCAAGCTAGCTCTAGATGCTCACATCATGGCCATGTAATTTAACTTGATGTATCATAGTTAGAGGTCTATTCATGGATACAAGATCAAGAGGTTTGTAGAAGACATAAAGAGGCGATTTACATGATGTAACACCTAATATATGAGAAGTTAGTAACTAATATACACTCGATACCTCCCTTTTATATCACAAACATGATGATCTATCAAATAGCATTTGACTTCTTTGGTGTCTTGTTTTTTTACCATATTTCCTTTCTTTGTCTCACAAGACAACCTATTTTATTTTGTTTTGTTTTGTTTGAAATTCATCTCTTTTAAGTTACTATACCATGTCATATTATTTACTTGATGTATTGATTAAGCTATTTTTTGAAGTCTTATTCTAGATTTTATTGATGTTTCACTTTTTTTTTTTTTTTTGAATTGTGAGACATAAATGACTTGAGCATAACACATTACTATACCTCAACAAAAATAGGGAAGCTATTTTAACTTTCTTTTCTTTTGTATAACACTTGTCCTCTATTAAGGACAATATAGATGATAAGTTAGAGGCGAGGGAAAATAAAGTTAAAACTAGAATTTTCATTGCCTAGTTTCGTTAAGTAACGGTGTGTATATGTATTAATCTTAAAGTCAGTGACAATTTTTTTTTGTGATCTGAATTTTTGTTTAGAAATTTTATTTTTTTAGGTTGATTCAACCTAAACAATCAATAATTAAAATAAATTGAGATGATTTTGTAATACAAAGTAAGTTGATATTTCCCTAGCTCGAAAATATGGAGAAATAGAATGTTGTGAAATTGAGACTTTTGGGTTGAGGTAAAAAAAATTTGAGAATTCAAACTTAAGAAATGTACTAGCGTGTTTCATGAGTACAAGAGAATTTTTTTTTTTTTTTTTTTTATTTTTTTTGTGAATTGATTGGAAGCTTATCTAAAGCAAAGCTAAAAGTTACAAAGTGTAGACAAATGAGGTTCTTGGGATTTATGGCCAATTTAATGGGAAAAAAAAAGCAAAAGAAAAAGAAAAAGGTGATGTTGGTAAATGATATGTTATTCTTTTGTTAAAATTCATAGGATTGACATAGTTGTGTTAATCTTTTGTTAAAATTCATAGAATTGACATAGTTAAGTTGAATTTGTTTTATTTGGTTATTATTTTATTTTAATTTTTTTTTTTTTTTGTGCTATGGTGTTTATGGTTGGCATCATGAGACTATAACTCATCCACTAAGGCCACCTAGGAATTTAAAAGCTTATTATATTTGCTAAATGTAACAATGACAACTTACAAAAGTGGTTTAGATAGTTATTTTTTACTTTTAAATTTGTTTTTGTCTAGTTTTTTATCTTTCTTTTCAAGTAAGTTTTTCGTTTCTTTTCCTAGGGACTAGCGAATCGCTAGTTGAGGGTTATGATGAGTATCGGGCAAGCACACGAATTTAGGTGTACTTCTATATTTTTTTGGGTGGAACTTTTATGATTTTGCCTTTGATTTAATAAATTTAGGATCATATGGTATTGTTGAGTTTTACATGATTTTTAATGATTTTGAGTGAAAATGATGATAAAACTAATTGAAGGAAGCTTAAGACTATGACTCATAGTTGATCAGAGGGAGACAAGACAAGAATACGAAGGTAAAAAAAGAGGTACCTCACACCATGATGTCAGATACATGAGCAGTACAAAAGCTAGGTACTACGATGCAAATAGATGAGCAAATCATAGAGGTCTAGCACCATGGCGCTATGTCACAATGCAAACAGAAGAAAGCTTTGCCTTGTGGGGCCAAGTTGTGGCATAGTTAGCAAATTACAACTTCAAAAGCATTTGTGAGCTAGGGGTACGACAAACCTTAATATAAATATAATTATAAAATCTTACATGAATGAGTACAACCGCCTTAGACATAATTAAAGAGACTTTGAGCACTTTTTTGGCTATTTTTCATATTTTCTTGCATACAAACAATTAGATCAATTTCAAATTTGTACTATAAGGATTTGAAGGAAGATTGCAATAAAAATTCAAGATTAGGGCTAGCTAATTTATGGATTTATGATATTTGTTGATTTTAGTTGAAGAACATGCTTTTTCATGATGACTGTGTATTATGAACTTAATGCCTGTTAGAAATTAGATTAATTTTTTTTATAAGATCTTTATTATGTGACTAAAATCGAAAGGTGATATTGCATAAAAGCTTAGATAATACATGCTATGGACCAATTGATTATAGAGATATAGAAATTGATACATGCAATAATCATAAGCATAATTAAGTTGTGTTGAAAGCTAGTAGATTCCATGGATCAAT
>JAJEJH010001629.1:0-20762 GCA_026122585.1 Anacardium occidentale
ATTGATATATAGCCTTAAGTGGGGTTGTAGCTTTAATATTTTGTGCTTGGTCTTCCAATAAAACGTCGACTGGATGAGGTAATGGTAACCTAGGGTTTGTGACTTTTATTACGATCTCTTGTACTTTTCTTCTTTTTTTTTTTCTTGTTTTGGGATTTGATGAAATGGGTTTATTATTTCTGTGCGCTTTGTTACTCACTGAAGATGGTGGTCAGATTTAAATGGACTGGAAATCATCAGATTTCTTACAGCACAACTGGGTTTTATGTTTTTTTGTCTGCATATAATTTAGTCAGGGAATCTGCTCTTTTTTTGTGCTGTTCATAACATTCCAACAACTGCGCCTAGATTTGTCGGCCACTTTAGAGTTTCGTCTCTAAATTTTAATTGAAATTGCACTAATAGGACTGGAATTTTAGTATAAAAATTGAAAATTTTGATTATATTACTATCAAGCATGTTTATTTTTTAGAAATTATATATTTAATAATTAATTATAGAAATATGACTTTACACTATAGTTAACTTAGCATCAATCAAGAATCTCCAAAGAATTCCAAAAATTCTTGTTATACGCACATTTCAACCCTCAACTCTTTTTTTTAGATTCATCGATATTGAATCAATCAAACGTATTTCTAACACTTGCTCTACTTTTGAAAGACCCTGGGCTGCGTGGGTGTTTACCTACTAGATTATAGATTCTATGAATTTTAATATATAAAAGTGTATAATTCATTGTTCTTGGGCATACGTCACTCAGCTGACGTGCATGTGAGACTCATTTTCTGCTTTCTTTTGAGGTTGACATGGCAGCAACTCCCACCCAAGGTTTTCCAAGAAATTCTATCCTTCAATTTTTTTAAAACTAAATATCTACTCATAAAACATTTTTTATTTAATTTTATTAAAATTTTTATTAAATACTCTCAATAAAAAAATTATATTAAAAAATAAAATTAGATTAAAATAATAATAATAATAATAATAATAGTAAAATTTTAAAATTTTATTCACGCATTATATAAACAAACGGCAATTTGTTTTGCGCACGTGAGCGCGCGGAGCCGCTTATCCTTTGGGAGTCCAATTCAAAGCATTAGATTTTGCGGCCGACTAAATTAAGAAAGATATCTTTCGCAGCACAGTAAGATTCCTATCTTTTTGATTTTTTTAGCATGGTTTCTAGAAAAAACCATAAAAGAGAGTTATCGGGAGTTGAAAATTCTTTCCGTAGATGTCATTAATTAAAAAATCAATAATGTAAATGCCCTTTATTTAATTCTATAATTAAAGAATGTTTTTATAATATTATAATAAAAAATTAAACTAATATAATTTATTATTTTAAAAATAATTTAACATAATTTTTAATTATTTTAAATATAAAATATACTTATAAATCATATAAGTATTTTAATTATACATATAATTACTTAAAATTTTAATTACTTATAATTTCAATTTAACTTATAAGTATTGGTTGTTTATGAACTAATTTTTATAAGTTAACCCAAACAAACTTTTTTTCTTTAGTGTTATTATTCATATGTTTGAGCAAGTTGAGTTCAAATCGAATGTTCTAAATTCAAACCAAGTTCAATATTATTGAAAAAAAAATTCAAATACTCACAAAAATAAATATACTAGTAGAACAATATTTTGCTCTCTTTATGCAATCAAGTATGTAATAGTATCAAAATAATAAATTAACCGTGAAAAATAATAATCAAACACATTCACATAAAAAAAATCAGAATTTTGATGTGAAAAACTCTATAAAACGAAGGTAAAAAATAAGACTTAATTCAACTGAAAAATGTTCGCAAATAAAATTAATGAACATAACAGTTTTTCTTTAAATTACTTTAACGTTATCATTATTAATAATATTATTAATTAAAGTTGATATCAACAAATAAATTTAAATATAAAGAACAAAAATTTAAATCAATTGTGAACGCCAAAACTAATCAAAGAAAAAAACAAACAAAGGTCAATTACATTATAAATAACATCCTAAAATTTCATCGGATCGAGTAAATGTACTGGGTGCCTTGATGATTGCACAAAACATACGGGCTTCACAGAAATAGATCTGCCATTTAACATGTTTAGCCGCGAAATTACTGTTAAGCCCCTGAAAAACTCAAAAGAACCCGCAAAACTTTCCCGCCCATCTCAGAAATTAAAAAATATATTATAATTCAAAAACACGCCCTTTAAACCCGCAAAAGCCTTCACCTTACCCTAACGACCCGAGAGAAGCCCTCGGAGGAGCATGAGGATCCGCTTTCCAGTGAGTCACCACTGTCTAAGAAAGCAAAGCAGCGGGACGGCGATGAGGTCGAGTTGTTCAACAAGGAGAAAAAGAAGACCCGAAAGAACAAACCTGACTCCGAATTCTCCCTCGTCGGCCCACCCGTTCCAGCTTCTGAAGCTCTGAAGAAATGGCCGAGTAGATACACTTACAAAAGCTCCGCAAAGGTTTGACAGACTTTTTATTTTATTTTTTAATTTTTGGGAAATGTTTTTGCTTTGGAGTTTCATATTTTTTTTATTTTTTTGGTTTTTGTAGAAAAAGAGCGGAGCTCTGGCGGAGACTGCCGCTAATCGGTGAGAGTGTTTTCTTATAAATTGTTTTAGTTGATTTTTAGTATTTTCTTTTTCTCTGCATTCAATTGATCATATAAATAAAGGTGTTTCTTAAAGTCATATTTTAATTCATTAGCAAAAAAATTGGCTTCTCATGAAACACTTCCAGATAAATTCTAAAAGTGCTTCGTGTTCTGTCTTAAAACGTCACTTCCTGCTTCTGAAAAAGTGCTTTATTGATATTCATCTGGAAAGTGTATTCTAAATTGAAGGATGGTTAAAAGTTTTCAAAAGCTTGATGATTAATTTTTTTAAAATAATACACTTTTATTTACTTTTTCTCCTAAGGAACTTATTGATACAAATTGATTTGATTTAATTTAATTGTGTAATTTTATGATTTTAAATTAGAGATAAATTAAGTCACTAACTCACCACATCACATTATATAAATTAGTCATAAAAGTAATTAAGTGTAATTTTTTAAGTACAACTAGGTGCATTAACAATAAATATTAATATATATAATAATAATATATTATTATATAATTAGTTTTTTTTTAAGTTACAATTTAAAATCATCTAATTAGGTATTGATATATCAATTTTTGTAGATAATTTAGTGTTAATGGTTAATCCACATCGTTTAATTGGTTTTTAAAGTGTTCTTGAATGTCTTAAAAGGAAATTTGATGTTTATAAAGCCCTTCCAACTGCAACTAAATAGGGTTTCTTACCTTTTTTATTTGTGAATCATTCATGATATTGTTCTGTTTATTTATGTCTGCTGTGTGTAGTGGTTCAAATTAAGAGGAAGTTCAGCAGGCAAAGTGTCAATACGCTAAAGCTTTAATAGATGGGTGTGAGTACAATTTAGGTGACGATGCTTATGTCAAGGTAACTTCTTATTCCTTTATCATCCTTTCATCGAAAATGTTTTTCAGTTCATATATTGATAATTACTTAATTTTCAGGCTGAGGATGGAAAACTTGATTATATTGCTAGAATCATTGAGTTGTTTGAAGGTACTGATGGGGAGCCGTACTTTACAGCCCAATGGTTTTACAGAGCAGACGACACAGTAAGATTATTTAGATTATTCCAGATTTTTTCACCCATATTTTATTGTCTGTTTTTGTGTATTGAACTTGCAAGTTTTGGTCCTTTCTAGGTCATCAAGGACCATGCTAATCTTGTTGACAAAAGGACAGTGTTTCTGTCAGCTGTTAAAGATGAGAATCCACTGAATTGTATTGTTTCTAATGTAAACATTGCTCAAGTTATACTTGGCAACATAGCTTGGCTTGGATCTTGGGTTTCCACCTCCAATCGGTTAATTCTTGGTATTTTCTCTGGTTTTGGACTCGCTTCAGCTTCTTCGTGATTAGTTACACTTGTGGGAATCTGAAGACTCGCATTCGGACGCAATTCTGGTGTTGTTTTCAGTGTTTAAAGCCTGCATATTCCCGCATACTGTTCACGGTACTATTCCCATGAACACTAAATTCTGGTTTTAAACCCAGAACAGGCTTATTTTTTAGACTGATTGAGCTGCGTTTTTATCATCAAGCCTTGAAGACGTTGGACTGGGATCAAGACCACTTTATACCCCTGCATGCACATCTTAGAGTCAGTGTGATCTCCTTACAGTTGGGTTGCTTTGCTTGAAGTTATGGCCCTGGAAAGAGGGCACCAGAACCAGCGGCATGATGCTTGCCGCCACATGCATGTGCATGGTTTGGAGTACTTTTTGCCCCAACCCTTAGGAGCTTCAGCAAGGGTGCTCGGTGGCCTCTTTAATAGCATTCTTCTTCATCACGGCAAGGCCTTCTTCAGTTGGTACATGGCTTTGGTGGCTCTCTAGTGTAAGCCAATCATCACTACCTTATTAGACTGCATGGTAAACCTCTTGTGGCGCAATTATGATTGTGGAAGAAGCTGATTTCTAGGATCTTGGAGCGGTGGGATGATATATCTTTGAATGGGCACGGTGCTGTCTACAACTTGGATTATTGTCTCTTTTGATTTCTCTTGTCACTACAACAGATAGGGGATTTACCGGCGTTTTTCTGGGCTTTTAGCGGCATTTATAAACGTCGGTAATAATCTTACCTGTGTTTGTACAAATGCCGGTACAGGTGCCGTCGGTAAAGGCTGGTGCCGTCGGTAAAGGTTTTACCAGCGTTTTACTAAAACGCTGGTAAAACCTAAAAAAAAAATGCTGCTAAAAGTGGAAGACCTTTACCGGCATTTTAAAAACGCCGGTAAAAACTTCCACACCCGTCAAATTATTTCCCGCGTTTTTTTGACCCGTGACATTTTGTCAGAACAGTAGCCCTATAGCGGCTTTTTTTTGCGTTTTAGCGGCGTTTTTTAATTTTTTTGCGGAATATTTTGCGGCGGTTTGTAATTTTTTTTTGCGACGTTTTTTTTCTTATAGCGGCGTTTTTTATATATTTATAGCGGCGATTTTAATATATTTATAGCGGCGTTTTTTTAGTTTTAGCTGCGTTTTTAGTTTTTTGTGGAATTTTTTGCGGCGATTTGGAATTTTTTTTGCGGTGTTTTTTAGTTTTAGCGACGTTTTTTATACACTTTTTTGGCACAATTTTGCCTGTTTTCTCTGCTTATTGATTAAATTTCCTATTTATAAAATGCAAAACACTATAGATAAATTAATAACAATATATTTAAAACAATACCGTTTAAAAATACATACAAAAAAAACTAATAACATCATGAATAAAATATTGAATAAAAAGTATTATTAGAATTATTGAATTATATGAATACAATTGTTAATTCTAATATTGTTTACATACACAATTTGGAAATTGTTATGAAGTTTGTTGAAGCCAACACTTTTTACATTATGCCTTGTGAAAAAAGTTAAAAGATTTTAGAAGAACGAAATACAATAATAACAGACAATGTCCATTAATGATCATATAATGTAGAATAAAACACAAATCTGTACGAATTATTCGGTTAATAGTCTTATTGCATGCAAATAGATGTATCGACAATATATAATTATAAGTATAAAATATTTTCATATCAAAAACAGAATGAAGAATTCTATTTTTATTTATGCATTATCTAGATCCAACATAATACCTACATATGGTCTCAACTACAAGATATAAGATTTAGCTTTACGTTTCAACACAAATGCAAACACAAGAATAAATTATTGACAAATAAGCACAATCAGTATCAAATAATTATGAGTGGTTACATTTCCTAGAAATGTTTTGTAAGTGGAAGTCTACCATAACTTATATAGTAATAAATGAAAAGTTTGTCTACACTATCCAGTAATAATAAATGAGAAGTTTCATCTTCCATCTCCACCCTATTAAAATGTATAAAGAAAGAAGTCTCTAAATTCAAATTACATGATTTATTCTTGTGTTTGAATGAATTGTAGGTGATGCATAACACAACTTTATTTTACTAATTCAAATTGCCTATTCTAGACATGAAGCTGTCTTTCATCTTTATTCTCATGGTTACTGAATTAATTAATGAAAGAACATAAACTCTTCTTCAATGATTTTTTATTATCTTTCCCAATTTTATTTTTTTCTTTTCCTCCGATAACTCTTCTTTGTCCAATTCAAAGAAATATATCTCATTAAACCATATAGATTTCAAACAACAATTAAAATCAATAACAAATAAAATAAACATCAAATAATTTCAACACTTCATATCCACATACAAACCAGCCCTCCAATCAACTGGATTTCATCAATACGTATTTCTCGAACATAAAAAACAATTTACCAAATTGTAAATACAAACTTACTGATCATCATCTGGAGAGTGCTGGTTACTTGATGGATGAGGTACCTACGACACATAAATGAACAATCCATGTTTAATAATTTTCATATAATTACTTGATTTAAAAAAAATGTGTTATGTGAACATATCCTGTAAACATTACCTCTCCACTAGGTGGCTCGTCATTTTGCTCTGGTCGCAAGCCCAATGATGCACAAATCATGGACAACTAAGATTCAAATGTGTTCGTCCTACTACTAAGTGTTTCTTGCAGTGGTCTCACTTGGTCTTCCAAGACACTTATTCTGTCGTCCGCCTCATTATGCACACTTGGAGGGTCGCCTGAGTGGTGAGATGCTGATGTTGATGTTGATACCGATGCCCTATACATGCTAGGCGTTGGACCTAATCCTAATCCACGCACTTGACCATGTCTTTCTGGTCCCATCACTTGAGCAAATGCATTATCTTTCATTTCTGGAAGACTTGCATTTGACTCTTGGATAAAACTTTGTAACTCATTTATCTTCTCTTGGAGGAGTTCCTAAACCCATTACAAAAAGTAATGTCTTATTACACAAAATTTATCACAACCACAAATAAAGTGATAGAAACTAAACTCACGATTGCATGTATAGAGTCCTGATTAATAGGTCGCCTATCTTTACGAGTCCGATGGGTGGCTATGAACACTTTCGCTCGTGATGGCTGTTCACCACTTGATGTCTGTTCCTCAGATGTAGAAAGATACAATTACAACAAGACCTAATCATATGGTTAACAATGAGGGCAAAAAAACTAACCATTTCATTCATTAATCGCGCTATACTCTTTGTTCCTCCAGTATGTGGCATTGTTTGAGCAGAACGTGTCTTTCTATTTGTTTCGCTACATTTTTGAAACAAAGAAAATGTTTAATAAAGTGATATAATTCATCATTACGTAACTAAACAAGAAAAAGAAAAAAATATATTACCCACCCCTGCTCAGTATGCCACTGTGTTACGAGAGCCATCCACTGGTCTCGTGAAATTCGATCCGGTTTATTGTTGACAAGGTCATCAATATTGAGATAACGTTCATAGTACTCTGCTTTTATGTCATACTTATAGTCTTTCCATTTTTTACCCAGAGACTGTAACACCCATTTGTCTCCTTCTGGAGGGTATGAAAACCTTACCTGAAAAAAAAGTATACAATATTAATTCGTGTTATTGGGCCCGTAAGAAATAATGCGATAGTATGTGTAGACAATAATGCAATCTTACCTTAACCAATTCAAGAATTCTTTCTTTCTCTGATGCCAGAATTCGCCTCCAATCTTGTATATTTAACGGGAGTAATTGACAATTCCTTGCTATAGTCCCTAGATAACTAGCCAAAGTATGAGCTTCGGGTCCTACTCCTTAGTGCATATCGTTAAACTGCACCGTGACCTTCTCACCCAGAGGCATATTCCAAAGTTTCGTCATCAAAGTTGGTCCCCTTTGTCTTGTTTCTGAGTCCTGACCTGTAACACATATGAGGAAAAATAACATATCAGTCAATGACCATATGCTGATAACAAAATGTCATAACTGTTAACTACATGTTGTCTTTTACCAACTGTGGTTGGGGTGCTGTCTTGCTGTTGACCATGTGGGTCATTGCTTTGTGAGGATTACCCCTCGAGGACCGTTCGTATATCTCTTTTCTTCGACATTTTTTAGTTGTAATCTGTAAAAAAAAAATTCTCGTTATTTATAGATTCATATGTAAATAATTAAGAAAAATAAAAAACCGCATGTAAAAGGTTGCCTCATGTAGATAAAGAAATCAATAACACAGCAAAGATAACATTTGAGTTAACCTTAACCAATATTGTCATCATCATCTTATAACTGTTGCTCAGTAAGCATATTAACGAAAATGTCGTCTATATCACTCCTAACTAGCTCAAAATCATCATTCTCTGTCTCTATCTGATTTGCTAAATGGAGAATATTCCCCTCCACGTCAGGGATATTCACATCAATGTTATCCCCATCAGATGCAACATCTCCTAAATCAAAGGTAAATCTAGGCCTTATGGGCAAAGGAACAACCTATTGTTCATCTCTTCGATCTTGGACAAAGATAACTTGTTGAGCCTGAGATGCAAACATAAAAGGTTCATCAAATATATGATCACTAGTGTGAATTAGGTGAGCAAAACTTGTTAGTGTAAATCCTTGTGCGTCCTGTGTTATCCCTCTACCGTGGGTAACATCAACCCAATCACATCTGAATAGTACAATCTTAAATTCATCGTAATAGTTGAGTTCAATAATATTAGTTAATGCACCTAGTAAGTCACATCGCCTAACACAGGCCTGGAGTCGCTACTACTGGCATAACTTTGGGTTTTGGTTACCACCATAACTCCACAATTCTGTGTACTCATGTCTTTCTCATATTCCTTCGTTCGAAATCTATACCCGTTATACAAATCAAAACATTTGAACCTCTTTGTAATATAGTTTGGACCATGCGCAAGACTTTTATTTCAATAATGAGATGCTCATCGTTGTAGCATCCCAAGTTAGAAAAACCCTTAGGGGTAGAGTTTTAGGGTTAGAAACGAGATTCAGAGAGAGATTGAGAGTTTAACAAAATTCAGGAGTGAGTTAGTAAGTTTTCAGAGCTGTATGGCCTTCGTACGAATCCTTTCGAAAGGATTCGATCGTACGAATACGTGGAAAATGAATTAAGTTTATTTTCTCTTGTGCACGCTCGTGCACCCTTGATGCACGCCCGTGCGTGGCCTAGTATATAAGTGAGAGCCAAGAGCTTTAGTTTCTTTTTCTTACCCACTTTAGCCAATTTCATTTCTTTTTCAGCAGCAGCTCCTCCCAACCTTAGAGAGGAGATTCCTCAGCAAATTGCTCCCAATCTGATGAGAGAGCCAAGAGAATAGTTCAAAGGATTAGTTTTCAGAAGCAATGGCGCGAGGTTAGTGTTCGCTTACTTTTTCCTTGAGTTTTCCGGCTTGCTTTGTGAGTTTTGATGCCATGGATGAGTTATTTGCATGTTGATGAATGTTGGGAATGATTATGTGACGATGCATGTTGAAATTGGATGATAAATTTCCATCCTTGTGCTTTGCATGCATGTTGATCATGTTTTAGTGAGAGAAAAAGCTTGCTTCCATGGTGAATTGCTTGGTGATTGATGCATGTGACGATTGATGCTTGAATTGTGTTATATAAAGTGCTGGGAATGCATATTTGGAGTGATTTTGAGTTTGAATGCAAATTGGCATGAGTTTAGAGCATTTTCCAGGCGGTGCTCTTGTTGAAGAACAAGACGCACAGCCGTGCGCCTGCATGGCATGGTCGTGTGCCTTTGTTTTTCCAGATGCACGCCCGTGTGCACGGCCAGAAAATGCACATGCACGTCCGTGCGTGTGCTTTCAGTGAAAAGTTTCTAGAAATTCCAATAGCTTGCACGGCCAGACGCACGACCAGCGCACGGCCCCGTGCGTCCGAGCTCACCCCCGTGCACTTTTCCCGCATACCCGTACACCTGCAAATTTTTAGAAAAAGAATTAAAAATGAGAAATTAAGCATGCGAATTCAGAATAAATGCTAAGTGGCTTCAGATAAGCATCAAATGAGCACGTATTCAGATAATAAGCTACATATGCATATCATGGCATTACATGTAACTTCAGAGAGGATATCCGAATTCAGTAGTATTCAGTATGCAGAACCCGATGTACGGGTAAGAGTATAGGATGAATACGAGGGGGCATCTGTGAGATTCAGCTTTCTGACACCAGTCAGAATGTTCAGCAGCATTACAGTTTCAGCCTTCTGACACCAGTCAGATCATCCAGCAGTTAATATTCAGCTTTCTAGCCAGTAGCTAGACTGTTCAGCCCACATGGCTAGGATGTCGAATCCCTGTATTTCATCAAGTCTGATCAACACAGCAGGTACCTTCGGGTACATTCAGATGTTCAGTTATTCAGATGCATGCATCCATAAGATATATTCAGTTAGCATGGTATGACATACACATCATGACATGAATAAATATGATATCAGTAAATGAATGAAATTCAGATGTTCAGTAATCAGTTTCAGATTCCAGCAAGCGCATAGATGTATGATTAGGACCGAGGCCTAGGTATGTTTGATTATTATGGTTGCTTGTGTTTGCTTGGGTTTTGAGGGAAGTAAGGAGCGCTTACTGGGTGATCTTTATCACTCATCCCCCTCCTTCTTCTATCCTTTTCAGGTGTTCGTGCTGTTTCGGAGGAGCAGGTGGTTCGAGGATAGCAGGAAAGGGCCCACACCACGATCTCAGTTTGTACAGTTTTCAGTTTTAGACCTGTGTGGTCATATGTAGCTTTTGTATCTTTTCAGATGTATCTAGATGTACAGAAACAGTATATGTATGTATGAAAGAGGCCAATGGGCTCATTGTACAGAACAACATGTATATTTCAATAATGTATTTCAGTTCAGCTTCCGCATGTATTGTATAGTAGATTCAGATTTTATTTTCGTAGGATTCCCATCGTGGGTACCCATATTTTTAGATTATTAATAAAAGAACCATTCGGTATTCAGCAGCAGGGATACTCGTGACGGCGGGTCCTACAATCGTCGTCAATGTCCAGATCTTTTGCCTAAAAGCAACATAAGTAGTTATTTGTTAATGTCCACTAATATACACATATATATAGAGATATATATAAAAAAGAACAAAACCCATTTACCTTTACGTTGAACCATTCATGAAAGGATTCGCTGTGTAAGCAGTCAATCTCATATTGAGTTAGTCGTCGTCGACGATGCTGTCTTTTGATAGCGCTAACATATTGTCTGTAATTTAGGGACAAATGAGTACAATATTATCACAATTTGAGTCAATATATTCATGGATATGTTCATCGTCAAAGATAACTTACTCTCGGCACCTTTGAACTATATCTGAATCACAATTGAAAAGAACATAACGTTGTGCCTGAACCTACATATTTTCATCCATCATGAAACCTTGAACACTTTCAGACGGTTGCCCAACCTAGGAAAATAGGATTGACTTGGACCCAAGTGCATTAGTTGTGTCTTTTTGGCCTTGCGATGATTTGCCGTCATCTAGATATTGGGCGCAAAATGCCAAACACTCTGAAGCAAGAAATGCTTCAGTAATCGAACCCTCTAGATGAGCTTTATTCCAAACAGTTGATTTTAAAGTGCCTAATAACCTGATGAATGACAGAGTGTGAGCTTACTTTCAAGAAATGACTATGAAGTATATTTATTTATAACATTTACCTTTCGATTGTATACATCCAGCAGTACTGCACTGGCTCGGCAAACCTCGCTTCTGCAACCAGATGAACAACCAAATACACCATAATTGTGAAAAATGTAAGGGGGAAAATTTTTTTCATATTACAGAGTGTGAGCATAATCTTTCTTTCAAGTTGTTTGAGATCACAGATTCGAAGTGACTTAGCACACAAAGCCCGAAAGAAGTTTGATAGTTCAGTCAGAATAGAACTTACTTTCGTAAGCAATGCACCTCATAATGCAAGTGGAAGAAGTTGTTGCATTAATACGTGACAATCATGAGTTTTTAAACCAGATAATTTGTGTTGTTTACGAACACATCGTGACATATTTGAGGCAAAACCATCTGGGAACTTAACTTGTTCCAACACTCCATAAAAAACTTTTCTCTCATGTGATGCTATCGTATAACAGGTCTGAGGTAAATAGGTTTTTCCTGAATCCCGTTGTTGAGGCCATAACTCTTTCCTTATGTTCATCTCTTGCAAGTCCCGATGAGCATGAATGTTATCCTTTGACTTTTTATCAATATTGAGAATTGTATTTACCACATTGTCACAAAGATTTTTCTCAATGTGCATCACATCAAGGTTATGTCTTATTAAATGCGATTGCCAGTAAGGTAAGTGGAAAAAAATACTTTTTTTTCCATGTTTTTGGCTTGACCCCCGTAACTTCTTTATGCATCTTTCCGTACATGAACTTGATATTTTTCAACTGATCCAACATTGTAAACCCAAACGGTGGAACTGGAATAGATCTTATTTCGATTGTCCCGTGAAATGATTTTGCATCAAAGCGAGACTTATGAGTGATATCTAAAAACCGATGATGGCCCATGAAACAAAACTTTTTACCATTCTTCAGACGTCTGGAGTCTGTCTCTGTGTTACAACAAGGACATGCAAAACAACTATGAATGTTCCACCCAGAGAGATTACCATAAGCAGGAAAATCATTTATGGTCCAGATAATTGCTACATGCAATTGAAACATTTGATTCGATGAGACATCAAATGTTTCCACCCCTGTCTCCCATAAGTCTTTAAGGTCTTCTATCAAAGGTTGCATGTAAACATCAATATCATTACTAGGCCCCGAAAGACCGAGAATTAACAATGAGAGCATGCAGAATTGTTGTTTCATGCACAACCATGGTGGTAAATTGTAGGGAAGTAAAAAGACCAGCCATATGCTGTAAGTGCTTTGCATATTACCAAACAGATTGAAACCATCGCTCGCTAAACCCAATCTAACATTACGTGGTTCCTCGCCAAATATAGGGTATATCGAGTCAAAGCTTTTCCATCTTCTGAGTCAGTCGGATGTCTCATGATTCCATCCTTGGTACGGTGTTTATCATGCCAAGTCATCAACTTTGAAGTTTTTGGGGACATGAGTAACCTTTGAAGTCTCGGCTTGATAGGAAAATACCGTAACACTTTCATCAGAATTTGTTTTTCTTGACCATATTAGAAATTCCTATGGCACTAGATGAAGCACTCTTATGATTTCTCCACCGAGACGGCCCACAAACTGAGCATAAGTCATCAGAAGCTTTTTCTTTTCAGAATAGCATACAGTTATTGGGACAAGCATGAAATTTCACATATTTAAGTCCTAAGGCTTCAATAATCTTTTTTGTTTCATGAAAAGAGTTTGGTAATGTCTCACCCTTTGGAAAAACATCTTTTAAAAGCTTAATTAAAGCATCAACCCATTCATTAGACCAACCGTAACGACATTTTAAATTATAGAGATGCAAAACGAATGACAGTTTAGTGAAATTCTCACACCCTGGATATAATTCTTCCTTAGCATCTTCTGTTAACTTTCGAAAGTCTTTCTTTTCTCCAACAAACCATTCTGGTTGTTCTTCCATCATAGTATCATCGATGTTGGGTTCAATTACATCTCTGTCATGATTACATGTATCGAAAAGTTGTCCAGATACCCCAAAAACATCATGTAACATTTCTGTTATGGAATTATCTGTACCCATTTCTTTTTGTACTTGGATGTCTGGGGTTGGCTATTGTGTGACCATAGATTCACTGTGACAATACCAAGTCGTATAACCAACTATAAATCCATAAACCACTAGATGGTCATACAGTTCTATCCGATTTTTGTAGTAGTAATTAACACACTTTCTACAAGGACATGAGACCTTGTCAGTACTTGATTTGCCTTGAAATACGAAATCAAGGAAGCTATTCAACCCTTCTAAAAATTCTGCGGTAACTGTTAGGAAACTCATCCAGCTTCTACACTTGCGAGTATCCATAACAACGTATTGATAGAGAATAACACAGTTAAAAGTATACCTAATGTAACCACCAAATCAATTAGACCGTATGACATTTCATAGGTATATTGCAAACACAAACAAAACATGGTGTGGAAAGACAAAGATTATTCCTTGGTTCATACATTGGTGGTAATTAAAGGGTTTAAAGTGGGTAGGAATAATAACCTGAAACAATGGAAAATAGATGACAACCTAAAATGGAAAATAGAGGAAGAAAAGGTTAATGCAAATGAAAAGGAAATAAATTTGTTTTTATAAATTTTCAATACTTCAAATGTTTTTTTTTTTTAATTCTTGTTAATTTTAGATTGCATGTGTAATTTTAAAAAATGAAATGATATGAATAATATGATAATTTATTTATAGCACTTTTTGTCATTATTTTTTTTTATTAAGAAATAAAGTCACAAGTGACGTAATATAACAGACGTTTTATCTAAATTGGGTAACATTTTTTGATGGTGAGATATGGTATGATTCTATCCATCTTAAAAGGTAATTAAAGAAGATTTTGATAATTAATGATAAAAAAAATCAGATTTAGCTGTGATTGCTTAGATTATAGACCATGCAAATATTATATAATCATATATTTGAGGGTAAATTATAGATTTAAAAAATTTTTAGGTTATAAATAAGAGGAATTTTTGAAATCTTAAAAAAGCTAGGGAATATTTTTTAAATTTTAGTTTGTTTATAATAGTTTAAAAAATAATAAATATACCTCTATAAAACAAAACAAATTAAAGGTGTAAATGTCATATAATCATATATTTAGTGGTAAGTTATAAATTGTAAAAATTTATGGGGATGCAAAAATTCTTTTAAGGAGTTTTTTGAATTTTGAAAAAAGTTTGAGAGTATTTTTAAAAATTTTAAAATTTCATTATGCTTCTAATAATTTAAAGCATATTTTTTGTGTGAAGAAGCAGTTTAAAAGTGCTAAATAAAATAATATTTCTAATTTTTCTATCCTAGGTTTTCAAAACATTTGTTTTTCTTATAAATGCTTTAAGTATCACTCATGACCATATACTGAAAAATTAAATTCTGTCCAATTTTAACAGGCTAACCATTATATATAAATGGCTAAAAGATAAAAACCATTTTTTAAAATTCCCTAGCAACAATACAGAAGAATTTGAAGATTGAACAAAACAGCAAGATTAGTTTATAATTGGAAATAAGCAAATGGTAAAAGGGGAAACTAGGTGCAATTCCATAATAATCAAAGAGATAGACATTCAACAAGATATAATTTGACGATATTTCTATTTAAAGAAATTCCTAATAGACAGCCACAGTAAATCAAGAAACTTTTGGGGAAGGTAAAAGAATATATAACAAGCAGATACAATATACATAAGAAGCATGCCCGCATGTTTTGCCAAAAGAACAGAAGGCAGTAACTACTTATGTTACAGTTTCACTCAGTTGAGGAAGAAAACAAATGCCTCAAATCCACTGCAGCTGAAAAATTATGTGAAGAAAACACTCCATAAAAAGTTGACTCAAAGGCAACTTATGGTCTTTTGATTCAAAGTTTCTAAATATCTAAACTGTCAGTACACATTTAAGAATTGATAGGCTAATTTTATAAAGGAAAGATTCACACACTCTTCATAATGATGGTACCACTGTAAGATTGAGTCATAGTTAGAGCCCTATGTCCCTCCTTTCCCATCCCTATCTCTAGTTCCGAATATATTGAGATTGACTCATCGTCAACTCAACGACATCGCTTTCTCTTACCTCTATTCCCTTCATTTCTCTCCTAACTTCTTTTTGAAGTTTCTTGGATTTGTTTTCTTATCATCTTCTTCTTTTTCTATTTTTAATAATCTATTAATCGATTAATTTCCCGTTGGTTTGACTACTCTTTAACCTTCACTTACATTTGACTTGTGAGCATCTTGTTCACTTTGTTGTTTTAAGAATAGTATTTAAGTTTGTTTATCTTTTGTTTTGTTGATATTATTCTTTTAATTCATAATGATTCAATTTTCAGCTATTATTGATGTGTAAATAATCAAATTTGATCACTTCATACAAAACAGAATAATCATATTTAGCCGTTTAGTGAACTAAATAATCTTTTACAATCATCTAAATAGATTCTCAATAACCACTATTGTTGGCCTCCTTTTTTTTTAATTTTATTTCTTTATATCCTTTTAATTTTTTTATGTTTAATTCTTTTTATTTAAAAATAAAAAAATATCCTTTAACCATTAATATCTATCTTGAGTGGGAAATGGTCATTAATTCTCCTTTTAATTTTTACTAAGTCAGTTGTTAGCAATTCATGATTAGAATCGTTCCACGGTTATAACTAAAACAAACTATTAACATTTATAGATTATGTTAATGCCAATTTTTTTTATAATTCTTTTCGCAAAGAATTCGTTACATTTCAATGGTCTTGGACTAATTACAATTTTGTTATCACATTCATTACATTGAATAATATTCCTGGCAACAACAAAAAATTTTATCTAAATTTAAATTAAAATCTTAAGGCATGATTGCTTGAAATAATCTGCGGGAAATTATTTCTAAAAGTTATCAAAGTTGGGGTGAAAAACAATCATTGGCCTTCAGAAAATGAAGTATGATAGAAACTTGGCACTGTCATATGGGAAAATATGCAGACTCTTACCTTATGGTTTATTAGTGATAATTTTTCGTACATTTTAATAAATAAAATTCTAAAGATTTGTAAGATATATTATGCGTACCCTTTTGGCTTGTAGGTAGATTCTTGGATTTTAAAAATGTTTTAACTGATGTATTTTATCTTAATTTTATTTTATAAGACTGAAGGTAAACAAAATTATACAATATTTAAGCACGTGGCATTAATAATCAAAAATCAAATCCACGTTTATTAATATAAAATTTCAAATCCACAGAAAAAAACATGGTACTGATAATTGAGATTGGGGATGAAAGTCATATGCGTTTCGAAGAAATTCAGACTTTTCGACACTGTAACTTGAAACAGCGAAGAAAAGAAGGTTGTTGGGAGTAAATAATACGGTATAAACATGTGGGAGTACATTTTTAACGGGTTCACATATTAAAAACATATGAATTGAAACCAAAATCAAAACAAAAACCGCAGGAATCATATTCAAAACTTAATAATTCTAAATACACTTTCAATCCAATACCACATCCAAACCAACCCTCCAAATCGGTTGGATTTCAATTAACAAACTTTAACAAATAATAAAAAAATAAAAATAAACATAAAATTTTCAGAAAACTTACAACTTCGCGTTCAAATGAGAAGCAATGCGAAGAAGGGCAGAATGCCGTCTTCCAATGAAGAAGAAATGGCCGGAAACCATCGAAAACACGCCTGGAACCGGCGAATACAACGGGCATAGTGGGAGAGAAGTGACGGGAGGGAAAATGGGAAAAGAAGAGGAAGAGTTCGCGCGCTAGGTTTATGAAGACCTTTAGCGGCGTTTCTGTGCTGTTTTTGTGGCGTTTAAAAAAAACGCCGGTAAACATAAAGCTTTTAATAGCGTTTATACAAACGCCGCTAAAAAACCGCCGCTAAAGCCCCTGTCTGCTGTAGTGTATGCTTGTACAAAAATTGGATCTCCCTTTTTGTACTTTTTATGAAGTGTTACATTTTGGTCTAAGGAATTTTTGTTCTTAGTTATACAAAGTGCACGAAAGTGATCTTGCTCTTTTAATGATAGTCTTGATTGGCCTCTTAATTTTTATCTCGGTAATCGAGATATACTATTAAGAGGTATAACTTTAAGTTCTTTCGGGGGTTGCCTTTACTTTGGTAGTAGACGAGTTTTTTCGCTATGTTTAGATTGTATTGGTCTGCCCGTTTTCCTTTTTCTATTTATTTTACTTATTAAAAAGGAAAAAAAATTACTCAAGTTGCCCCAAATGTAAGAGTATTGCATTGAGGTTTTTTTTTTAATTATGTTCTCCATTTTATGATTCAGTTGATGCTTTCTTATCAATATAAAGGATAAAAATTAGTTCACTTGACATTTCATATGGACTTAAAGGTAGAGGAAAAAATTCCTCTCTGTGACATGTATTGTGATTGAAATACTCATTGCCATACTTGACTTTTTCAAACATAATCACAGGTAATTTGCTTTGCTCCTATAGAATGTTTTTTCCCTGTTCAATTAATGGATGTTGTTTGGTTTATTAATTCAGAAATTGATAAAAGGGATAGTGATGCATCAACAATTTCAAGTGAGAGTGGTTCAAACAGGACCACTGGTAATTCTGAGATGCGTTTGCTGGACTTGTATGCTGGTTGTAGTGCCATGTCTACTCGTTTGTGTATCGGTGCGTCATTATCTGGAGTAAAATTAGTAACTGTAAGTAAATAATTGAAATGTGATGATATTTCCATCAGCTTTTAAAAAATGGATTTGCATAATGCCAGTATTGAGGATATTACTTTAACTAATTGGAAGAATGTCGATTCTTTTGTGCTTAAAGTAGAGGTGGGTTGTTGACATAAATGCTGATGCATGTAAAAGTTTGAAATAAAATCATCCTGGACTCAGCTATTGTGTTTTGTCTGTTGACTAAATGAGCACTCTTAATTCAACATAAACCTGTTTTTCCGCAGAAAGCCGTCCTAACTGAGCTTTCGCATTGCAGTTATTAATTATTTGATTAGGTCTCTTGCTAATATGACTATGCATTGCAGTTATTAATTATTTGATTATGTATCTTCTAATAACAATAGTGTTTCTACCATTGGAATCACGCGCAGTATGCACATGGTTGAAATGTGTATATATTGGCATGCTCAGTTATGCAATTTGGAGACTTCAATTTAGCTAGCAATGGAGATGACATGGTCAAAAACATTAAGCAACACAGACATTGAGGATAAATTCTCGATGCCAACTAGCAGTCTAGACTTTCTCCCTCCATTGCCTAAAGGCCAGAAGTCTCAAAATCTCAATATGGTAGATGAAGAAGGGAAAGTGTGGTGCTTTGGCCTGAACATCCGCGGGGGACGTTATCCAAAGCCCGTGCTTTCAGCTGGTTGGCGCAGATTTGTTAGGGAAAAGGGCCTCCGAAGAGGTTTCAAAGTAGAGTTTTTAAAGGAACGAGATGAAGTTGCTGGGGGTTTCAAGTTCAAGATTATAGTCAAGAAACCCGTTGTTGTGTTCAACGCCGTTTTCGGTTATAAGCCTCACCATGTAGGTTAATTAGATTTCTGTTTGAATTTTCCATTGTAAAGAACTGCTAGCCTTAAGTGGGAAAACGTCGACGGGATGAGGTCGACCTAGGGTTTGTGGCCAGAGGGATGGGTGTTATAGCCACGTAATATGATGCTCACGACTTTTATCATGATAAGTTGCAGTTTTCTTTTCTGATGAAATAAAATATGTGTTTTTTCCTTGTGTATCTTTGTTTTGGGATTTGAGGAACTGGGTTTATTTTTTATGCTTTATTACTCACTGCAGAAGGTGGTAATATTTAAATGGGAAAGTTTCTTTTGACTGGATATCAGTTGCTATTTGATCGGCTAAATAAGATTGTTAAGTGTTGATATATTTTTCAGTCCTCAACAAATGAATCTTTTAATTTTCTGCAGTATATAATTGTAATAGCTATAATCCCATTGTGTAGGGTTAGATATATTAGCCATAATTATGCCAATCTTCAATTCAAACGAAGATGCAGATGGAGTAAAGCATGCATAACCACAACAACTGCCAAGAAATGAAGCTGATTTCATGGCCTCTTTTTTAGTGTTGCTTTACTTAACTGCTGCTGCTTCTTCTTCGTGTTCTTTCATTTCAAGGTTGAGTTACAGTTGGGTTCTCGCTTCTTCTTCGTGTTCCTTCATGAAGTCTATTGATGGGACGGTAAGCTGGGTTTTGCGGATAACATTCGAACAACTGTGCCCTAGATTTCTGGACCAGTTTTAAGTTTTGTACCTAAAGTTTAGTTTTAATCATGGATTTAAATCGGCCGTATTTGCGATAGGACTGCAATCCAATGGTAATGTTAGTATACAAATTGAAAATTTTGTATATATTACTATTAAGAAAGTTTATTTTTCAGAAAAGAAATTTAAATTATATATTTAATAATTAATTATATAAAAGTAATTTAAATATTATTTTGGTTCTTTTTGTTGGATTATATATATATATATATATATATTTATCTAATAGATTTTAGATTCTATGAATTTTAATATACAAAAGGGTATTATTCTCTGTTATTCATTTTTCTTATAATATTAAAAATTTAATTAAACTATAGTCAGACATTTGAACGGAAGCAAACACCAGAAGAGAGAACGATGGTGAGAGTGCGTCACCTTTATTCTTGTAGGGCAGGATGATCTTCGTGCTGTTTGCACACTTAAGAAGAAGACGCGTTCTTTTGGAAGTTTACCTTGGACGTCTGGGGTCTGTTAAAATGGCAGCTGTTGACTTCTGGAGTCTGTTACCATGGCAGCACCTTTAAATGATAATAAAAAATTTTAAAATTTAATAAAAATATTAAATAATAATAATAATAATAATAATAAATTTTAGGCCAAAGGACTATTTTCCACCCATAGTTTGAGGAGGAGACAAAGTCCCACCCGCTTAAGTTTAAAAGTCTGGTTTCCCACTCATAATCCAATTTTAATATTAAAAATAATGAATATACAGTAATAATTAGGGGCATTTTTATATTTTTAATATTAAAATTTTATAAATTAATAAAATAAATTTTA
>JAJEJH010000163.1:0-425798 GCA_026122585.1 Anacardium occidentale
GCTCCATTTGAGGCGCTGTATGGTCGGAAGTGCAGATCTCCTCTCCATTAGGATGAGATTGGGGAGAGAGATTCCTTAGAAGTATCAGTGGGACCAGAGACTACTCAGAGGATGATTGAGCAAGTCAAGATCATCAGGCAGAGAATGAGACAGGCCCAGGATCGTCAGAAAAGCTACGCAGATCTGAGGCGCAGAGAGATAGAGTTCTCAGTGGGTGACAAAGTTTTCCTGAGGATTGCACCCTACAGGCAAGTCCTCAGATTTGGTAAGAAAGGGAAGTTAGCACCCAGATTCATTGGTCCCTACGAGATCCTCGAGAGGATAGGGACAGTCACCTACAGATTAGCACTGCCAGCTAGCATGGACAGAATCCACAATGTCTTCCATGTGTCCCAGTTGAGAAAGTATGTGGGAGATCCATCTCATGTGCTTCAGTTTTCAGAGATAGAGTTGGCAGAAGACCTCAGTTATCAAGAACTTCCAGTTCAGATCTTAGACTACAGAGTTAAGGTCCTCAGAAATAAAGAGATTCCACTGATCAAAGTGTTATGGCGCAGCCAGAGGGTGGAAGAAGCCACCTGGGAGGTAGAGTCTGAGATCAGGGATAGATTCCCAGAGTTGTTCAGGTAAATTCTGGGGTCAGAATTTTGTTAAGGGGGGAGGTAATGTAGCATCCCAGTTTTAGAAAAGCCCTTAGGGGTAGAGTTTTGGGGTTAGAAATAGAATTCAGAGATAGATTGGGAGTTTAGCAGAATTCAGGGGTGAGTTAGTAATTTTCCAGAGCAGTGTGGCCTTCGTATGATGCCTTTAGGGAGGTTTTAATCATGCGAAGCGCGGGAAATGGATTTCATCCATTTTCCCAGGTGCACTCCCGTGCGCCAAGCCTGCACGCCCGTGCAGGTAGGATTAAAGAAAGAGAGAGACGGGAGATTTTCATTTTCTCACCCATTTTAGCCAGCTTTCTTCTCCTTTTCTGCAGCTTCCAGCCCTAGGAGAGAAGTCCAGCTTTCAGCAGCTCCCAATCCAGCCAGAGATCAGAGAGAATAGCTTGAGTTTAAGCTTCCAGCAGCCATGTCGAGAGGTAAGTGTTTCTTACTCTCTCCTTCAGTTTTCCAGCTTGTTTGATGTGGATGGAAATGTGAGTTTCCATTCCTAGCTTGAGATGCTATGCTTGTATGTATGTATGATGATGAGATGATGATTATATGTTGATTGCCATGCTTATTTTCCACCCCGAACCATGCATGCTTTGCTGTGTGTGTGTAGTGTGAGAAAACTTGATGTGTTAATGGTGGAATCAGTAACAGTGGATGGATGTTGAGATTGATGATTGATATGTGTTATTAGAAGTGCCATTTATGCATATTTCCAGTTAATTTCAGTTTGGTTGAGAATCAGTTGGTTTCCAGCGCGTTTCAGGTGAGCCAAGTCTGAGCAGAGCAAGACACACGATCGTGTGCCCGCAAGAGCACGCCCGTGTGCCCTTGTTTCTGCAAGGACACGGCCGTGTGCGCTTCGTGCACACGGGCAGGAAACGTAGGGACACGACCGTGTGTCCTGAGGGACACGGCCGTGTGTCCCATTTATTGCATGAAATGGCCAGAATTCCAAAAGCACACACGCCCAGACGCACGACCGACACACGGTCCCGTGTGCTGGGGCACACGCCCGTGTGCCTTTGCCTGCACGACCGTGTGTGTGTGCTACACGACCGTGTGCTTTCCTTGCACGGCCGTGTGTCAGCCAGTTTCTTCCAGAAATTTAGAAATTGATTTATTAAAGGTTTGGTAATCCATCCAAAGGCAATCAGACATCAGATAATTCAGAATTCAGTTAAGAACAGCAGCATATGCATTCAGAGCATAGCATATAGTCTGAATGAGGATCCAGGGAATCCGAATTCAATAGTTTTCAGCAGTCAGAACCCAATCTATAGGTTTCAGTTTTGGGGTGAACTCGAGGGGGCATCTGTGGGACCCAGCTTTCTGACACCAGTCAGTCAGCTCAGCAGTATATCAGCAGATCAGTTTCAGCTTTCTAGCCAGTAGCTAGAATGTTCAGCCCACTTAGCCAGGATGCCGAATCCCTGTGTTCATCAGCCTGATCAGCACAGCAGGTACCTTCGGGTACATTCAGTTAGATGCTCAGATACATGCATCATCAGTCATTTTCAGATTTCAGCTCAGCATGTCATTTCATATATTCATATTGACATGCATTAATCAGAAATCAGTAACCAGATAACAGAATAATCAGATAACAGCAGTAATCAGATAAATCAGATTCAGTGCCAGCAAGCGATTAGATGCATGAGTAGGGCCGACCAGGTATGTGTGCTCTTGTTTGCTGCTTGCGTGGGTTGAGGGAAGTAAGGAATGCTTACTGGGTGATCTTTATCACTCATCCCTTTCCTTCTTCCTTCCTTTTCAGGTCAGTTTGCTGCTGGCGAGGAGCGGGTGGATTGAGGCTGGCGAGGAGGACCCCACACACACTCTCCAGTTTGTATTTTATTTTCAGTTGGACCTGTGAGGTCTTGTACTTGTACGTTTTGTAAATGTATATGTACTCAGATGTAAAACAGTTGTACAGAACAGTTATATATATAGTAAAGCCAGTTGGGCTCATTGTATATTTCAGTTTCAGCTTCCGCTTGCAGTGTAAATTAGATCAGCAGTAGTATAGTATTTTGCTTTTCGTAGGATTCCCGTCTCGGGTACCCAAGTTCCAGTTTATTGAATAAAAGATCAGTTTCTTTCAGCAGCAGGGGTGCTCGGGGCGGTGGGTCCTACACCTTAATGCCACATGTCTTGGCAATATCAACAAATTCTCTTTGTCTTGCCTCATTTGCTCGTAAAATTTTCATATCATCCCTTATCAATTATTTCTCTTATTTCACCCATATCATCCTCTACTAGAAGATTAATGATGTGAGTCATGCATTGAACACAAAAAGCTTGATGCATGCCATAATCACCCTTCAATGATTTTATGCAAGTGTCATTAGCACTCATATTGTCCATTGTGATGTTGTGCACTTAAAATCTCATTGAATTGATAAAAAAATTGAAACTAATAATAACAGTTAAAAAAATATTCATATTATTCATTACCCAACTATATTAAAGATTACCTTCTTCTCAATGACCTATTCTCTAAAACATTTATTCAATGTCTTTCTTTTGTCTTTCTCCCCTCTAAGGGGGAGATATGTGAGTGAAGCTTATTATACGTTTTTCTAAACATCATATCTTCTTGTCCATCCAATGTGCTATAACCATCGTATGTTCCATGTTTTGCATATTGGACTTCTAAAGGTCAGTGGCCACACTTATTCTTTTGAGATCTCAAAAAACGTTTTTAAGTTTCATCGCTTCCACCTTAATAACTCTCTCACAATCAAATTTTGCTTGTTTTTGTCCAATTTCTTGTACAATGGCTACAGAACACTGTAAAAACAGTTTAAGTCAATATGTTCAACAATGTTGAAACACATCTCACCTATTAAAGTCATGTGAACAGGTTCCTCTCAAACCTACAATTATTTACACAACTAGTTAATAACTTGGAATTAGTTTATAATAGCTATGAATTAAAATTTGATAAATATCTCAAACAAGTTAATTAAATTGTCCTCTGTTGTGATTGTACTTTCTACTCATCTTTAAAATAGGTGGACTTGTTAGTGATTTAGGGACCTCAAAATCTGCAAGCTGAAATTCTAATGCAATTTGGCTCTTGGGGAGAATTTCTTTCCCCAATGCCTTCTTCCTTTCCACGTATTGCTCCATGTATCATGTCAGGTAAATTTTAGTGTTTCTCATTTGTAGTTTAACATTTTCTTATATAATTTGCACATAATGAATTGAGTGTCCCGTATTAATATGCATATCTTGTTGAGAAAACGTTTATTGTTCCCCGACATCTACATTATCATCCTCATCTAAATGGTTGAAGACTTCAACCACGTGCATATCAACTTCAATGTCATCCAGTGGAACGTTTTTGGCTTCCTCAATTACTACTCCTTTCCCTTTCAATAGCGGTAATAGTCGAGAAGATCCTCTACACTAACACTCCCATCACTAGTACCAAGAGTCAATGCATGCGAAGATCCTCGACTCATGTTTCTTCAATCCATCTTCTCTTCTATATAAGTAGAATAATACAAATGCAATCTCATTAATTTAATGTTGTAAATTCATACACATAATTACTTAATTGTTTAAAATTTTCTTACTTATTATATAACGAGTATAATCCTAGTAATGATGACTAGTTTTTTCACAAAAATTACGCTAATTTAAATTGTAATCAAGTCAATCCTAATTAGTTTTCTTTCTTCATTAATCTAAGTTAGCATATCAAATAAAAAATAAAACTCATCTATAGATCTATTCATGAACTACCAAGTATATTTTTTAAGTTCACAAATTAATTCCTAATAACATATCATTCAAACATTTAATAACTAAGAATGCAAAAAATCATACACAAGGTTTTTTTTTCTTTTTTGGTTTTTACATACAAACTCAAATTACGGAAAAACCACACCTACCATAATCACCTCATAAAAAAGATTAAATCTACTATCAACTCAAATTAAGGAAAAACTACACATACCAAATAGCAATTATTTTTTACCAAGAGATTAAAACTTTTCAAATCAAAGCTCTTCAAATATGCCCTAAAAGTAATCTTGAGACTCTCATTCAAGCCTTAGCTATCACATATACTGTTTATATTTGTCGTGATAATGGGTTGCGACTCATTTTTGGTCACTTGAATCACTCCTTAAACGCTTTATGTAGTGTTATAAATCATCAGTAGGCAATACTTTTAATTAGGCTAACATAAATCTATCTTGTTCAATAAAAATATTAACGTGTGTATATGAAGTAAATGAATAACATAAAAGATGATGACATATAGAATCACGATTCTCTTCTAATCAGAATACTCTAATTGAAAATAAAAAGGTTAGTGTAATAGAATGAAGGTAAGCAATTGGTTGAAAGAAGTCAAATAATCACAAACAGACTGAAATATTTAACATTCGTAAAATGAACATGAAGGGGGTAACTATTTGAAGTCCACAAAATGAAAAAGTTTCATATAGAAGTCATGTTCCAATGATGAAAGTGGGTAGAGTTTGACTGGAGAAAAGGAAAGCAATTGAAAGAAAGAAGGGCAAAAACAAAATAATGAAAAGGAGAAAGCCCCGTATTGCTTGTAGAGCAGTGTATTATTGGCCTTAATCAAAGAAATTAAAAGAACCCCGTTTATCTACCCATTAATCTATTAGTTGAAGTGATTTATAGTTCTTAATAACGTATTAATTAACTAAATTGGAATGTACTACACAAATGGGTTGATCAAATTTGACTTGGTCTAAGTACATTGGCTCTAAATTAGCATAATACTTAAGGTTTTATCATCATCATCAAGAACCGACATTGTGAAAATCTATATTAAACCGACCCAAATTGGAAATTAATCACAACCTTGATTTAAAAATAAGATGAGGAATTTGGTCTAGACTTTTAATAAAAAAATAATTAAGTTATATACTGACAGCCAACTCAATAGAACACCTGGTAGAAAAGATGACGAAAAGATACAGCACATGCAGCAATTCTTTTTGTTATTTGCATGGCATAATTCAGCCAACCACATTCACATTTCAATTTTTCAAATGCCCTAAACTAGAAAATAATCATGCAATGCAAAAATTCAATAAATGAATTAATAGAACAGTAACTCAATTGCAAACACAAGGGAGAAATGAACTCAAACGATTTTAGAGCTTGAAATCTTATATAGCTTTTGTTGGAAAGCATGCATGCTCGTGTTGTGGGAGAAGAAACTGTTCACAATAGTTGGAAAACGTGCCTTCAAAATGCAACAAGCGCGTCAGTAGTCGCAAAACTTTGTCACCTCTTCATCTCACCAGCACAACATAATTGTCCTAAGCACACCTAAGCTCGAGCGTCGTTGGAAAGTCAGTTGGAACCGAAAAAGGGACGTTGAAAGGTCACGAACAAATCGGGTTTCTTCAACAAGTCAGGTTCAAGAGTCAGGAATGCAGAGAAGAGAAGAGAAATGAACAAAACTATTTGCCATTTTACTTATATTAGATCAAAACAGCATCATTTTATTAATTCAATAAAATGACGTTGTTTCAATTGCAAATTGAGTAGCTTCTGATCAAACCAAACAGTTTGCCACAATTGTTTGAGTTTGTGTTTTGTTTTGATTTGTTTGCAGTTTACTGTTCAGGCTCTCATCCATATTTGTTTTCAATATTTTAGGAGTTTGTGGATGCATTTGTGCTTGCCCAAAGCGTATCCAAATTGTGTTCATTTAAGCCTACTTCGAATATAGACTTAAATATATTCAATTTGAATCTAACATTAGAGATAACCATGCCCTTGAAATATTAAACTTGTCATGCTGGTATGTACTACCAATTTCTCCCTGCCATTTTTAGATTCAAATAGAACAAGCAAGAAAGATACGAATTGTTGTATGAATCTTAAAACTCAGTTGTCAGCAAAGATAGTAACCTGTAAGTATCAGAGTCAAACATAAAGAGGGTCCTAGAGGGACTAAAGTCTGCAACAGCAACTATTGCCTTTTGTACACTACTGAAAATTTGCGCAGCCCCTGCAGTCACCAATCGAAGTGAGGGAAACTCTATAACGATATATTACCATTTTGAAATGGGAAGTGAGCCTGAGAGAAGTGGCTGCAAGTTATCAAGGCCGCTTGGCTTCAAAACCCTTTTCAGAACAGAGTTCAAAGTTGTTTTGACAAGTAATGGCTGAAAAGAATTTGTGAAGAGGTAGATGGAATAGAGAGCAAGCATGATGGTAAACAGCGAAATAGCAAAGGCAAGCTCAAAGCAGAAGTTTCTAAATAATGTTGTTCAATTGAATTCATCTGCAACCTTTATTTTTATACCAATTTTAGGCAAATTCGGGGAGAGCTGATTCTCACCCCCAACAGGTTCATCAGAAATCCATAAACACAGAATTGGCAAGTGTATGTTTTTGGAGACAATAAAAAACAAATATTATAGATATTATTCATATAGTATGCAGGATATGAATAGAACGAAGCCAACTGCAGCTAAATTGATAATGGCAGATAGACAAATTGAAAGGAACTTTTACATTTACCAAATACCTTAAGTGCTAATATACACACATTTTGAAAAACTACAATGAAATTAAGTCCCCTTCCCCCCAAAACTGGGGCTTCATTCCACTTCAACTCCACTAATGCATTCTGCTGACTCAGTAATACTACTAACAATTCGACACGCCGAAACAGCTTTCTGTAGCATGGATGTTCCTTTAAAGGTCAACATCTGGGAGCAACTTTTCCTGTATATACTAAGCTGAACCACCACATTCTTTTTATGTCAGAGAAGATGATTGATGCAGACTATGAAGCAGAAATTCATTTAGAGACATGAATAACATACCTTTTCTGGATCTATACACTTGAAACCAAATTTATCAGTCCATATGGATTCTGCTTCTTCAACAGCTGGGAGTAAGATGCTCTTCACGTGCAAGAATGCTAGCAGCTTCTCGATGCAGGTGAACAATAATTGAAAATAGCCCTGTTTTGGTGATTGATAAATGTTATGCTAGTATGGCAACAGGTAATGAAATTGTTGATCTTTAAGATACTACCACTTTAAATCCTAAGAGAATCTGACATTATATAAAAACTTCTGTACAAAATCCATGTTTCCCAAGCACGTACCAGAAAATATCTAAATCATACACAACTTAAGTGATCCTCTACTACTAGTATTTATGATATCAGTTCATGAATAATAAGATCATTACCAAAAATCCTGATTTCCAAATGTAACTTAAAATTGAAATTTTAAACAGCCAGACACAGCAAAACATGATGTCTTCATTTGGCAGTTACCAAAAAAAGGCAAATAACAAAACATTTTTATGAATTTAATTATCATAGATTTTAAAAAGTTTGAAACAAGCAAAAGAATGACATCTAAATATTTCATCAAATCAAGTAAAAGTTTGAAAAGAGAATCTTCATGAAGACTACAAGACTATCTATGAATTAATTTTGATTAAACAGGTCAATAACCAAAATAAGTTTGAACTATAAGTCTCACCTTGCCATGATTTACTTTACTTGTCGCAACCAAAGGAAGTTCTGCAACTTCTTGACCAAAAACTCGTAGTATTCCAGCTGATACAACAGATGAACTGCAAAGTGGCAGAAGAGACTATCAATATCCTTGCAGATGAGTAATCCCTAGTTCAATTAGAAGATTGTTTCTTACTTGACAGTCAGTACCGCACAATACATTCCCCCAAATTCTAGTCCCCTTAAATTCCTTCTGTGAGAGCACGAAAGAGAGAGATAAAACTTCACAAAAACAGATTGGCAGAAGTGAACCAGGAAACAAAAACCAATCATAAGCTTACCCATAAACCATGGATGGAATAAGGTCACGTCCACTTATTGAATCAACTATAGGGTCAAAGCAATCCTGAAGCATATAAATGAAAATTATTCAATTGTATAAAGCACATAGCATATCCTCTTCTTTCCCATATGACTGGAATGCATACACTACTAAGTTATGTCACCACTAAAGTATTAAATCTAAGAATTACTTAATATATATAACTACAATTCAAATCTCGGGAAATGCAATGTGATTGATTTCAGCATTGTAGCTCTAAAAGGACATGAAGGACACTCAACATTCTTTCCTAGTGAAAATTTACTGAGCTATTCGAGAGCCACAAAGTTGGAAGTGATCAAATCTTAAGGGAGAGAAATCACTAATTCAGAGAAATATTCAAAGCCCAAATAACTACCTTTTTAAATTAGAACAACAAGAAAACTCATATTGACCAATATTATTATTTGCAATCAGACTGCAATTATCAAAATCACTGATAATGACACACTCAGAATAGCCTTAGGCAAATTTTGCTTGGGGAAACAAGTAGTTTAAAGCAGTCATTGATCCAGTCTTGTGATGGATATTTCTCTCCACTATACTAATGTAGCACAAATGGGTGAAAAGGTGATTCATTCCTTCTGAAATAAGTTGATGACCACAAGTCCACACATTAAAACCAGGAAAGCCCAGAAAGTAGGATCATTTCGTTGCTTCCTTAACAGATCAAAAATTCTACGTCTATGGTGGAGTTAGACTTTTAATGGAAGCACTGGTTTCTTCTTGCTAAAAGTCCCATTCCTCTGTTTTTCTGATTCCTTATTTTTGGTGGTGATTTTTATGAACCTTATTTTACTATTATTGGAAGATTCCTGAAATTATGAGGTTTTTTCAGGACGAGTTGCCCACTTGAATGAAACAGTTTATTGTTTAACAAAAGAGTTAATGACTGAACCCTCTTAGATGTCCAAACAACAAAAATCCCCTCATCATTGTTAACCATCAGTGACCTGTTAAAACTTAACTACAAGTTAAAATGAATATTTACATAATTACCCTCCATCTGTTTATTTTAACAGCTGAAGCTTAAAGGCAAGGGTATATTTGCTAGCCTAGAAACGTCAAGGGATTTTTGTTGAAGGGAAAACACTCATTTCATTAACCTACAAATTAATTGTTCTGATAGGACTTAAACCTAAAATTAATTACTCTAGGTTCAATAGAGAGATAAAAGTTCAAAACCATTCTTAAAATGAGAAGATGATGAATGTTTATAATTAAATTCACCCAGCAAGTGTGTTATTAAATCTGAAAAATTAAAAAAGAAAATAATCAGACAAATCCTGCTTGCAGATTAGAAAAATAGGATGCATTATTCAACATTATCAAAATTGCAACCACTAACTGCCAAAAAAAAAAAAAGAAGAAATCCTGGTTTCACACCTTTATTCCACTCTAGGCCCGTGACACTAGATATAGCATGGTCAGTACTTACATGAAAGATTGCAACGGCCTGTGAAAGCAAGAACCGAGTCTCAGAAGTAGTAGCTTTTCCACTTAGAAGCCTCCATCTCACATCAATATTAGTATCAATCTGTACACCTTTTTCTGAATACTTCTTTTTCACAGCATTCAAATCAGAATCAGAGAGCTTTTCAGCTTCCTGAACCAATAAATTCTGCAATACAGAATTGATCCTACTGCAATCCATGCAGCAAAACCATTTCCCTTCAGGCAGTTCCTGTGAAGCAACGATATCAGTATTTTCATCTAAAAAATGGAGTTCATGACTTTATACAGAATAAAGGACTCATGCACAGCATGTAATTCAGACAAACTGTCAAATAAGAATCATTTATTAACGCACCCTTAAATCTGCCATTTTGTGCTTTTTCAAACACCCAACATGAAATTCTTTCTCACACTGCACAAATATAAGAGTAAAAATCAGTTATACTAATCCATCATGTAACAAGAGGTCAGACTGAAAATTTATTTTACTTTTTCTTTTTTAGGAAGAACTTACAATCTAAGTTCAAACCACTTCACAGCTTAAATGCACAACTAGATATGAGAAACGGATAGAATACCTGATCACAGAGTAAAATTGTGCGTGGACCAAACCCTGATTTGCTAAAATCACAAGCTCTGCATAAAAAGAGATACAAATATTTTAAGCTATGCAATAAAAAGCAACAAGTTGAAAAAAGCGCAAAATTTTTACAATAACATGGTATAAACAACATAACAAAGTTATCACACAGTCAAAAAGCAGCACTAAAGTTCAGCCTAGCAGAAAGTGTCCACCTGCATAGCACACATCCACTAAGTTCTCCTTCTACATTCTTGACAATTCGAATACATCTCTTGGTTTTCTGATCAATAGAATCACTTCCGGAAATCCTTCCACCCAGAGCAGCATTGGCATTAAGTGCCACAAACTTTTCTCTCTCGAACGTATTCTGGCAATAGTTGCAGTACCAATCACCTTGAGGAATGCTTGACATAGATACACATTCTGCATGAACCAATAAAATTTCTCATTAAATAAACTCAGAAAGGTCCATATCTAGTGAGGCAACTAATAGTCTTCTAAATGCCACATATTGTTAGATACCAGGTGCACAAATAAAATTAAAATGTGCTTGAAGAAATATTGAAATACAAATAACTGAAAGAAATTCATAATTGTCTTTCCAAAAAATTAAACAAAAGTGCCATAACGGCATCAGGGGCAAATTGATCATTCAAACACATAAAAGAAAAACACATATATAGGTCTAGATAATGTGCCTTTTTTTCCTAAATTTTTGACACCTTTTAATAGCCCAGATTTAATTTACTTAATGATTGAAAAAAGGTTAGTTAAGATGTATTTAATTCAATGCAAACTTATCAATACTTTCAACCATTAGATTGCACAAATGATGAGCTACAGAGTGGTGTCAAAAGTTATAGAAAAATAACTAAGTCATAGTATCCCACCCCTACATATAGCAATAAAAAGTATACCACTAATTGATTTGCTCATAAAGGCCCATCAGTTGCTTGGGAAAACTTTTATTGAACGAAAGCATAGGCACAGAAATGTCCAACATTATGGTGAAGGTAAATTGGTAAAGACAAACCCAATGACATAAACTTCAATCATAAACCTAGGGGAAGGGAAGTAAAAAATGTTTTACTTATATTGCTGAAATTTTTTTTTCATAAATAAGCTATGAACTAGCTTAAAAGATGGACCTAAACTTGTGTTGAAAGCTAAGATTAAATCAAACGTAAAACAAATATACATTCACTTTATACCAAAGGCATTAGGAATTTACCTTTATGAAAGGCTCTTGGGCATCCATCACATAGCAAAAGATTCCCACCATCTGCACAAATGATGCACAGGTCATCATTATCCATGGAAGAAAACTTCTGCCCTTTTGAAACAGATATAGCCAATTCATGGAGAGAGACCCCATTAGACATGTAAATATATGCATAACTGTCAAGAAAAACACAAAAACAAAGAAGTCACAAATTGAAACATATTTAACAATAACAGGGTGATTCTTAAACTTAAAAAACTCCACAAACACTTACGGTTTCTTGCGAGAAGCCCAACCTGCATGAGCTTCAAATTGTGAGGGGCTGACCTATATGTTAAAATTTCAATAAAGTCAATATCTGTAACGGAATACTTGGGCAATATGAAATTCCATTGGCAAAAAAAAGCACCTCACAATTGCAGCAACAACAAACTATTGCAGAGCCATTCTTATAACCGTCAAGCAATTTCTGTCCACAAGAGTCAATCACTCTCTGAAAATTAAGAAACAAAAATAAACAAGGATGCATGATCTTTGAACAACCTGTCCACATGCATAATACCCTAATTCCGTTCCATCCGGCAATCCACTATCCTCGAAAACCAATTTATGCAACCTCTGGTCTCTGAAGATGATAGAAATCCAAAGAACAAAAGATATTATTCATCAATAATGGAAAGAAGAATAACTTTAACCCAGAGATATATTAAAAGTGACACACACGTCATTGTTATCTGCCATTGACTCCTCCTATCTGGGGAAGAACTGGCAGCTAAAGGACTCTGAAAGGGATTTGAGGTCAGCATTGATTTCTTTGACCTGAAAAGAAGGAATACATATACTGATAAAATCTTACATTAAGTAAAAACTAATAGAAAAAAAAATATTAGTTACGCTACATCTTTACGCCCTCCATGCAATTTGAAAACCAAAAAGATCATTTAACAGTTAAAAATTAGAAGGAAAAAACTTGAGCCAAAAAGTTGACATAAAAAAAATACTAACTTTTTAATTATCTTCCTTTGATGCTTATTTAGTGGAGATGCATGCACTGAAGCACTTATGGATGACTTTGTGATCAAGCCTGGTCTTGATGACCTGAAATCAATGCAGTGGAACAAACTATATAAGAACTTAAATAAAATCCAACTATTAAATACTGCAATGAAAGCAAAGAATAAAAAGAGTTATAAAAATTAAAATTCTAATATCTTCCATAAAGTTTCTTAATAAAAGAATGAACAAAATTAGTAATTTGCAAGAAGGAAGCCAAAATCTTCAACCAAAGATATGCCAAACCAAAAAATGAACACCAACAATATGAAAAGGTACCAACTTTCTTGTAATTTACCATGGCCTCTTATTTTTTAGAAGCTTAGATATTGAGGCACTTTTGGAGGATGACTTTAAGTACAAATCTGCTTCTAACAATCTGAAATTTTGCATCATTATGAAGATTATGTCAGATAGATATTCAAAGAAATAAGCAGATCTTTCACATGCCATAAACTTAAGGTGAAATTCAGAACAAGAAATATGCCAAATGCAACCAAAAAAAAAAAAAAGACTGACAGAAAGAAAAGATACCGACTTTCTTGATTTCTTTCTCTGACGCTTATTCTGTGAAATGATACACACTGAAGAACTTGGTGGAGAGTTTGAGACCAAATCCAGTTCTGATGACCTGAAAGTGGATGCATACGGAAAAAGAATCCTCAAATACTAATAGTGTTATCGGTAATCTATAATAAGTAAATGTTCCTTCAGATACATCCTGCAACCTTCAATTTGGTTTCGTGAACTCAAAAATCCAGAATCAGTGCTCCGACATTTTGTGTGTAACATCACATTATGTGCAAATGCATCCCAAGTTAAAAGATTCAAGATGCATGAATGTGTTACGTTGAGTTGTAGATATGATCAATGTAATTAGGAAAGTATGAGATATGACTAGTGTAATTAGGAAAGTAGAATATAGTGCTTCCTAAATTAGAATTGTGCAAGTGTATATATATCCTTGTATTCTTTTAGTTTGATATAGTGAAAATTATTCAAATCCTTATACGGTATCAGAGCCTCTTCTGAAACCCTAGCTTCTATTTCCGGCAAATGTGCACTATTCTGGCGAAGTCCGATCATCTCTCTTTGATTGTCAGAACATCAGTCTAGCACTTCCGGTTGGTTTCTATCATCCTTGCCAGCTCCTCCCTCCAAGCTCACCCGCTGTCGCAGCCTCATGCGCCCCCACACGCGGTGTTCAGATAGAAATTCCCATGTAAGTACATTATGGTCAAAAGAGGTAGTAACTGCCAAAACCTACACATTTTAGCAGTCAGGAATATCACATGTAGGTGGCTGACTCTATTGGATCTGAACCTCTGACCTATTGATAAAAAATGAAGGTCATACTATTTGCCCCAACCCTAGGATTTAAAGCTCAACAAACAAAAGTTAGAAAACTTAGTTGTACTTAAAAGCTAGTTGAGAAAAGCAATAAAATATTTTATTTTATTGCAAACATCTTAACAAGCTTTTCCCTTTTCCTCCTAAAGGACATCAACACAATCTCAGATCTATTTGATTCAGATTTAAAAAAAAAAAACTTGGTATCAAATCAACTTCTTGTCTTGGTCCTTTAGAGCTACAACAGCCTACCATGCCACAGCAGTTCTATATTTTTTAAATAGTTCACATGTTTGTATGTGTGCATATATAGGATATACTTCAAACCTGAGGGAAAACAAAAATAACAATCTCACAACTACCTAGTATGTCTGCACTACAAGACACCAGATAGAAATTTTAATTAAACAAAATAATCCATTTAATCCAACAAGCCAATCCCACTCATGTCTATTCACTTTCCAATTTAAGGGAGAACAGCAGTGCTCCCAAAGAAAATTGCTGATGGAAAACTTCATCTTCATGTCAACCCAACGAGAAGGGATACTAAGAACGAGCTTTATAACACCTACTTAAAGGGAATATTATACTGTTCAAGTAGTACTAAAATTCAAACCTCAAAAACCTTAGTAAAATGTGAAACAAATTGGCACAGCTCAGTTTACTAGAACCAAACCCATTATTATGTAATTCCTGACATTAAAAAAAAAAAAAAAATTGGGGGAGATGGAATAGGCATAGGTAAACAAAATTTTTTTTAATTTGATAAGAAAACAGGGCAAATATGAAACACTAAATTATACCAGTTTCCAGAAAATGAGACACTGGGACCTCAAAATTCTGCACTTTTAACTAATTACATTAGTCTACTCCTTTATAGCATAAATTCAACAGGCAAAAGGATATGAGTATCATATCCTACAAGTGTCAAAAAACACCTCCTTTTCAAAAGAAATAGTGTCATGCAAATCATGATATGAGACTAAAATCACGAAGCTGAACAAGGTAACTCTTAAGATAACATACCTGGCTCTTCTGCTAGTTACATAAGTCTCACTGGCTTGAGTTTTTTTTGACCTAGCACATGCATTGCATAGAGGCCCAGGCCCTATTTTTCCGACATAGGTAATAGGAAAGGTTCCTAGAAATCAATGAGCAACAAACACATCAAACAATCAACTACAGTATTATCGCTATTTCTACCTCCTTGCCACAGAGCAACTTTATGTCTTGATAGATAAATTCTTTATAGGGAAAAAAAACAAAAAAAGTCACTTACCCTTGCATCTCACACAGGAGAATGATTTTTCTTCTGGTGAAGAACTAAGAGCACTTTGCAGTGTTGATTCTAGCATAGGCAGAGGAACACTTCTGCATGCCCTCAACACCTCAAGAAGGCTCTTCCCATTCTCAAAACAAATATATTGTGATGCACGTCTATATTGTTTACAAGCATGAATCTCAAATTTGGATGGTGGAATGACCTATGTTAACATGGGAGAAAGCAACTAATTAAGGCATTAATCAACTCTCATGAAAATACTTCACATGCTAAACAAAATTAAAGAAAAAATCCGTACTCACTCTGCATCCATTGCACAAAGAACATGAACATAGAATCCCTCCATCTCTGATTGTGCCTCGTAGACCAGATGCCTGAAACTAGTGTATGACCAAAATTAAGCCTTAAGCTATGCTTTACACTGAAATAACAGTAAACACACTGAAAATAAAACAGGAATGTTTATCAACCTTAATGCCACCCATGTAAACAACTGTTACCCCATCAAGCAAACCTGTCTCAAAAAGCTCTGTGACGGTCATTGGCTTCTTATTCAGTACAATCTTCTTAGACATTTTCAATTCCAAGTTCTTTTTGGGACTTGACAATGCACTTCCTTCAGCTATTGGCTCAACTTCTATTAAGGACATTGTTCCATTTTGGAATCCTTCTGATTGAGTAACCAAAACTTCAACAGTCTCCCCCATTGGCTTCAACTCTGATTGCATAAGCCACTTCTGAGCCTTTTTTTTCAAACCATTCTTCACATTACTAATCTCACTTACAGCAAACTGAGTCCCCCTACTGCAGTCTCCCTTACACACTAATTCACTAATTGGTTCCTCCTTACACACAGGGACATCTAAACTGCAATTAACTTCACTAACATTTACCGTGTCCACCACTTGACTCACCTCAAATACATTTCTTACCACAGAGTTTTCTTCCAATACAGTTTCAACTCCTCTACTCTCATCAATTACATCTTTCACCACCAAATTACTTTGATCCGTATCCATGTTGAACCCCCGAAAGCCCTTAATTCTCTGAATATTACCATTATTGTCCAACAATTCACCAGAATCACTACTACGAAACCTTTTCACACGAGTATAAACAATAAAACCATTCACCTTATTAGCTCCAAATATCTCATCCTCCGTGACAACTTTCACAACATTCGAAGTCGGTTGGGCCAACTTCCGGGTCAGAGGCTGCGACTCAGTCCCATCAACTAAACCCGCCGGTTCAGACTCAGTCCCAAATCCAGTGTCCAGTTCTCGCTTCATGCCTCTCCGATCAAATCAATGGGAAAAACTACAAAAATACATGAATCGATAACAAAAGTACAGCATTTAAGATTTGTAGCAAGACTTAACGAAATAAAACTGAAGAAAAGAAGGAAAAAGAAAAAACAGACCATATATGTGAAAACTAGATAAGGGGCATTGTGAACGGGAAACTGAAATAGAGAGATCCGATTCGAAGAAATTAGGTTTTAATTTGGGGGTTATTGATTTAGAACAGAAACGAAAGGAGGGTTTCTGCTTGGTGTGAAATTTGGAAGTGAGAGGCGATACAAAACTGACCGAAACTGTGATAGAGAGGCTGACAGGACGGGGCAAGTGGCAGAATCCGTAATTTACTTAAAACATATGAAAAGACTAAATGAACCCTCACTCCAATAAACTACTCTGTGGGCCTTTTGGATTCATTATTCTTCATTTTAGATATGCAATGGGCTTTTTGGCCCATACGTGGCTAATATTTTGTCCTACTCATTCTACTGAGCAATGTCATATCAAAATTTCTAGTTGTAAAATAATATTATTTTACAATTAATTGCGTGACATTTTATCTAAAAATATTAATTAAAATAATCTATTTTTTAACCTTTTAAACAAATTTATTTTAATTTTTTATTAATTAATATAGTCTTTTTTTTTTTTTCCGCACATGCTCAATCACTTATGCTATGTGTATCACATGTATTCATTAGATTGATAATTTGGAAAGTAGATCGTGAGTGCCATAAATAGTTATTAATTTTATGGGTAGAGACCATTTTTATTTGTATCAATATATTCTATTACCGTCAATGATTTTAAACGATTTTTTATATATATCAGTAACTAAACAATCTAAAATAGTAATTAGATAATTGTCTTTTATATTAAATACATTATAGTATAAGAAAATTGATTATTTAGTATGAATTTACGTTGAATATTAGGTTGAAATTTTAGTTTTAAATTTTTATCAAAATTGATCATTGTATATGAAATTTGATAATATTTGTAGTTAAAATCATTTCATAAGAAGCCTAAAATATTAAATCAATCAAATTAAAATATCGAAATAGTAGATTTGTGATATTTTAGTCACCACCGGTATTGTGAAATCACTACATGTGGTTTGTAGTGAGTACGCATATCACGCACAAAGATGTGGGTTGGAGAAGGGAGTGTTAAGTGAATATTTCAAAAGTTTTGAATAGATCAAAAATGCAATTTTTTATGGGTATTTTGGCTACTTTTTAGTATGTAACCTTATGAGTATATGATCCACTAAGAAGCTTTTGCTTAGTATGGTTACCGTATAATATAATAAACAATTAATTAATGAAAGATACAAATAATTGTAAGTAATTTTATAAGTATAATAATTTACAAAAGCATTAGTGGATGCCTCTCCTATGTTGTCATCAACATCATTGGGATGACCTTTTAGAGTCATCGCACTATAAAAGACAATGAATAATAAATTAAGTAAACTAACTTGATTACATCTAACTAAAAAGACTTTCCTAAGTTAATAGTTCTCACTTGATAAAGTACAGTCAATCCTAGAGTGTGATCACCGTCGCCAAGTGGACCACCACCATCATCGGAGGAACCTCTATTGTCCTTGGATGGATCTCCATCTAGGTTGACATCTCGATGTAAATCTTGTAAAAAAAAACTATGTGTTATTAATTAAACATGATTTTTTTGAACAATGTATAGTCATCAATGCCTTACCTTTATTGTCATCAATGTATCACGATGAGCCTCCATCCGGTGGACATGATAATTAATGGTAGTGACATGATCATCAATACATATCAACTACTCCGAAAGTTGATCAAAGTCAACAACTATAACATTCCCCTATCTATTAATTGTGTGCCTTCAATCCCCAAATGATGGGGGATTACTATATGGTCTATGACTCATCAATGGGGGACTCACATATAGGGGGCTTAACAATGGAGGCCTTGTGTGAAGTTAGGACTAACTATTGTCTATTCTGTGGTCTAATCGAGACTAGGTGCAAGGTCTCCAAATGATGGTGTCTCAAACAAGGAAGACTAGTTGACCAATGAGCCCATGTATAAAGCAATAACATTATACCAATCTTTTACTACTTCTAGATTCGATGCTTTCAACTGTCAGGTAACATTTGCCTACTTAATATTACACACTAATTTGATCACATTCATTCATAAAAGATGTCACTATTAAACAATAACGTATGATTAATAAAAAAAAAATCAAATTTATCATCTCTATCAAAAATTATGTCAATGTCATCCCATCTTAAGATGTCTTTGGTTCTCCATCTCAGCATACGGGGTCATGTTGTAACATCCCAAGATTAGAACAATCTTTTTAGGCTATAAATCATGGTTAAAAGAAAGAAAATATAATAAGAAGCAAATATGAAAGGGTTTAGGGATAAGATAATTATTTAAGAGGTTTTATATGACATGTGCATGGGTGTCTATGAGAGACTTTTCCTGTATACAACATAGGAAATTGAAATTGTGATTTCCTTAAAGCACAACCCTACGTTTTTTAGAGGCACGATCATGCGTCCTTTCAGTTGTATGCATCACGTGAGAGAAAGGAAAATTTGGATTTTATTCAGATGCACGATCGTGCATTTTTTAAACATATGATCATGAATCTTTTCTATGTCGATGCAACTATGTAAAGTAGAACTTTCTTGTTTTCAACCAATTTTTACCCAGTTCTCTCCTTCTTTCTTCAACTAAACCTAACCGAATTATTCAAAGAGAGATCAATCATTATCAGCCAACCAAGTTAGAGATTAAGTAAGAGCTAGAGAGATAAAAACCATTAGTAGCTTCAAGTAAGTATTTCCTTACCTCTTTCCCTATTTTCTTAGCATGTGTTTCCTTGTATATGAGTTAAAATGATGAGTAAAGCATGTTTTGAGTTTAAGGAGCATGAGTTAATGATAAGATGATAAAAGATGAGAAATTTTGAAGGTAGAAGCATGTTTAACATGTAGGTATGTATATGTATGTTTTAAGGGTTTAAGAGTACGATTTACTATGGTTGAAGTTATTTTGATGGGAAGAAATATGTAGATTAGCATGTTACTGATATATGTAAGTTAGAAGAAGCTTGATTGAAAAATAGAATTAAGTTTGGTTAACTCTAAAATTTATAGGTAGAGTTATAAAAGCAATATGTGATGTATAACTGTGTGCCTAAGGACAAAAGATCATGTTATTGTACCTTTTTCATGGTCACGATCATATATGTTGATACACAATTGAGGTTGAGAGAAAAAATCCTATTAAGGCATGATTGTGTATCTTAGGGTCATGGTTGCATGCCTTTTCTAATTCTGCATGACCATGTCGAGGGGTCATAATCGTGTATATGTTGTGTTCTACAAATCTATGCACATAAAGCCATGATCGTGTGTTCACATATGACTGTGCACTTTTTAAGTGCATGACTATGCAACGAGTAAATGTATGTATGAATAGAAAGGATGCAATAAAGCCTAATGTTGATGGTGCTATACCATAAGAAAATACATACCATTTTCTTAGACAAGGAGAAGATTTTATGAAATTAATGAAAGATGCCAAAGAAGAATTATATCCAAGGTGTGCAAATTTTAATAAACTCTTCTTTAAATTACATCTTTATAATTTAAAATGTCGTTATGGTTGTTTTAATGAATCAGTTGATATCTTAGTTAAGCTTTTAAAAGATATTTTTTTAAAGAGTGAGACATTACCAAAATCTTTCCATAAAACAAAAAAAATTATTGATGCATTAGGACTTAAGTATGATAAATTAATGTTTGTCTTACTGATTGTATGTTATTTTGGAAAAAAAAAAAAACTTTTGATGATGTATGCTCATTTTATAGGGCTTCTCATTGGAGAATTTCTGAGAATGATTCTTGCAATGGTACAACAAGTATGAATGTTGTTAAGAAAAAAAAAAATTCTATCAAAGGTGTCATAATATTTTTCTTTAAAACTTAAGCTTCAAAGATTATTCATGTTACCTAAAACTTTAGATTTGATGACATGACATAACAAATATCATAAAATATGAGATTGTTAAGTTGTTGATATTGGTTGATTATCAAGTTTATAATATGATTTGTATGTCAACTTTGAATGTTTGACTTGGATGAAATTAATGAAACTTTTGTAAACCAAAGGCAAAATATTGTGCTTGGTGTGTTTGTAAGTCAACTTTCAATATTTGACTTGGAGAAAATAGTTTACAAATCTTGAAAACAAATTTTGGTTTATGAAAGCATGTTGATGGATGTAAGAAATGTTGTAGAATGGTTGGACTCATTGAAGTTTGATGAAAGTGTTTGAGATAAGTGGTTGAAATATAATGCATTTCCATAGTAATCACATTGTGTAATCTAGTTTTGAGTTAATTTTATTGCTACATGGTCGTTGAAAAATAAGATATGAAACTTGTTTGAAATGAAATTGATTATGTGATGAATTCTTAACATAGTCAAGTGTGCTAAATTGATCTAGCAAGTATTGTTGAATGTTTTGTATTCAAGTACTATTTTAAGTTGTGTATTCAAACTTTTGTATTCAAATTGATTTAGCAAACTTGAAACTATAATTGTAAGTATACTGTCAGATGGATTATAATAAGATATGAGATTATTTTAAATGTTTATATTATGTTATGTTGATATTTATGCACTTTTTTCTAATTTATATTTTTAATATGAGATTGAATATTGATGTTGATTGATTATTGTGTTTGATTTTAGTAAGTATGAATTGTGTTTGATAAAAGTGACAAAAACACTATTAAAAACGTCCCTATAGATCAAGGGGATGTTATACATATAACTTTAACAACACATTATGACTACATTTAAAGGCTTCACTTTTCTGCATTCATTTTTCACTTCCACAACTCCTTACAAAACGATAAGGTCTCTACTTGTTCACATAGAGGTAGCCATAAGATTAAATTCATGATCAAGGTTTTGAGAGACTCATATGATTACCAGATTGCAAGTATAGTGATTATAATTGAGAGTGAACTTTTGAGAAAATTTTCGTTCTAAACACTAGGTTGTGTAGCTATATCTCTAAAATTAGAGAATTGGGTCAAATTTATATGAAATTCTAACGTTAGGTCAAACCCTTACAAACTACACGACAACCTATCAACTTTGGATTATTACCATTTGGCTCTCAAAACTTTAATTTCTTATATTTAGGTCTAACAATGAGTATGACACCAATCATTACATGATTGGATCTGATTCACTCATTAATTAAACATAAAATCACTATGTTTGGTTGTGCTTTACTTTATATGTAATATATCCAAAATCTTTTAATTGTGACATTCAACCCTTATTGTTTGACTTATATGTTTTCTATCATGTTAGCAATAAATAAATTCATGATTAATCTTTAATCAATCATTTATTCTCAAAACCATAAGTGGTCTTAGGTAAGATTTTATGATTGCCCAAATGAAAAAGAATGAACAAATGACTAATTTTAACCTTTTAATGGTATGGTTATTGTGTGTTTAAATTTTTTCACTTATTGATATCTCATTAAGGCTAAAAAACAAAAATAATGTCTATCTTAGATCATCATTGATAATAATGTTTGGCTAGTCCAACAATGACCAAATTAATACTAGATAAGGCACCAACTTATTATGATTATAAACATAGATTTTAGTATATTGTCTTAACTAAATTGCACAATGAGATATCTATACTTATACCCAAAAGTGATAAATCTTATATCAACCCAATATAGTTTTAATACACTTTTCGATATAGCCAATGACTGCCCTATTGATAACCTTTTAAAAAAAAAAGCTACATTAGGTTATTATTAGACTAAGTTGATTGACGCACATGACTCTCTGGTAATCTCAATTCAAAAGATCACATATATCAGTGTTCATTAGAGGATATGTTTCACAAACATTAGAATTACCAATGAGTAGGAACTAGTGAAGCTGATGTTAGATCTATTTCAAATTTGAAGAAATCCTATAGCTATTATCAAAGAAAAGTCACCAACCAGATTTGGCACTATAAAATCTTCAGAATGGTCACCCCATAAACATATAAACGTCTATATAAATATAATATTATTAATTTAGACATATATTTATTCATATAAATTCGAAATCATGGGCTAAGTTCTAAAGGTGAGGGAGAATTCAAAAGAGGTCTTTCCATACAAAAATTTGTATATAATAGTGAGAGAAAAAGAAAAATGGGAGAAGATCTTTGCCTTATATTACAATACAAATTAGTAAAAATACCATAAAGGTTGACATTCTCATCATTAGACTGAAACATGTAAAAATTCTCCTATCATACTTTCTTTTTTACCTTGATTCACTCGTCTTTGTATTAATCTTCGAACAATTCTTAAACCTTAATTGCTATTATCGTAGTTTATGTTATGCAAGATTTTAAATTGTGTACATCAATTAGCAATGTGAAATTGCATCAATCGACAATTTTGTACCTAATATTCTTTTAAGATTTAACAACAAAGACGAAACTCTGAAATTGATGTCATAGACGGGTACCAAGGAAACTGAAGAGAATATCACTTGATATCAAAAGAACTAACGTGAAAAGTGATAATCAACTACATAACGTACCAGTAATTTTCTTGACATTTTATTTATGGAACACTAGTTCATTGTAATTTCCATCTCTCCAAGTTCAATTACACATTTAATGTTATGTAAAAATGAAATTCTTTCATTCTGCAACAGTCCCATCAATTATTTTATATTTTGCAAATAGGGTACCTTCTCTTTTATTCTCCTTCCTGGAACCTACTCTCTTGAATGTCATGGGAGTTGAGACTTGAAAAATGCTACATGAAATTGGTTGGATGAAGAGACAAAAAGAGAGTCTTAATTGAACATTATTGTCATTCAATTTAAGAAAACCATCTGTTTCCATTTTTGGCTAACTTAAGCTTCATGACAAGTTCCTCACGTTGAGTTTCTACCTCAGCATATTTGAGGCTCATTTGGAGATAGCGCTCGCGAATGTCTCTTAGCTCTGACTCTAAAGATGATCTTGTTCGTTCGAATCTTTCTTTCATCACAACTTCGCCTTCAGGAGCAGATTTTCTACCGTTTACACGGCGACTTTTGGTCTCAGATGACAACCTTCTAAGCAACAGCAATTCAAGAATACATCAAAAAATGAAATATACAAGTAATAAAATCTGCTTTAGTGAGGTCATATGCTACTCTCCATGATGGCTCTGCCCATTAAGTCTTGTCTGTTTAGTTGTTTCACCTATTATAATGTCTAGTTAAAGTAAAAAATACCAGACATCATAAGGAGAGGTCAATAAAAATGGATCTGCAACTTGTTTAATTCTAAACATCACCATGAAAGTCAAACCATTATAATACTCCTGATATTTATTTTTCCCAAAGTTTATACAAAATCATTTTTAATTACTGCCGAAGTTCTTGTTTCGGAATGTTACTACTGAACTCTTTAGTTTCGGACCAGGTGGGTTTCAATTTTGTCATTCCATAGATGTAAGCTTTCGTTCAAATTGTTAAAATAATTTATTACTATTTATCAACAATGCTCATATTAAGGTAGCCATAGGAAGATGCTATGCACAGTTATTTTTTGATGAAGTCGTACTATATTCCTGGAACTTACCTCTTAATCCGTGCCTTGTACATGCTATTGGCTTCCTTAGTTTCGGCTAGTTCGGCTTCAAGCAACTGAATCTTTGAGACTGGAGCACCAGGAGAACTCTTATGGTGAACTTGGTATCCATTATCACCCTGTATCAATAGAGAGCCAGTGACAGAAACATAAATTAGTTTCAAAAAAAATGCACCAGAAACGGGAAAAATATATGTAAAATCGAAACTTAAACGTTACCGCTTTTTTATGTTGGCTTCTATTAGAGTTTGTGCTGTTGGACTCCCTCTGATTATGTCTTTCTTCCTTTATTAACTTCAATTCTTCCTCTAGTGCTTTAGATTTCTTGAGAAACAAATCTTTCTCTTCCTCAAGTAGTTGGATCTTCCACTGAAGTTGGCAGCTAGCCTTTTTTATCAAGGAGAGTTCATTTTTAAGCTCTGTATACTGTACACTTAATTCCACCCTTTGCATCAAGTCATCCTCCACCTGCAGCAGCTTTTCTTTTAAGGCAACGGATCGACGTTCACAGTCCTCTAGCTTAGACACATCCTTCTGCAAGATATGTATCTTCTCCAAACATGAATCGTTTTGTGCTTTCATATCCTCACATTCCTCATACTTGTGATGCAATGAAGTTTTCAATTCCTCTTTCTCTGATCTGGTTTCATTGAGCTGATTCTTTAGCGACGAAACTTCCTGATCAAGGTACTCTATTCTCAACAATTGAACTTTCCTATTGGTAGACTCTTCCCTGAGTTTTTGCCCCTCATATTCAGAGACTGTAAGCTTTAGTTCGAGATCATTCAAGCTGATCTTAATTTGTTCTTCATTAGACTTGGATATGTCTAACTGCTTCAGCAACCTTTCATGTTTAGCCATCAACATATCTTGGTTTTGTTTGGAAGCAGCAAGCTCCCCGATCAGGCCTTGAACTTTTGCTTGAGATTCTATTTGAATATTGTTGAGGTCATTCTCCATCCCTGTCAATTCACATTGAAGATCTTGAAGAGCACACACCAGTTTAGCGTTATTGGCATGTAGACCAGAAACTTCGTGCTGAGCTTCAGAGGCTATCCTCTTGTTTTCATCAAGTGCTGCAGAGTGTTGCTTACTGAGGTTAGCTATCTCCTGTTGAAGACTATCAATTTCAGCCGTCTTCTCTAAGTGCATCTGCGTTAATAAGCCTTCTGCCAGAGCAAGTTTCTCCCTTAGTGTTCCATTTTCATCAAAAATTGCATCTAACTGCAGAGTTATGCTTTTCTCTTTCAAGGCAATATCTTCCAGCATGGATGAAAGATTTTCTTCTAACCCTTCAACTTTTCTGGAACAATTAGCGAAGTTTTCATTGGACTCCCTCAGCTTTTCCTCCAAGTTGGTACAATGCTTTTGCAATTCAAGCCTCTGCTTCTTTAATTCTCCATTTGACTTCTGAACAGAACTGCACTCTTTAATGAGACTATTAGCAGTAGATTTTAACTTCAAGTTTTCTCTTCCCAGATACTCAATCTCTTCTTGCGCTTCTGACAACTGATTATGGATCTCCTCCAGCTTTCTCTTCATATTCATTTCTTGAGTCTCCATGTCATTTTTCAATCTTTTGATCTCATCTTGGAGATTCTTAACAAGGTGATTGCAATTATTTAGTTCTAGTTGTCTTGATTCCCTCTCATTAATCAGTAACCTTAGTTGAGCTTCCAAGCTGGAAACACATGCTGATAACTGTGCATTTTCATTTTCCATTTCTGATAATTGGACATCCAGTTTCTGCTTTTCACTTTCTAGTTCTGAAGATTTCTTTTCAAGAATTTTATTGGCTGAAACATGAGAATCCACACTGCTGCTAAGCAACTTTATATCATTTCTCAAATCATTCATGCACTTGGTAGCAATTTCACTTTCTCTCAAGATGATTGTGTTGTTTTCCTCTAGCTGGAGTTTTTCATGTTGAAGACTAGAACCCTTAGCTTCCAATTCATTTTGACAATACAACAGATCTTTGATCTCCTCTTCTTTTGACAACAAGTTATCTTGAAGTTGCTCTATTTCAGACCTTTGTTGACATAATTCCTCTTCCAGCCCTGCTACCTTGACTTCCAGCTCATTTTTCAAACTCTCAAGTTGTTGCACTGAAGCATTGTATTGGCTTACAATCTCCCTGAGCACTTTCTTTTTTAGCTTCTGTTCAAGATTATGCTCTTCGGATTCACGATGACTCACATCCGACCTTGAGTTGGAAGAATAATCTTCCAGTTGCTCACTGGAAGAGTTCTTCATTTCCTTAAGCTTGAAAAGAAGCTCAAGGTTTTCATCTGTCAGTTCATTGCAATCTCTCTCAAGCTCTTGCACTTTTGCTTTTAGTTCTTCAATTTCTCTACTCAGATCAGCTTCACTTCCATTTGTGGACACCATTTTTGCAGAAATTTTCTCGTTTGGAAACTTGGATAACTTAGCTTTTAAACTAGTAATTTCATCATCTTTAGCTGACAACTTAGCCTTGTATTCTGCCTCAATTTGCAATAGGTTTTGATTGCTCAAAATCTCTTGCTTCTCTATGCCAAGGTCTTGTTCCTCTAACGCCTGCTCTAGTACTTGTACCTTAGCTTGCAAATTTCTTTCTGATTCCTGGATTCGCTGCAGTTGGAGCATTGTGTCTTTGTTTTCTTCAATGTTTACATCTATAGGCTTTTCCACATGGCCGAGTTTTGATTGCAGGGACGAAAGATTCTCTATTTCTAGTTTCTGCTTTTTCATGGTCTCTTCTAACTCCTGGAGAACGGACACAAGTTCAATATTTGATTCTTGACTCCTCTTCAACTGCAGAGCCAGATTAGCAGCTGTTTCTTTATAAAACATCAGTTCATCGTCCAATTCTTTTTGAAAATTGGTGAGACCTTCAATATGGCATGTTGAATTCTCCAAAGCTGCTGCCTTCTCCATTTTCTCTAACAACAATTTCAGCTGCTCAACTTCATTTTTAAACCCATCACGTTCGGCACATGCTGCTGAGAGCTCCATTTTCAGACCCACCCGTCTTTTGGATTGATCAGAAAATTCTTTCCTAAGTATATCCAAATCAAGCATCAACTTTTGTGCATTTCTCTCCCACATTTTCGACTCTGTGCAAAGCTCTTGTATTGTGTCCTCTGCTGCTTCCAGAAGGCTTTTAGTAGAAGCACTGACTCCACTTGCTGATAATGGAAAATCGTCCTGATTGTGCTTGGAAGAATTTCCTGAACCTGTATCCTCTGAATTAGATGATGACGGATTTGACTCAGAAGGATTTTCAACACGATAATTGCCTTCAGGCACATTGTTCCGCAAACTGCTCGAGTCTGGTCCCCTGTTTAGGCTGAGCCCATCATCACCAATGTTCTTTCTTGAAGAGAAATTTTCACCCTTGAAGGAAACCTTAGCTGAGTCATAGCTTTGATGTGAGTCAGAAGCAGCAAAACTTGTTCCCTAAAGAAAATGGAAAACGATTATCAGCAAACAGAACGCTGAAATTCCGATCTTAATCAATTCTGACAGAAAAATATTACACACCCAACTCTCTGGTTCTTCTTGATGCACGGTAGAATCCAACTCTTTAATGGAAAAGGACTCGTTGCTTTTTGGAAACATACAATCAGATCCATCTGACTTCTTGTCCATGTCATGGGACTCTGCATTGAGATCTTCCTCTTTAGAGTTTTGCTCCTTGGATTCATTTTCCCTGAAAGGAATGCACCAACCCGTTCTTGTCAAACAGAATAGCAATGCCTTAGAATTATAATAAAAAAAGTCACTACTGTGATCAAACCTGAGTTTTATTATTGGTGTGAGACATTGAATTTTAACCTGCAAATCAGATGCACCAACTCAGTGAAGCAAACCTCTATCAACTTATTATATAAGCAAATATGGACACTGTTTTCACTACATTTCCGTCAATCAGAGATACAAATGTCAGATGCAAACAGATAGGATTCTTGTTGTCTTTAAACGGCTTTCAAATTTTACACTTACCATCCACAAAAAGTTGTTAAAGCAGTGACTAATAATCAGAACAACGGAAAACATGTACTGAAAGGTGAAAACACATGCCCCCAAGAAGTGGCTTGGGTGGCAACCAGAAAGGCCTCCATGCACTTGGCTAAAGAGACACAGTGGGTTGAAGATTAAAAAATTATATTTTTGAGACTCAAAGGTTTTTCAATTCGGTGTGACTAGAGTCTAAGACTGATTAGACTAATTTTATGATTAGGCTGAGAAGTAAGGATTAAATAGGCCAAAAAGATGTAGAAGCTGATTTGAGTATAGATGCTAGCTCGATTGGCTTCCTTGTTATAAACAAAAAAAGTGAAAATACATAAAGTCTACTACAAACTGAAATCTTAACTTAAAATTTTAACTATAATCAATATAATTTCTAAGGGAAATCAAAATTCTAAGTCGTACTTTGTACAAATTTCTATTTAATTTAATCATATTTATGTATCATATAACGTTGCATGAGCGTAAGTATTAGGATAGAGGGACATTTGCCCTGTTTTAAGAGGATAAATTGTGGTTAATATTTTCGAGGGAGAGGAAGAAGAATATGGAAATTTGGGCAACCTTAGAGTTGTGGGTCTTCGTCTTAGGGCAAATTTGGAGGTCTTTGAAACCACCAATAACTAGAAATGGAAAGCATTGATTCTTGGAATTGCTAAATATCATTTTTATGAATAGAGTGGCTTTTGTTTATGTTTATTATTACTGTTTCAGAACAGTGAAATTTGATGAGAGAGGTTACTGAAAAAGGGAAATCAATAGTAGAAAGCTTGGGTAGAAGTTGAGGGAGACGGAAAGCAACAGAATGGTTGTGGGAACATATTAGTGTTGGAAAATGGTGGATGAATTGAAAAGTGATGAAAAAAAAATGGAAGAACTTGAAACCTCGGCAAAAAAGATAGAAAAATATAAAAATGTCATGATTAGATCATAAATCTGAGACAAAGGAGACTGGTGAATCATCGATGGAAAAGTGAAAAATCGCAAAAAAATTTGAACGTCATGGCTAAAAGGGAGATTGGTGATAAAAAGTGAAGTTAAAAGATAAATTGGATCAAGAAGACAAAAGGCCAGGATGGAAACTAGAAAGGTGAGATGGTCAAAAAATGGTGGTGAGTTAGGGTTTGAATTTCCAATTTTACCTAGCAAATGCCAAAAAAATAACCACAAAAAAAAAAAAGGCCAAAGATATCTGTCCAAAAATTATGCCAATTTTTATCTCAAGTACAATGTGGTTTTTAAAGGGCCAAAGGACTATTTCCCATCCATATTTTGAGGTGGGAACAAACTGCCACCTGCAAGGTTTCAAAAGCTCAGTCTCCCATTTTTGGAAGAATTTTTTATAATTTTACTACTAAAATGACTAAACTACCCTTTTAAAAATTAAAAATTTATAATAAAAATATAAAATAATTTTTAAATATAAATATTTTCAAAAAATATTAAAAAAATATATATTTAAAAAATTTAAGCAGCCACCGGCGACGGTGGCCACACATAATAGAACCAGGTGGCCATTTTCAGCCACCTGGTTCCAAGAGAGGCCAGATCTGGCCTCCTCGTTCGGTGGAGGCGGCCAAATCGACCGCCTCCAGTTTTGGAGGAGGCGACCAGATCTGGCAGCCTCCGAAAAAATTAGGAGCCGGAAACAGTCGTAAAGGGTCGGCCTTAGCCCCACTGGCCGTTTCCGATCTTTATTCTGACCGCCTCCACCAAAACTTGAGACGACCGATCTGGCTGCCTCCATCGAACGGAGAGGCCAGATCTGGCCTTCCCTGGAACCAAGTGATTGAAAATGGCCACCTGGTTCTATTATGGGCGGCCACCGCCGACGGTGCTAGTGGTAGTGGCTACTTAAATTTTTTGAATTTAAAAATTTTTTGAATACATTTTTTAATTTTTTGAATATTTTATATTTATATAAAATTTATTTTATTAATTTATAAAATTTTAATATTAAAAAAATAAAAATACCTCTGTATTATTACTGTGTACTATTATTTTTAATATTAAATTTGACTTGCGAGTGAGAGTTTGGGCTTTTGAAACCTTGGGGGTGGCAATTGTCCACTCCTCAAACTATGGGTGGGAAATAGTTGTTTGGCCTTTTTAAAGGGTTGGGTAATGTCAACATAAGGGGACACTTGTCCCATTTTAATAGACTAGATCTTATTATATAGAGGAGTAGTTAATATTTTCAAGAGCGAAAGAAGAATTTGGAAATTTTGGACAACCTTAAGCTTTTCGTCTCAAATGATTGGAAATAAGAAACTCTGACACCCTAAAACGACTTTTCTAATATTGTTTGCGTTGAAATTATAGTCTGGGATCGAACTTAATTGTAAGATACAGTTAGACCAATCATAAGCCAACCAGCCATCTAAGACTAATTAAGCAGCAAAGGCATTTTGTCAGCCACATTAATTCATTGTAAAGTTGGACGGATTTTCAATCCTCTGCATGGAGGTAAAGGAAAAGTATACCGCAATTCATTTTTTTGTTAGGAAATTAATGAAGCAAGAAGATAACAAATACAAAGAGTTAACTGCACAACTTACTTGTAGAACCGTCCCATAATCGCACTTATTCAATGGCAAAGAAATTGGAGCAACAGCACTTGAACTCATATAGCCTGTCATACTCACTTTAGTCTCTCCAAGAATACGAGATCGACCAGACCCCTAAGAGAAATAATCCATGTCTAAGATATCAAAACTCCCTCCAAACTTGAGGTCGATAAAGAGTTGATAAAACAGATTTCAATCAGCCAATAAGAACAATCACATTACCATGGCGACAACAAACTTGAAGAGGCAGTGCTCCAATGCCTTGGAAGACTCCTCTTCCGGAACCCAAATAGATTCTGACACTGTCTCCGTCCATTGACAAACCCCATTTCGCACAAATGCTTTGCTCGACTTAGCAATGGTATTTCCAGTTTCCGTAGATATCACAGACACAAAGAGCTTGTCCCATCCCTTTGGCACCTGTGTTACGTACCAAAATACACAAACAAATAGCCCAACTCACCATTCTTTTGCTTCGGCAATGAAAATAAATGGGCAACATAACAACATGCAATGAAATTAATATAAAAACCTGGAGTGCTTTGAAGTGAGAAAACTTGAAATCTATTCTCTTCTTGGATTTAGCTGGTCTGGTTTTACGTAGTCTGAACATGTTTTTCTCCTTTCCTTCTTCTATCTTTTTGACGAATTACTCATAAATGTTTTAAAGCACCATTAATGTTATCATCCTTTACCGGAATGATATCAGATAGCAAGTCACTATAGTGAAGGTTGCTGCACTATGTTGTTTGAAGCATGAGAAGTAAACATTAAGTCAAGTAAAATTGACGAATGTTAATGTGGGGGAATTTCATTGGTTGAGACGTAAGAAGAAAAGGGTCCTGACTTTTTGCCTTCTTGGAAGAGAACAAAGCAATGTAGTAATTTTTGGTGATATTTATGTGTGCATTGGGGATATAAATGTATTAAATCCAACAACCGAGTGGGGAATGTACAATTAATTACTATTTACTTCATTGACTCCATCGAGCTCTTCTTGGGAAGAAAGGAGTTCCAGCTGGTTTTGTTGGATTGAAAGAAGTCAAAAACTCGAAAGAAAAAGATAATCCATTATATGCCACCAGGAGCTAAATTTATGGGCTATATATCCAAGGGGAAGTTCGATGAAGTCAATGAAGCAAACGTCATAGGACACAATTTTTGCCTCTTGCTAATTGCTAGAAGTCAAAAAGCCTTCCTAACTTTTCATGTTCACTTTGCTGGCTTTACTACTCTTTCGAAGCGTATACTCATGTTATGGCCATTGTTTCTCTCTCTGTGTCTTTTCTTTTAATTTATAGGATGATCACTATTAACTTACGTTACACTATAAAATAAGCTATCTCCAGTTGATTTTAAAAATTAAGGGCTCTTTCCAAATCTATTTTATTTACAAAAATCATTAACATTCGGTGTTTATAAAAGAACAAATTACCATTCAAATACTAAAAAGAGTGAAAATTTTGCTAAATTGAGCAATATCTTCCATTATATTGATACAAACACGGCCATTTTCTGTTACTCCATTCCTCTCACATTAGCGAGGGATTGAGGGACTAAGAGTGTAGCAACCATGGGGTAACTTAGCTAACATTTCCCTAATTTTAAAATTTTAGTAGTTATTTGTTTTAAATTAAGTTCTTGAATGTTGCCTATGACATATTTTTAAAATACGTTTTATCTTCTTTCAACTTTATAGCGAATAGTACTATAAATACTTAATAATATTACATGTATAAGCAAATCTTTCTAATATATCTATACAAACTGATGTATCATATGTTTTAAGCGTATGTAATACATATCAATTGAATTTAGGTAAACATCATCAGTCAACTATAATAGATATCCTTAAATACCAAAAAAGAACTAAATATATATATATATATATATTTTTTAACTTATAGAGGAGAAAAGGAATTTCTTATGAGAGGTTACAATGATATTTGTTTTCAAAATGACAAAGATAATTATATATCACAATCTAGTTATGTGTTTTCCTTGAATGGTTTTATCATTAGCTTGAAGAGCTTGAAATAGAGTATTATGACTTATTTTACAATTGAGTCGAGTATATTACATTCCAAATGCAACCCATGAAACAATTTGAATCAAAAGGTTGTAACTGAACTTAAAGTTCCAAGCATTATTAATCTAGTCGACCTATATTATGACAATAATGGTTCTATTACTTAGGCTAAGGAACCAAGGTCTCACTAATGATCTGAACATATTCTCAAGCGATTTGACTTGATTAGAAAGGTTGTTCAACATGGAATTGTGCATATATATATATATGTGTGTGTGTGTGTTAATTTAGATGAAATATGGTTGACTCATTGGTAAAGCCTTTATCAGATGAAAAAAATGAAAGTACGTAACATCATTTGGCATTAGACCAATGATCAATTGGTTATAGTACAAGTGGAAATTGTTAAAGTATGTGCTTTAAAGTCAATATACTTAAACCAATAATGTAATTATCATCCTAATTTATAAATTATTTTATCATTAATAAAAGACAGTTATTCATATGTTAGTCATTTGTATTGATGTATATATGTTTTATAAATGCCCTTAGATTGATAGAATCGTGACGAGGGTGTAGCATCTCAGGTTTTAGAAAAGCCCTTAGGGGTAGAGTTTTGGGGTTAGAAATAGAATTCAGTGATAGATTGGGGGCTTAGAAGAGTTCAGGGGTGAGATGGTAGTTTTCCAGAGCTGTGTGGCATTCGTATGATGCCTTTAGGGAGGTTTTAATCATGCGAAGCGCAGGAAATGGATTTTATTCATTTTCCCTTGGTGCACTCCCGTGCATCATCCCTGCACGCCCGTGCAGGTGGGTAGAAAAGGAGAGAGATGAGAGAGTTATTGCATTCTCATCCGTTTTCAGCCAGATTTCTTTTCTTCTTTCAGCAGTTCCCAGCCCTAGGCGTGAAATCTAGTTTCCAGTAGCTCCCAATCTAACAAGAGATCAGAGAGAATAGCTTGGATTAGAAATCTCCAGCAGTCATGTCAAGAGGTAAGTGTTTCTTACTTCTTCAGCGTATTCCTAGCTTGTTTGATGATTGTCTGATGAGGTTGGAGATGTATGTGTGCATTTCTAGCATTTTAACTGATTATATGTGATGAATATGATGATTGATATGCTTATTTTTCCACCCAATAACATGCTGTTTTGCTTTTGTGTGTGTGTTGTGAGGGAAAGCTTTGCTTTCCATGGTGGATTCAGTAGTTTTGGATGGATGATGAAATTGAAGTGATTTGTTGGCTATTTGAAGTGCCATTTATGAATGTTTCAGTTTAATTTCAGATTGGATGTGTTTCGATTGGGTTTCCGACATTTCCAGATGAAGTCTGCTGCTGCAAAACCAGGTGCACGACCGTGTGTCCGCAGACGCACGCCCGTGTACCTGTGTTCTTGCGAGCGCACGCCCGTGTGTGCGATGAGCACACGGTTTGGAAATGCAGGGACACGACCGTGTGTCCTGAGGGACACGGCTGTGTGTTCGCTTTATGCATGAAATGACCATCAGATTCCAATAGTTTGCACGGCCAGGCACACGATCGGGGCACGGTCCCGTGTGTTTGGACACACGCCCGTGTGCCTTTGTGCAGCACGGCCGTGTGTGCATGCACGACCGTGTGCTTTTCCCTTACACGGCTGTATGTGCGAGTGCACGCCCGTGCGTTTGCTTTGCACGCCTGTGCTCCAACATTCTTTTCCCAGAAAATGCAGAAATGACTTATTAAAGGTTTGGTAATCCATCCAAGGCCTAATAATCATCAGATAATCTATATTTCAAACAAGAAATGCAGCATATGCATTCATAGCATAGTATATAGCCTGAAAGAGGATCCAAGAATCTGAATTTAGTAGATTACAGCATTCAGAACTCAAAGTATGAGTTTCAGTTTTGGGGTGAACTCGATGGGGCATCTGTGGGACCCAGCTTTTTGACACCAGTCAGATTGCTCAGCACAATTATCAGCTTTCTAGCCTATAGCTAGAATGTTCAGCCCACTTGGCCAGGATGTCGAATCCCTGTGTTCATCAGCCTGATCAGCACAGCAGGTACCTTCGGGTACATTCAGACATAGATTATTCAGACACATGCATTATCAGCAGTTATTTCTTTTCAGTTTAGCATGACATGACATGCATTAATCAGATAATGAGTAATCAGTAACCAGATAACAGATATCCAGCAATCAGTTTCAGCGCCGCAAGCGATTAGATGCATGTATAGGGCCGATCAGGTATGTATGCCCTTGTTTGTGCTTGTTTGGGTCGAGGGGAGTAGGAAATGCTTACTGGGTGATCTTTATCACTCATCTCTTTCCTTCTTCCTTCATTTTCAGGTCAGTTTGCTGCTGGCGAGGAGCGGATGGATTGAGGCTGGCGAGAGGGGCTCCCACACACACTTCCCAGTTTTGTTGTATTTTATTTCAGTTTTGGACCTGTGAGGTCTTGCACATGAATGTAAATGTAACCAGATGTACAAAACAGTTATATGTATATGAAAAGCCTTTTGGGCGCATTGTATATTTCAGTTTCAGTTTCAGCTTCCGCATGCAATGTATTTAGCAGCATGTTTCCTTTTTCGTAGGATTTCCGTTCCGGGTACCCAATTTCCAGTTTATTAAATAAACGAAACAGTTTTAGTCAGCAGCAGGGGTACTCGGGGTGGCGGGTCCTACAGAGGGGATCAATGGATATTTAATCACAAGAACCCTATGATCATACTAAAAGTACTGGCACACTAGTATCAATTGTGCATGCTTTACACAACTATGACCATGCAAAGAAACATGAACACACGGGCATGTGTACCACACACACAGACGTGTGTCACACTCTAATTCTATAAATTTTTGTCTTTGGAACTTGCAAAACCATGCCCAACTCAACCCAATCTCAATCTATCTTCAATTAAACTTATTCTAATACATAAACAAGCAACCATAAGCTTCTATCACAACATTTATCATCTTATAACTCTTAATATGAGGTAAACATGCTTCTAAATACATAAAAACACATATATGCACAAACAAATGCTCTCAACATGCTTCTAACTCAAAATCTTCCTCTATCTCATCATCATTATCCTAGAATCATACTTGCGAAGCTAGAAATATGCAAAATCACTAACTAGACTCATCTAAAAATTTACATATTATAGAAAAAAGAAAGAGGTAAGAAAAAACTTACTTAGAACTACTAAAAATATTCATCTCTCTAAATTTGGCTGAATCTTGACTAGATTGACTGCTAGAAGCTGACTTCTTTCTCTGAAAATTAGTTAAGGTTAGCTAGAAAGGAAGACGAAGGTAAATGGGTAAGCTGGCTAAAACACAAAACCTCTACTTTATATAGTTATGTCGCTCAAGGAAGACACACGATCGTGTCCCACTAAAAGCACATGGTCGTACTTTTCAAGTGGCACATAGGCGTGTATCCAAGACACACGGTTTTATATCAAGCAAAAATCATATAAAGCCTTTCTAAAAAAACTATTCTACCCTTAAAACCTATTGAGGCTAATCTCTGACTATAATATCTCTCTTCTAACTTTAATCAAAGGCTTAAAATGATCATTCTAACATTGGAATATTATAATAAGACATTAATTTACATGCATAATCGTTCTAATTACCAAAGTAAATGAAACATAACTCATCTTCTCTCTTTCTTCATATGTTTTAAGACACATATCTTTAAATAGATATATGTCATGAGTTATAGGCAATGGCCTTTTTTTTTACTCATCCATTCAAAATCTCTTTAGAACTTTATCTATGTATGTGTTTTAACTTAGTCTAAGCAACTAACAATATCTATTATGATAAATCTTAATACCAAGAATATAAACAACTTCTCTTAAGTCATTCATGATGAAACACTTAAATAACCAAGTCTTAATGGTTTGTAAGTGTAGTATGTCATTTCCAATAATAAAAATGTCATCGACATATAATATAAGAAATGCTACTACACTCGTACTAACCTTGTTATACAGATATGATTTATCTTCATTTTTTATGAATCTAAATTCTCTCACAACTTCATCAAAACAAATATTTCAACTCTTTGAAGCTTGCTTTAGTCCATAAATGGACCTTTACAACTTGCATACTTTTATCTACTTATTCATCAAGAATAAAACCATCAGACTATATCATATACACGTCCTTCACAACATTAATATTTAAAAAGACAGTTTTGACATCCATCTACTCTTATAATCAAATTATATAGTTATCGCAAGCATAATCTGGATGAAATTAAGCATTGCAATTAATGAAAAGATTTCATCATAGTCAATGTCATATTTCTGATTGAGTACCTTAAAAACCAGTCATGCTTTATAAGTATGCATGTTACCATCCATGTTAGTTTTCCTTTTAAAAACCCATTTGTACCTTATGAGTCAGGTGTATTTATAAGAGTCCATAATTGGTTCTAGTATATAGAGTCCATCTCAGACTTCATGGTTTCAAGTCATTTCTTGAAGTTTAGATTTGTCATAGCCTCAATGTAGATTTTAGACTCGACATCAAAGATAACCAGTACATCACCATGTTAAGTTATGAGATATCCATATTTCTCAAGCTCAATATGTACTCTAGTTGACCTATGTAACTATAATGTACCATAATCAACCACATCATGTGGCACATCATCCTGTATAATATTTGTAAACATTTGTGGTTCAAAAATCTCATTGAAGTTTACATTCCTCTTACTAATCCTTCTAGAAATGAATTTTCTTTCCAAAAAGACACTAAATTGAGTAATATAGATCTTTTGCTCATCCAACTGGTAGAAATAATAACCCTTAACTACTTTTAAGTAACCCACATATATACATTTATCAACTTTGGAACTCAACCTGTTTGAAGTCAGTTTCTTGACTTAAGCTTCACAATTCCAAACCTTCATGTAATCCAGACTGGGCTTTTGTCCAGTTCACAACTCATAGGGAGTTATATAGGGAGTTATCTCTACAAATTTGGATGAGCCACGGTTAAGTGTATATACTACTTTTTCTAGGGCATAACACCAAAATGACATGAGTAATTCACTTAAACTTATCATAGATCTCATCATATCCATCAATGTCTAGTTCCTCTATTCAGATACATAATTATGTTGTACTGTATCAAGAGGTATGAGTTATGAAACTATATCATGTTCTTTTTAGTATTCACTAAAGTTAGCACTCAAGCATTCTCCTTCACGATCATTACAAAGGATCTTAATACTTTTACTAAGTTCCTTCTATATTTCATTCTTGAATTCTTTGAACTTGTCAAAACATTCCAATTTGTGTCTCATGAGAAATATATATCAGTACCTACTAAAATCATCAGTAAATGTTATGAAGTAAAGTTTCTCATGTCTGCCTTATACTATCATGAGTCCACATACATTACTATGTATTATCATTAACAGTCTAGTCGTCATCTTACTGTGACTAATAAAAGGTGACTAGACTATCTTGTCCATAAGGCATGATTTACATTCATTATAAAATTGAAAGTCAAATAATTGCAAACCCTAGTAGATTAGAACTTTGAAATATGCTTCGGGGCCTATGTGTTTTAGCCTACAATGCCACAAATATATGAGATTTAGTTTATTTGTCTTACTATGTTTTCTTGTATTAACATTGAGAGTTTCATTATTATCTAATTTAGAACATAATTTCTATAACGAATACAATTCAAACTAATGAATATAATATCGCCAAAAATTAAGAAAAAGTATCATTCTTTATTTAAAATAAATACATAAATTAAATTTCTAGAAACATTTGGTACATAATAACATTTTTTAAAATCTAAGCAAAGTCTAGTGAACAAATACAAATAATAAGATCCTATAACTAGAGTTGTGATCTTCACTCCAATCTTAACATGTAGGTCCACTTCTCCTTGGTTGAGCCATCAACTTTACTTTAATATTTACATATAAAAAATGATATAAGTATTGTATCTTATGTGTACAATCCAATATGAATTAGGCTAAAGTTAATGTCAGTAATATATATATATACTTAAGTAAAAGCAACCAACCTCTTCTTGTGCTCAAAGAAAGTCTTATAATGTTCTTTTCCAGTGGTCTGACTTACTATAAAATAAGCAAACCACCTGTCTTTTTCTCATACCACAAATGGGTTGTAGAATAAGTAGGGCTTAGGTCTAAACCTAAGTCTTGGGCTTTCGCTAAACCTTGCCTTTGGCTTTGGTTTTGTGCCAAGCACCATCCATGAACACTTCTTTCTCTTTCCTCTTTGTCATGTCTTACTCAATAGTTCTAATCAAGCTTAATAACTCAAGAAAAAAATACCTCATTCTCAACAATGTTGACATTCATGATAAATTGCGACCATAAAAGAGGAATGAACTATAACACAAGGTTGATGGTCAACTCGTGATCCACGATGAACCCTAAGTTGGCTAGCTTCTCATTGTAACCAATCATCTTGGTCACACGAGTGTTCACCTATGCACGCTCGCTCATCTTGCCGTCATATAGGGTCATACTCACTTGATATTGTTCGAACCTCTTTTAAGCCTCAAATATTTCACACAAGTGAAGAATGGATTCAACATCTAGTCTTCATGCTACATCTATAACTCAGGTGACATGGAAGCAAGCATAAGGCATTGTACTTCCACGTAATCTTTAAGATACTTGTTACAAGCATCTCTCTTAGCCTTAGTGGAATCAAGGCTAGACTTTGAGGGCTATTCTCTTTCAAAAACAAACAACCTTTTTCCTTGACAAAATACAATTCTAAAGTTCTTGTACTAATTAAAAAAATTAATATCCTTTAGCTTATTTTTTTTTCAAGAATTAGGCACAGAGAATTTGAATTTGTTATGTTGTAATGATCTACATATATATATATAGAAATGATAGAATTAGTTAATTTATTTTAATAGTTTAACCATCACACCTATCATCATGCGATAATTGAGTTTGCTAATTTGCTTTTAGTTTAATTAATTTAGTTTAGTAGATTAGTTGTTAGATAAGTAATTGGAGATTTTTATTATTCAAATAACACTAAAATTAAGAGATTTAAAAATTAGCAAAGTCCTTGTAAAATCGATATCTGAAATTAATTGCACTATACTCAGAACAAACTAATACACTTCTCAATAATTTAATGTTAGATTCTAAAACTTACTCAGAACGAAACATTTCAATAATTTCAAGTCTAATGATCATATACATCACCTTCCATTAGAAGATATACGTAATAGATATTAAGGTTACCTGACATATACCTATGTATTACACTATATTGACACTAATAATCTCCACATATGAATTCTATCGCTATCTTTTAGTATGATATTTCAATACTATTTTAATCTTTCTGTATTATTTATGCCCTTAGTTAAAATAATACTAAAACTACAAATGCCTCTAGATTAACTACTTAATGTAATCATGTGATTCTCATAATCACAATCAACCAACTCATTGATCTCTCATTACAATTTTACTAATTTAAATACATTTATCCAAACATAAGTATTTACAAATATAAAATACCACTAGAATGTTCTAATATGACTTCTCATTGATTTATATTGTGAAAGAGATTGATTCTAGAACATCTACTTCAACAAAATGAGAAAAATGGTCCAAAGCGTGTTGGGCATTAGCATGACACTCAATAAGACAACTTAAACCAATATCATCTTTTACGGATCATAGAATGGTCCTCCAAAAGACTATAACCTGTATACTACAAATAACCTTAGATTTGCAACTACATGACAAGCATGCAAAATAATGTAATAGGATGAATGAAAGATAATGCATGATTCGAGGGAAGTCAAAATATTTCTTGTTGTCAATTATAAATACAAAGCACTTACGAATAAATTATGTTATTGGCCTATCTTTGGTGTTGAAGTTATCAAATAAGCTAACCCTTTAAACATAATTTTAACTCTTCACTCTTCTAATCGACCTGTTGAGCTAAACAGAATTCAATCAGCAGAAAAATTCCCAAAGCCTTTATTCTCACGAACAAGAAAACGAGCTTAGTAGCGATGTATAAGTTGCTTGTATGCTTCCTTGTCTTTTGAGTAGTAGTTGATTTCGGCCTGCAAAGAAGAAGTCATATTCAGCATTGTTAGTTTAAAGATAGACAAAACAACTCCAGTAGCAGCCCACGTGATTTCATTATACAGCCAGAAAGGTTCAGAAACAGAGAGTACAAAGCAATTGAAACCAAATCAAGCTTAATTTTGTCGTAGCTCTAAATGGTTGATATGCTAGGTACAGGGCTTTCAGACTAGTTTGTTCAATCGAGAGTTCACATCCCAATTCAGAAAACCAGACTAGAAGTCAAGCATGAGATCTATGGTAATACGACAAAATTATGACAGTGGGATTCAAAAGCTAATTTCCGCCCAAGTGGATGCATCCAACCAGGCTCAAAACATTGCAAAATTGGAAGGGAATAAAGAAAGTTACTTACCGAATGGTTCTATAATTAGGCTACTGAAAGTATTAAACAGTAATAATAGCAACAAAAGCAAAAAGCAAATGAACTTTGTAAAACATTGCAGAAACAACTTTAGCAGAAATATAAAAAATTTCTGGTATGTTAGAAGTCTTGTAATTCTTCAGCAAAGAAACTGGCATACAGGATTTCTGAAACATGATGACAAATTTGTAAATATGTTTCACAATTCACATGGTTTCATGAAGGGAATTTGATTACCAAACCCTAATGTCAGCAATATTACAGTTATTGCATAGGCTTCAAAGTTCATCAGAATCCTTCCTTGCTTTGTTAAAATCATCATAAAACTCCCTTCAAATGGTCAGAGACCTTTCCAAAAATTTCAAAATTATCAAAAGTGCAGATAATTCATCTATTCTTAAGCCAAGCAGATCTGATTTCCGCTAAATGCAACCTCAAGGAGGTCAATGAAACATACCCATCCAACAAAACTGATTTCCCACAGAACTAATCTAGGATGTCAATAGTAAAAGAGATGCCTTAGCCACTGACTTGAAAAAAGATTAACACGGATCTTCCTTTATAAACCAACAAAAAAATTCAGAGTTCAAGTAGGTTTTAACGATATGAGGTTGGCTACATATGAACTAAACTAAGAAATAAGAAAATATTAATAAATTTCAGCAAGCCTAAAAGGAAATGAAGACAAACTTTCACATATACACAGGACAAAAGCATTGCTGATACTATGAATTGAGCTCATTAAGTAAACTTAATTTGAGAACACCGCTGAAAACAAAATTCTGAACATACCTTGCGAACTCCTTTTATGGCAACCAAAAGCTTTTCACCAATTAATTCATGCAAGAAATCATCTTTCTTGAGGGCTTCTAGAGATTCGGAGAGTGATTTAGGCAGTCTTTGAAGTTTTGTATCAAGACTAGCAGGGTTTGCATCTGTTTTTCAAAGAGAATCCAAGAAATCTGTTAGGATAATATTAACTAGGAAAGTACTATTAATTAGAAAAATAATGGGTGATGTTAGGATATTATCAATTAGAAAAATAATATTAATTAGGAAGTTAATATTACTATGATAATATTGGATATAAATTAGTATGATAATATTAGATATAAAATAGAAATGTAATATTAGACATTGATTAGATTGATAAAATCTGATTTAGATAATACTTAATCAATTTGAATAATATTTGATATGTGATAATATGTGGTATTTGATTGCTAGGGAATGAGATGAGGCTATTATAAAAGCGAGGTTGGATGGACCAATATTATTGGTTCGGTATTTTAAGCAACATTTGGCTGATTAAGAGGCTACGACCTTTAGGATGAATTGACACTTTTTGTTGTTAATATTGTTTTATTTAATGTTAATAATATATATTCCTAGTCTAACAAAATGGTATCACAACCATTCTATAGATAAACAAACTTGATTTTGTGAAGCATGAGAGTGGAAGGTATTTGTTGGGCTATAGGAGAGAAAAATATTGGTCTCCGAAGTGAGAGCGAATGCAGACCAAATCATGACTGAAAATTCAAGTCTCAAATGATGACTTTATACTATCGCGAGTGACAAGGAGTGAGAAGAGAAATAGATTTGGTAACTTTGAATGTGATAGTGTCCTAAAGTTGAAAATCAGTAGATTCCAAAAAAAAAAAATAGGCTAGTTTAGATGAGCAAAGAAGGGAATCGACAAAATATGAGTTCAATTGGTTAGATACGATGATAAAAAAAAGAGAATCAATAGATTCAAAGATTTAATTGACAGATTTTGAATCTATTTATTCATCTGATAATCTGATTTAAATGGTAATAGAAACAAAATGAACAATGAATGAAGAAGAAAACGTGAAAAAAAAAAAAAAAGGACAATGAACGAAGAGGAAACGTGAAACAAAAGAAAGAAAACATGAAACAGAAAGAAAAAAATGATTAATGAAGACACACCACATCAAAAAATATATTATTCGATTTAGATAATAGTTAACTAATTTGAATAATATTTGCTATGTTATAATATTTAATATTTGATTGCTAAGGTATAAGACAAGGTTATTATAAAAGAGTCAATTGGACAGAGGGAAAGATGGAAAAGATTATTATTGTTTAGGTATTTTGGGTAATTTTGACTAATTGAAAGACTACCGCCTTTAGAAGGAGCTGACTCAGCACGAATATAACTTTCTCTATAAAGGGTTCTAACATAAATACTAATAGACATTGGATTTTATTTTTCATTTTGAACGCTTGGTCCCACTTTGTATCTTCTCCTTTGACTTAATATTATTATAATTTGTGTTTCTAAAATCAATAAAACTATGTATACTAAAAATGTTTATCAAATTAAGTGTCAACATAATGTATTACTATGTAATTATATGATTTTGAATTAAGGATAAAATAATATCTAATTATACCCTACACATAGACATAATGCAAAGGACTGTCACTTTACTAGGCATACTGATACCATGAACTCCAATAAAACAGAAAACATAGAAGAGAAGTCAGTATTGTGGCAAGATGCACATGTTATAAATAATTCTATCTGCTGTTCTCATAAAAAATCAGAATGTGCTCTATTCGGCTATAATAGTTGCTTGATTGAGGGAATTATCATCAATAAAGCACTACTTTTAGATGTTTGAGAAATACTGCAAAATCAAAGGAATGGCAAAAATATGGATTGACAAAAGACATGCATATTAGCAGTGAATAGAGATTAGCAAACAGGGAGCAGAGAACAACAGAAGCACTGAATTCTAGCAATTTTCTTAGATGTTTCATGTTGGTTATGGGCATACCAACATTAAGTACAATCCTATGTCCCCATTTTGGCCTCTTATATACTACTTTCAATTGCAAACAACAACAATAATAATAATCACAATTCCTAGTTCACAACTTTAATTTACAAAAACACCCAAATTTAAAATAAGTGATTTACGTTTTCAATGTAAACAATATTCAACTTACCTATAGGTTCAGGAAGACGAAGATGCCTACGGAGGCCATCAATGCCACTAGCAATTATAGCAGCCAAGCCCAGGTGCGGATTGGCACAGCCGTCAAAGGATTTTATTTCAAAGTTGCTCACTAGACCATCCTGGGTTCCAGGAGGGCATGCAGTTCTTAATGGAGCTTCCCTATTTTCTTTTCCCCAGCATTGGTACGCTCCACTCCATGTATTGGGTTGTATTCGATCATAGCTATATAAATTACAAGGAGGTAAGAGCAGAAAGTCCATAGCATGTTTGTCAGTTAATAACTTTAAACAATGTCATATACGGCATTTCAGTCAAATAACAAAACAAGTTCAAAAGTTGAACCAATAAGGAAATCGAATATAGTTTGATAAACTCTAATAATGTCATTCAAATCAAAGAACATAACCTAGGATGTGACAAGAAGATAACGCTCCATATTAAAAGGTTTTGATGATTGAAAAAATGGCCTATAACTGTCAATTCAGTAACACTATATTTTTTGGGTTTGAAGATTAAAAAAATGGTCTAAATCTGTCAAATCACTAATACTTAATATTGTTTTAAGTAGTACTGCACAGATTTGTTTGATGTAAGTAAACTCATTTCCCAAAAAAGAATTTTTTCAATACAAACAGTTACTAAGATCAAACTACCAGTCTTCTCCTGATATGAAGTAACAAACCAAAACAAATCTTCATCATATTCCTAAGAGATATTTCCTCAGTATCAATGCCCAAACAAATCTAGCTACCATAAAGCAGACTCAACATTAATGATCTTGAAAAAGGCAAGTTGCGTAATTATAAATCATAAAATAAGGATATGTGCCTTACCCTGCCTGCAAAACAGCCAAAAAATGATTGGATAAGGCATGATTATTATAAAAATGATACCAGCAAAACTGGGTTGAAAAATCTTCTATGAAAATATAGTAAATGCATGACAGATTGTTATTTTACAAATGCATGCAAAAAAATGAATTTTATCAAATTACCCTATGCAGAACAAGAAAATTTTATGGGTTGCCAGAACAAGAAAAATCTATAGGTTCCATGAAATGAACTCGTATATAGTACCCCAGTAACATGTTCTTCTGCATAGTGCCACAATAAATAAATAAACAAGAACTAGCAAGAACTACATGTACAATATATATTAGAGGAACCTATTTGGAACAGGAGCCATAAATGCCAAAAGAGAAGGCAGGTGATGCAGAACGCCTGCCATGAACTCCTCGCCAACACTAGATATTCCGTGGCGAGCGGATCCACCAGATGCCATAAAAACATTTTCTCCATTCTGCCACAAACTCAAATGGACATGGGATCCAGAACCGATGTCATCTAAAGCATACCTACACCAATGAAGAGATCTTTATGTTAAGTGATTAAAAAAGCTGGGTTCTTAACAATAAAACACAAAATTCAAAATTTCACAAGCTAGGACATCAATAATGATCAAAGGATGGCATCAGTTACACTTCCGATTTTTATATCATGATGTCAAATTATGGAAGAAAGCTTAGAAGGAGGTACAGAATACCTGGTCAACTAAATGACAAAGAAAATCATTGAATAAACTCCTCTGCCATGGACAACATATTACGGACTAGAGCTACTATTTAAAAGTAACTATTAGATCATAGTGGCCCCTTGGATGAAAATTGCATGACTTTTTTAACAGTAACCTTTCTAGTGATCAGGGGTGGATCCGGGTAATTAAGTTCAGCTGGCTAAGTTAGACTGAGTTGGTTATATGCCTCACAGACACAGATAAATTATTTGAATATTTGTATTTAAAAACAACAATAAATAAACAAAGATACATATAAATCCCTTTCTCTTTTTTTCTTTTTTTCTGAAATGCGGGCCAAAAGAAACTCAATAATAAACAGCCTGGCCTGGCACACCACTGCCTTCAGCCATGATACTGATAATTTCCTTTCTCTTAATAACTGTTAACAAGATTAAGAAAACACCTATCATATTAATAGAGTATCAGTCATCTACTAGTACAAGAAACCAAAATAAAAGGAATCAAGAACCTACTTAGGTACAAATGTTGCCAACAGCCCATGTTTCCTTGCAACAGCCCTCACAACTTCTCGTGTGAAAATCAAATTGTCTGCAGCTTTTGTACAAACAGTATGCCCCAGCGCCATTTCAAACTGACCTTTCCCAGCTTCAGGATGCAACTAAGACAATTTGAAAAGCCAAAGGAGTTAATAAAAGCAGTTAACATTTGACTACTGTGAAGAAAAGGAAAACATACAAAAGAGGAAGAATAAAAACCAAGGAGAATAAGCTACAAAACTTACAGAAATTTGCAGAAAATAGAAGTGGACATCTACAGATTAAAGTAATATGCCCGTGGACCTCACTAAGTTGTATTGAAACCAAATTAATTATTCATTACAAAACTGATAAAAGTTGTCTCCTACACTAAAAACCAAGGATATTTGATATAAAACACAAAGGATAACGAAATAATTAGAACGATCGACAAACGATCAAGATCGACAAATAATTAAAGGACAACAATCAACGAACAATTGAGGATAACAACGAAAATAGAGATCAAATTGAGGCTTTAATGCCAAACTAATGTAGAATACGAAGGATAAAAGATTGACAAACGATCATGGGAAAAATTACAAATGATCAAGATTGACAATCGATTCAAAGAAATAATCAACTAACGATTGAAGTGAAAATTAATATTAAATTATATTGAATAATATCAATACAATGTCTGAATAATCTGAAGTAATCATACAATAAAGGTTTAAACCTTTTATATAGGCTATCAATATTTATCCCATAAGGAATCAATATCTAATTAAAATCCCTAAATAAAATAATTTAAAAATCTTTCTAAATAAAATAAGAAAATAACTCAATAATCCTAAATAAAATTATATTATAAATTTTTTCCTATAATGTGGGATTTGAAAATCTTTGATGAAACCCGTATCAATAATTCTCTTTTAAAATTGGTATTCTATGTGACAAAGATAAACAAATCAAACACTTTTTTGTTTGGCATTCTCCACTCATTTGTAATAAGTGTGGGAATAAAAAAGATCTTTTGAGGATCACTTTGAGTATGATGAAGTTAACTCAGAAAAAAAACCTTCTCGCCAGGCCCAGTCATTAATGTGCACATTGATTTACCATGTGAATTGAGTTTTTAAAGAGGAATTTTCCCGTTTTTGTCAGATCCATAGTCTTTCTCAACAGAAACAACATTTTTTCTTTTATACCAAGAATGGCTCAACCTTCCCTATATGTTCACCAAGGTAATGCAAGAGCTAATTCTGAACATAAGAAATTCCCTTTTAAACATTAAAAGTTGCAAACTGAATTGGAAATAAACTAAGAATAACGTTACATAGACTTTCAATCTAGCCAACATATCAAGAGTCTAACATGATTGACACTATCTATATATTTATGACCAGCAAACACTATATATCTACCTGTTCCACTTCAATATCTAAGGAGTGAAGATCAGCCACAACTTCATGGAATATAGGAGCAACGGCATCATATCCTGACAAAGAGCAGTATGGTGTTGAGTCAATTGGTACCCATTCTTCTTTCCCTTCCCTTCACAAGTATGTAGATCAAAGTGAGTAATAAATCTAGGGTGTAAAGAGCTGCTCCAATTAGAAAAAGTCTAAGAGAATGTAGTTTAGTACCTCAATACACTCTTCAAGAGATAAAACTCATTTTCAAATCCAGCATTCATCACCTGCACATATATCGTTTCTAAAATGAGTACCTAAGTTCTTCAGTTTCACATGTAAGGCATTAAATATCTTACATACCAAGTTAAATTCATCTAACAGAACTTTTGAAACCCTCCGTAAGGCCTCTCTGGGGCAATATTCCCAAGGTTCACCAGGTTTAAGATGCATGTCAGCCAAAACCATCTCCTCTTGACTTACCCTATAGAGAGAGAATTGTATCAATTATTACCGAGTACAATAAATATGGGACCATCATATAAATTCAGATGACTAGAAGTTAAATTTTTTATATTTTAAATTTTTTTAAATTACAACAATAACACATTATATAGGGTAATTCTTCAAGTAAAAAAAGTATTGTACCATGGAATTCTCCGTCTAGTTGATAAATCAGGCATCAACCTAATCTCACCGGTTCCAGTCAAATTAGTCTCATCAGCTGGACCATCAACGGCTGAACTCATTGCCATACATGCAAATGTCAAACCAACACCATTCTTTTTAACAACATCATTGAAGCGCCTTATTGGAACAACCTGAAATGATGTACAACAAATTAAGTATTAATATCAAACTATATTGTCTAAATTTAACCCATTTATTCTGAAAACTAATTGTAAATACGCCTCCAACAAATAAGTTTCTACTAAGACCAAATTTAATTCCTTCAGTATCTTGCATCTGATTATTGAACTAATAACAAGGAACAAAACTCAAGCCAAAGGCAGCACTATATCCTTGAGTTCAAATGTCTAAAATTTAGTTTATCTACCATTGATAATGTATATGGAGGATGTCAAAAGTTTATTGTAGATACTTCATTTACCTATATCACTTATTCTCTCCCAAACCTAATTTGTAGATCACACAAGAAATGGAAGAAAAAAAGAGGCATAAACTGAAGGAGAAATTATTCTTTATTCTCAACAATCAATTCATAATCAAATCTGGAAATAAATTACTTTTAAGCCCTCATTTTAGTAGCCAAAGTACTAAAGAGAATGGGAAAACAACTTAAACTCTGTGAAGAAACTAACATTGATCCTGGAATTAATGTTAGGTTCTGCTGTGTTTTTTTTTAAAAGGAGTTGCTAACGGTTTTATTTGTAATTGTTAACGGCAGGCATGTTTTGTGAAGATGGAGAATAGACGGCGTCAATAAGCAGGAATTAATAATGCGGTGCGTTTTGTAGTCAAGATAAACGTAAGGAGCTGAACTGTATTTTGGTAAAGTTTTTTTTTTCTTCCTTGTTGCTGCTTGTGCGAAGAAGAAGTTTCCAGCAGCACCAAGTACAGTGTTGGTTCATGCCTTGCAGATGCGCGGGAAGTTTTCGTCAAGATATTTTTTTTCTCTATTCTGATTTTTTTTGTTTAGTTGTATTTGTAATTTTTCCAGCTGGCAGTCTCTTGAAATGTATATAAACCCTAACTGAGTTTGAAATAAAGAGATTTGAGGTATATTCAGAAATTTTTGTGTGATTTTTAGTTTCTTCTAGTCTCTTCTCTTGGTATCAGAGCTATCTGACTAGCGTCAATGGCTAACTCAATTGATTTTACTCCAAATGTGTCAGGTCAAAGTGCGAATATTGATCGAATGATGTCTACAGTTCTACCACAGTTTGGAAATTTCTCAAGCTCAAGTTTGCAGATCGTAAATCCAAGGCTAACTGAAGAGAATTACCGATACTGGAGAGCGCAGGTGTTATTCACAGTTAGAGCTCATGAACTGGAAGATCAGTTAACAGGTTTGGTATCATGTCCTGTACCATTTCTTGATGTTAAAGATGATGTTGAATTGTCTGTAGTAAAGAGATTTAGTCCTGAATATGTTAGATGGAAAAGATTTGATAGTTTGTTAATTAGCTGGTTGTTAGCTTCAATTTCAGAGAGTATGTTTGTTCATGTTTCAAAATGTGAGACAACAACTAAAGTATGGAGGACATTAGAGAATTATTTTGACACTGAATCTAGAGTTAGAGTTATGCATTTGAAAAATTCTCTGCAAACCTTAAAGAAAGGAATGATGACTGTAGGAGAATATATTAGAAAAATGAAAGAAATAGCAGATGCATTGATAGCAAGTGGACAAAATGTCAGTGAGGAAGAGTTGATCAATTATGTAGTGGATGGAGTAGGTCCTGATTTTGATCCAGCAGTAGTGTATATTACTTCAAAATTAGATTCAAATACTGAGTCTATGAGTTTGACTGAAGCTAGGTTTGTACTACAAAAGTATGAACAAAGGATGAACAGAAATGCTGTGATGAATTTAGATGTGCATGGTAGTATGGCTCATGTGGTGTCACAAACTGAAAAGTATTCTGATAATCATGTGAAAAGTAGAACAGCTAGTATGCAAGGAAGTTTTCCAATCCAAAATGTAGATAGGTCACAATCTGGTGGATCAAGAGGAAGGGGACAAATGTTTAATAGAAGTAGGATTGTGTGCCAGCTTTGTAATAAAACTGGTCATTCAGCCTTACAGTGTTATCATAGGTTTGACATAACATTTTTAGGAAGAGGTCAACCAAATCCAGGGCACAATGTAGTCAATGGGAACAATGGTGTTAAGCTTGAGGGTGTAGGCAATAAAATGAATCAGGAGACTGGTGGTACATGGAGTCAATATCAGGGAGTGAAAAATGAAGTATTTGAGGGTTCTGTAGCTGATGCAAATACCACAACACATATTGTTGAAACTACTAGTTTGCCTATGCATGCTGACATTTCTGCTAAGTCTTTTATAGCTACACCAGAATCAGCAGCTGATTCGCAGTGGTACATGGATTCTGGAGCAACTGATCATGTAGTGGCTGATCTGAGCAAACTCAATGTTAGCAGCAAATACACTGGCAGTCAACATCTTCAGGTTGGCAGTGGTGAGTGCTTGTTAATCTCTCATACTGGTTCAGTTAATTTGAGTACTCTAGTGCCTGGAAAAATGTTGCTATTAAATAATGTGTTATGTGTTCCTAAGATTACAAAAAATTTGTTGAGTGTAGCTAAATTGACAAGAGAGAACAATGTATTGGTGGAGTTTTGTTCACATTATTGTCTGGTGAAAGATAAAACAACAAATGTTTTGTTACTCAAAGGGGTGTTGAAAAATGGGTTGTATCAATTAAGTTCAGCAGCTGGCAAGGTTGATTTCAGGAGTCCAACACTTATAAGGAACAGTGTATTAACACAGAATACTGTGCTTCAGTCTGTTACAAATGATGCACTAGCTTGGCACAAAATGATAGGTCATCCATGTCTGAAAACTCTTAAAATCATTTCTCAGAATACTAAATTACCCTCATTAGATCTGTCAAAAATACCATTTTGTTCTGATTGTCAGTATGGAAAAAACCATCAACAAACTTTCCCAAGTTCAGTCTCAAAGGCTTCAGCTCCTTTAGAATTATTGCACAGTGATGTTTGGGGACCAGCACCAGTGTTGTCTCAGGAAGGTTATAGATATTATCTTCATATTATTGATGATTATTCAAGATTTACCTGGATTTTTCCACTAAAGTCTAAAGATCAAGTTAGACAAGTTTTTGAGCAGTTTCAAAAATTGGTTGAGAGGCAATTTGAAAAGAAAATAAAGATGGTTCAAACAGATTGGGGAGGAGAGTTTAGAAGTTTACAAAAGTATTTTCAAGATTTAGGAATTATTTTCAGACATCCTTGTCCTTATACTCACCAACAAAATGGGAGAGCTGAGAGGAAACATAGACATGTGGTAGAATTGGGATTAGTTTTGTTGGCACAAGCATATATGCCATTTTCTTATTGGTGGGTAGCATTTCAGACAGCAGTTTTCCTCATAAATAGACAACCTTCTTCTGTTTTAAACTTTGTGTCACCTTTTCAAATGTTGTTTGATAGATCTCCAAATTATAGAATGATGAAGATATTTGGGTGTGCCTGTTATCCTTTTCTAAGGCCTTACAATCAGCATAAGTTCAATTATCATACTCAGAAATGTGTCTTTTTGGGATACAGTTTGAGTCATAAAGGTTATAAATGCCTTAATTCAGAAGGGAGAATTTTTATCTCAGCCAGTGTAGTTTTTGATGAAACCTGTTTTCCTTTTAAAGAGGATCCAAAATTTACAAGTCACTATCATTTTGAAATGCCACAAAATATAGGTGATCTGGAGTTTGTTAATAGTTTCTTTATCAAAGAGCTAAATTCTGGTTCTGTTTCACCTCAGTCAAAGCCTCTAAAATCTCCACAACAAAACACATCTGTTTCTGATAACCTGAATTCAGTATCTGAGTCTCAAGTGTTACCTGGTTCGATAGGCACTCATGGTAATTCAAAATCTGTCATTTCAAAAGAATCTCATGATGATGAGCAGAAGTTGTCTGTAAAATTTCAAAATACTGAAGAACAGGAGGAGTTCAGGGTTAACAAAGATATAAATTCTGGTGTGGTAGATAATCAGAAGGCAGTATCAGATGTAGATAAGTATGGTGTGTCTAAACATCCTATGATTACCAGGTCAAAAACAGGTAGTTTAACTGCAAATAAAAAATATGCTGCAATGAGTGTAGTGAATGAACCTAGTAAGGTGAGTGATGCAATCAATGATCCTGGTTGGTTTAAGGCAATGACTGCTGAATATGAGGCATTAATGAAGAATAATACTTGGGTTTTAGTACCTGCTGAGTAAGGAAAACAGATAGTAGATCATAAATGGGTGTTTAAAAAGAAATTAAACCCTGATGGAACATTACAGAAGCTTAAAGCCAGATTGGTGGCAAAGGGCTTTCAACTTCCAATCGGAAACAAAAAACTACCATAGTAAGAAATCCAGTTAATGGAAACCAATTAACATAAATAAATAGATAGAAAAATTACATATAGATTTCTTTCTTTCCACCATAACAGAAATAATGCATGAATAACTTGAAGAAAGGTGCAAGCATTTTCATTTAAATGTTTCTATTTATGAAACAGAAGCATTTAAATAACATTTTATGAATCAGGGACGTGCAAACAAAATATGATTCAGAGCATATTCCTGATTCTGAAAGTGGAACTAAAATAGATGAATGAATTTGCTTCCATGTGGAGATAAAGGTGTTGCTCTCAACTAAATATTAGAATCTAGGACTTTTTCAAGCTCTACCTTTCTCAAACACCAAAGAGAGCCCTAAAACTTCTTTCTGGCTAACTGAAGTAAAACAATAATGATGATTTGAAGTATTCTTGCTTGATGGTATCAAAGCTCAAGCTCTAAAACTTATTTTTTTCTCTTTTTTTTTTTTTTTTTCCCTCACTCTTAAAAGGAAAAGAGTGTGATTGGTCGGAATATTGTTGGAACCGTACCAGAATATTGCTGGAAAATCTTTTCAGACCTCAAACACTGCTAGAGTCCTTTTCTATCATCATAGAAGTCATTGAAAGGCCATAAACAGTCACCATAAATCGCCAGATGCCACCATTGTACACATTGCCTAAAGTTACCCTTCCGAAAATCTTTAGATCACACTGACCTTCATCAAGACATCGTTGGAAGTCATTGATTTGCCATAAGGAATCACCACGCTTCACCAATCTACAGTTCAACTACAGTTTTAGCTTGCCAGAAAATTCTACATCTACCAAAAGTTGTTGGAACTGCCATAAAGTCGTCAGACATGTCACATGTCTGATCCATTTCTGAAAATTTTCGACCTACTGCCTGCCAAAAATTTCAACTGCTGATCTATTTCCAACTGAACAATTGCCAACCTCACAGGAATTTTCAAAAAGCACCTCATGGTAAATTGCAAAAAAGCCCCGTGTGGTAAAGTTGAAAGTTTTTCTTCATCACGGCTATGAGTTTTCTTTCACCTTTTGTTGCATTTGTCAATTCTCCTATTACTATAGTGTCAATTGCTCAAAGAGGTACTCTTAACTCAACTTTTGTGTCTTGTATCTCACTACAAGATGTATGAATTGTTGATACCGGTGTCTTATATCATATGGCTAGTTTTGTCTCTATGTTCACTTCCTTTGCACCTTGTTCTACTAATTTTAACATTTCAGTGCCAAATGGTACTGTTTGCCATGTATGAGACTGTCGCATATCCAATTTGATATTGGACTCAGTTCTCTATGTTCCCAATTTATCTTGTAATAAGGACGTTAATTGTGAGGTAAAAGAAACAAGAACCAAAAAAATTGAATAATTTTTAGTTAATTTCATTCAATAGTGAACAGGGGAATTCATACATATGTTACAACAACAAACTAGGATACTAACCAACCTAAACTCGGAAAAGAATCAAATCAATCTAAACTAAGAAAAAGTATTATTCAGTAACTAATTGGAATTTCAATCCATAATGTTTAGGGATTTATGCCTAGTTTCCTGCATAAAGTGAAATAATTCAACTTTTGAAGACATCCAAACTTCTTCAAACAACAAAATATCAACGCACAAGGTAATTCAAAGAATAAAAGTGAATAAAGAAAGAAAAACTTACACGACACCTGTGTTGTCCAGAAGCATCAACCCAGATGATGCGAACAAGTGAAACATCATTTTCAGAGACATCAATCTCCTTCATATTATTGAGATGCACATTAAGCTTAGAATCATTGGACTTTACACCTAACTTAATTTTGTAAAAGTAAATCGCATTTTGAGCAAAAATATCTTCAGCTGCTTCAATAGCTTCAGCAACAGAGAGATCACCATCAATGCATGCATCGCGTAGGACAGAGAAGACAACTTCACGTGCTTTTTTTGCACCTAAGAAAAGCAACAATTTTGAAAGAGATTATATATATCCAAAAAAAAAAAATTGAAAACACAAAAAGAAATCAATTGATTTAAATAGGTAGTTAATGCTCATCAATCTCAATCTTGGTTACAAGACATATAAACCAAAGAAAAAACTGAAAGCTAAAATATAGTATTAAGAATTTAAAATTGCAATACATGGAGAACATTAGAGATCAAACTTATAATAAAGATCATGTGTGGTTAAATTCAATAGATATGATCACTTGAACAAACCTAAGTAGTAAGTTTCTGGAGATGCATAGCCATCAGTGCTGAACATGACCTGCAAGGTTATTTGTGTTTAAGAATGGTAGTTTTCAGTAGAAACTATGCAAGTTATTCATACATAAATTAGGGAAACTCCTCGTCTTTCTACACATTATCAGTAGTCAAGATACCACTTCCAACAATGAAATCATTAAGTGGATAAATTTTTTGAAACAATTCAAACATGTAGATAACCATTAATATAAGATAGATTTTTTAATGAAGCATAACACATATTAATAGCAGGAACAAGACAGAGAGAGGTTAAAAATGCTACATGTCAAAAAACGCCTCAATTAAATAAAATATTTTGTATTTTTTCAAAGGTTCTTGACAACAAAACAGACATCTCTTATGGTAAAATCTTCCAAATGCTACATGAAGGGAAAAAATATCCTTGTTAAATAATTTCTAAAGGCTCATTTTCGCTGCAGACAATTATCTTTGTTAGAAGCTTCTGTACATTGAACACCAATATTCTCCTGGAAAAAAAACAAAATTGTGAGAAAATGTTTCACCTTCTTTATTGGGGCCAGCTCTAAAAGTTCTTTGATGGAGGAGATCATCCCATGAACACTTAGCTTAGGAATAGCCAACCCAAAGTCAAGGTACACCTGAAAGTAATGGCATTCGATTACTTGCCCAGAAATTTGCTACCTGAACATTGGAAACGCACAAGTAAAACTGATTCACAACCGAAAATTTTACCTGTTTATAGACAGATGCTAGATATGAGGCTTCTTTTGAAAATGGGTATGATGCATGTAACAACACTATACGGCATTTAGAAAACCTCTTGTCCTCAAGAAGTTTTCGGAGATGAAGGGGATTGGCCAGCTGTAAATCCAAATCTTTGTCTCCAAAGCTGAGAGTAAAGAAAAAGAACAATGTCATTAAATAGGATTGACAATACTAAATTAGCATGTGTTGCTCTATGCCCTGTCGATGGCTTATCATAGCAAAAGGAGAAATAACTTCAAATTTTTATGAGATGTCTGAAAATCCAAAGACATAGATTAGACCAAGGTCGGTCCAATTCCCAGACATAAATTGATCTCAACTTCAAGATATGAAGACAATTTCTAGCCATGACTAGAGCACCCATGCAACAAAGTGTTCCTCAACAAACTTAAATTTATAGCTCAAATGAAGCTAACAAAGTTGAAATTCCCAGACAGTCTCAACTTCATTTTTTAATTTCTTGTCTACATTTTCCAATCTATTAATCAGAGCATCAATGGAAGCCATTAAACAAAATCAAATGTTTTATTACCCTGTGTGTATTTGCAATGGTAAGTCAAAACATACAGCAGCCTCCAAACTACGTATGAATAAGTAGTCGATAAGGCTTTTATTTGTGATGCGGACTGGCTTTCCAGCTGACAAAAGAAAATGATTATCAGTCACAGTGAGAATATGGAATGTTCCCAATCAACATGCTATGCTCACCACTTAAAACTTCAGTAAGACCTTCCTCAGCATCTTCTTTAGTCACTTGAGTATTAATTTCTAAACCACTACGATATGCAGCTATGCTTTTCAAGCTAACAATTTTACCAGCAAATGTAACAGAGATTTTAAGGAAACCAAGCAGTGAATATTTTCTTGTCTATCAGCATCCATCATTAGATGATACAATCAAAATAGAAAATTTAGAAGCATAGACTTTGTAAACCCATCATCAACATTTTAAAGTAAAGCTCACTGCCCATAATCATCTTGCAGCTATGGAGAGCTAGGGGATAAGGTTGGATAAGGTGTTGTACAATAAAAACAACTAGTTTCTGCAGCACCACCTACAGCTACCAAAAGACAGCATAGTTCAAATATCTAAACTAACTGAAAGGATATGACCTCAAGCTTTCCAAAAATGTTTCAGTAAACGTATCCAATCTCCAATTAGATCCATCTGTCATCTCCTATAAAAACACAAAGTCAGAATGATAAAAGAAATAACAGTCATGTGAGCCAAGTTTAATAGGGCAGTGAAGTTCAGTTTAACATACTACCCCTATTTTGTCTAAATCATGAACAGAAAATTTAAAACTGTTAGCAGCCTATTGCAAAATGTTGGAACATATCCTCGGATGCAAATTATAATTCAAGTTATATTAGGAAAATTATTTAAAGGCCGATGTTTAGGAGATTTATTTGTTTAGTTTAGGATTGTAGAAATAAGAATCCGGAAAATCCTCTAGTTTAGGAATTTTTTTCCTTTTTACCTTTGTATACCATTATTATGCAAAATATATTCCGTATAAATATGTTGTAATCATTCATGAATAAACTATATAGAATTTTACTCACAAATTGTATGGTATCAAAGCCAACCATTCCTACTAGCATAATTTTTTCAGCCATAGAGCCATCAAGATTGTCAGAGCAAAAATCTAGGAAGATTAAGGATTTTCTGTCACTGGAATAGTCACCTTGTCAGAATAGTCACTGAAATAGTCATCACAAAATCTCCTCAGACCTCAAAAACCATCAGAGTGTCCATAACCTCACTGGAATCAGTCAATCATTGTCCAAGTCTTTGTCGGAAATCCATATTCATCTTCAAAATAATCTTGCAAGAAACCACAATATCACCGAAAACACTAAAGTACTCTCTTAACTTGTCAATCTACTCAAAATTTGCCAGAATATGTTTAGACTCTACAAGAAACTACAGATCTCTTCTAATTGATGGCAAAAATTCTCAAAAGTTATCGGAAATTGTAGATCTTCCTTTATCATTGCCAGAATGCTTCAAAAGTTGTTGAAAACTTGGGCAAAAACCTCAGACACGGCCAATTTACTCAAATTTTCATTCCAGCAGCTATATCTCCAAATACACCTCCTTAATGGCAACTTCAAGCACAGATAAACAATAACCAGCAACCAAACACACTCAGCAAGTCCACCACTCGAAGTCAATTCAGTAAAATGTGACTCTTGTGGCTTCATAGAGTACGTCATGCCCGCATACATTTCAAGCATGCATGAGTGCTACAAAGGTCATTGGTTATGTTGGTCTTGTGCTGAGGATGTGGAGGACGAGGTACTCTGATTAGATGGGCTCATCCCCACTAACGAAATTTTGGACAATCACATCGTTTTTCAAGGATTTTAGATCACCTACTGAACATGGAAAACTCCAAATAGCTTTTATCGTCTCCTAAATCAAGCATCAAATCCAAGCTCCTCCACAACTACTTGTATAGTTGTTAAGAACCTGGATTGGTTTGTGGCTGCTTTGTTCTTTGTCGATCAACTTCTACAAAATCTCAACAGTTCAACAATCCTCCAACGACTCCACAATCTCTAGTAAACAACCAAGTTCTATCTTCTTCAGCTGATTTCTGGAAATTTTGGCACATCTCCTCCCTTCAATAACCAAACTAGTCCCTAGATTCAGCAACTCACAACAGCCTCATATCGAGCCAATTCAACATTCAAGCAAGTTAAAAACCACAACACAAAAATCCAAAACAATCCCCAACAACATCCAGCATTTCAAAACAAAAGAACTAGTCAAGAGGGCAATGTAGATTTAAGAGTGCTTTATGTAGAGAGTGAGAAGATAACTGATGAACATCAACCTTTTTGTATTAATTCCAATGAAAATGAAAATATATCATTCAACCACAATTTCAGTTGCTCAATATAACAGGTAGAATAACTTTGAAAATGGGTTAACTTAAACCTTGCTAAAACCCTTACAAAAGATATTTCCAAGTTCACATAAAATTGATAGTAAAAGCATAGAAAAAAACATTCTCTCTTTTCACTCCCTTTATATGTTGCTACCCTAACAAAATTTCTTCTTTCTCCATTCAATTGCTATCACTTGTCTCTTTTTTGGTTCCCCACTTTTGATGGCTAAGGACCACTCTTCTTTCTCTTCATGAGTTGGGTTTGCATTAGTTGAAATTTCTTCTTGAGTTTGGGTTGCCATTGGATTGTTCTTCATTTCCAATTTCTTAAGTCTGCGTTGGTAGACTTTGGTAATCAACCCCCTCTTAACCCAACCCAACCCAACCCAAAAAAAATGAGTTAAACCTTGTCCTCAAGGTGAAAGTCAGAAAACTCCTTGTTAAGTTCCATATAATCTTCCCACAAATTTTCACACTCCAATAGAGAACACCATTTTATCAAGACCTCTAATCGGCCTGTAGTCGAGAACTAACCAACCAATTGCGTTTCAAACTGAATTTATAACTCCAAATTATTAGACAAACAACAGACAAATTCTAATGCGAAGAGCCAACTCCAACTTGTAAGCAACAAAAACAATTTTTTCTAAAATAGTATATAGGCCATAAAATTGTGGACTTAACTCTTCGTTAGGTGTTTGAGTCAATTTCTTGAATCGATATAGCTAAAGCTTGAGAATCACTGTGTCACCTAGGACAAACTGCACCTCTCTCCTTTTTAAGTTTGCATGTTGCCTCATCCATTCTTAGGTCCAAGTCAACTGCTCTTTCAATTCAGTTAATATTTAATCTCACTCCCGAACGAGTAAGTTTACATCATCTACTTCAGTAATTGTCAAGCCCCATTGAAGTGATGTTGGTGGATCTCCCCTATATAACGCCTTAAAAGGAGTCATCCCCGTAGGGTTGAGAAAGGTGGTATTATACCAGTATTCTGCCTAGGGAAGCCATCAAGAGGATGCTGACCACTGAAACAACACAAATAAATCTCCAAGGTCCAATTAACTACCTTGGTCTAACCATCGATCTGTGGGTGATTGTACTGTTAAACTTCAAAATGTTACCCATCGATTCGAATAAGTCGGTTCTTAACTAGCTCATAAAGAGACGATCCTAATCTTAGACAATGGAGTGAGAATATCCATGCAACCATATTGTCTCCCTACTAAAGGCATCAACCATAACCTTAGCAATATAAGGATGCAATAAAGAAAGGAAATCACTAACTTTGTAGCGCGGTCCACTATTACCAAGATGGTGTCATCCTTTTTAGTTTGCAACAGGTCTTTAATGAAATCCATAGAAACATCTCCCAAACTTAAGTTGGAATTGGAAGTGGTTAAAACAATCCTACTAGGCTCATAGTCTAATGTTTGTTTTGTTGGCATATCTCATAGCTCACCACATAATCTTTAATGACCTTTTTCATACCCACCAAACAAAACAATGCAGCTATTCTTTTGTATGTCTTGAGAAACCCTGAATGTCCCTCAAAAGATGTAGAATAAGATTCAGCCAAAATATTTCTGGGATAAGGGTTAATTTGGTTGTAAGTACTAACCAGCCATTATACAAAAGTGTACCCTTATTCACGGTAAAGCATAGGTGAATAAAAGGATCTCAAGTGATATCCTAGATAATACCCCAGTAATTCTCATCTGAACCAATCTCTCCATCCATGGTGGATCCATCAACCCAATGACCTATTGACACAACTGACAAAGTGGTCATGCAATTAGGCAATCTAGATATGGTGTCTACAACTTTATTCTCAATCCTCATGTGATCCTGCATGTCAAAATCAAAACCTAAGCGTTCCATAACCCATTTTTGTTGATCTCCACTAATAACTGTTTAATCCATCAAATATTTTAAACTTTTTTTTTTATCAATGAGGATGATGAAATGGCATCCCAACGGATAATGTCTTCATTTTCGCAAAACTAGATCTATGGCCATTAACTCCGGCTCATAGATTGATATTGCTCAACCCCGAGAATTCAAAACTTGACTAATGAATGAGATCAGTCTCCCCTCTTGTATAAGAACAACCACCAATCCACTAGTTAAGGCATCTGGCTCCACCACAAATTCTTTAGCAAAATCTAGCATAGCAAGTATTGGGACAGTAGTCATGGCTCATTTTAATGTCTCACAAGCAGTGTGGCCTCCTTCAAACAATGAAAGGAGTTCTTAAGTAATTGTGTCAAAGGGGCGCATTTACGAACAAACCACTAGTAGTAACCTGTGACACCCAAAAATCCTTGTAATTCTTTAACACCGGGTGGTAAGGGCCATTCAACCATATGTCTAATTGTCTGTGGATTTGCCTCTACCCCCTCAACTAAAATAATATGACCCAAACACTCCAATCGAGTTATCATGAAAGTGCATTTCTTTTGATTCAATACAAGCTAATTTTCTGATAACACTTTCAACACTGTTTCTAAATAGCTCAAGCAATCCTCAAGGATTTTGTTATAAATTTGGATATCATCAAAAAAACAAGTATAAATCATCATAGATAGGCCCAAAAAATATCATTCATTAAAGCCTAAAACGTGGCGAGGGAATTGGACAACCCGAAAGGTATTATGAAAAACTCATAGTAACTATTGTGGATTTGGAAGGTTGTTTTTTCAATATGGGCCTCCAAAATCCGGATTTGGTGGTAGCCCTGATTTCAAATTGATTTTACAAAACATAATAGATAGAGATAACTCTTCAAGTAATTCATCAATAGTGAGAATAAAGTACTTATCTAGTAATGACTTTATTGAGAGCCTAGTAGTTGATATTAAAAAGCTAGTCTCCATCGTTTTTTTGAACCAGTAGAATTGAGTTGGATAACGAGGTTGATGTTGGGTCGAATGATCCCAGCTTGCAACATTTGTCAGACTAGTCTTTCCACTTCATTTTTCTAATGGTGAGAATATTGGCACAGCCAAAGATTCAGTGGCTAGGCTCTTGGCACTCGTCAAATGGCATGATCGTGAAGATGTTGTGGTGGTAAACCATCTGGCTTTCAAAATAAGGATTGGTATCTCTCAAGTATCTCTACAACAACCAAATTAACAGGTTGTGATTCATACCACATTTTCCCTTCTATTCCTACAAACCCAATCCAGAAGTCATCTCCCTCTTTTTTAGTTGAAGTCCACATCTCTTTGAATGAGATTTCCAAGGTTATCAATAATGGATCCCCCATAAGCTAAACTTGTAATCCTGACCACTCGAATTGCACCTTCAGAACAAACCAGTTACTGTTATCTTGCCTAAAGTTGTCAAATAGCCTACTCTAAGAATTACGTCTATACTACCTAACCACAAAGCAAAATAATCATGACAATATTCAAACCTCATATTTTTGCAAACTCCCACCCTTTTCTCTGTTTTTTTTAGTTTCCAGAATAACATGAAATTTTTTTCTCACTGAAAGTTTATCCACCAACAATTAGGATATGAAACTATAAGTTGTTCCACAATCGATCTTCAACGTTTTTGCTAAATAGAGACAAACCATCAAATTTTGGGATAACCCTAATAATTGATCTATTGTTGTTGAGGTCTCCCGTTCATTGGTGTCGATGGCAAAATCGACCCCATCACTTTCTTCCTCAAAATACTAATCAGAGTTGTTTGAACTAACAAGGATGGTTAGGAGTGTATTTTTCTCCACACCTATAGCACAAACTTTAAGCCACCTCTTTAATTTCTTGTTGAGTGTATTGTCAATTACTAATGGCGTAAAGGGCATCGATCAATCATCTCATTTCAATGATTCAACATTGTCTTTGGGTAGAAGCCAAACAAATAGAAGTATGGGGGAGCAAAACTGGCATGAATGGGAGAGGATGAATTAGTGTTTGAGTTTGAAAAGGTTGAATTAGTGGTGGATTGCCTTTGGTTGGGTTAGGTCGGGTTTGGGTTTGGGTTTGGGTTGTATGATCCATAGGGCCTACAAGTTGGTTTAGTGTTTGAGCTAAAATAGGCAAACGGTTGGGTTAAAGAGTTGGTGATCTCGTGTGTGTGGATTTGTGGGCTAAAATTTTAAAAGTAATTATGGCCCATGTGAAAGGCCTTGGGTTGATTTTAAAAGCTGAAATTAGATGAATTGGTGGAGTAAGATTGGGTATAGTTTGTGCGGGTAGGTGAAGGCTTTTTATTGGGAAGGTTGGTTTGGGCCACTTTGGTTCGTTGCTTGAATTAGGTTTGGATCACTTTGAGTTAGGTAATCGTGAAATAGGTCGAAGCCTAGACCTAATCTACTCAAGGTCTAGTTTCTTGCCTTTACACAACTCACCAATCTCATCATCTCCTCCAAATTTTCTACTTTGAATAATTTTACCTCCGTCTAAATATGCTTTTGCAACCCAACTAGAAAAACGTTGATCATCCATTCATTTGATAATGTTAAAGAAGCCGCCACCAGCCTTTCAAACCTTTCTTGATATTTCACAATCGTGCCCGTTTGCTGATAGTGGATGAGCTCCTTCTGCTTTCAAAATTGCAGCAAGTTGAAATGGATTAGTAGCTCATCCCTAGGTTTTATCATCCCTAAAATGGTTGCCAGATTGTAGCCAACATACAGCAACACCCTTAAAGTAAAGCATCACAACTGGCACCCTTTTTGTTTCCTCCATTTCGTTGATCGCAAAACAAAGCTCCACCTTTGCCAACCATCCATACCGATCTTCTTTGGTGAATAAAGGAAGCTTCGATCATCAGTCAATGGGTTCCCGAAGTATCATGGTCTTTGTATAATGGTACCTCTACGAATGTCGACTGTGTGATGATTTAGCTTCCACCTATTGGATTGAATGTTCACAATTCATAGTGAGAGAAGGATTTGAATAGTCACTTTCTTTGCTTTTATCCCTTTAGCCACAAGTTGTCAAATCTCATACATATAGTTTTCTAAAACACTTAATCGACTATCTATATGTGGAGCTTCAACATCACTTCTTCGATTTGACATTCCACCGTTGACATTCTTTCGGACAGCCCTCAATGCCTCTACTCAACCTTTTCCATTCTTCCTTCCACTGTTGTTATGCCCATACCCTAGTTTGTCAACTCTGATACTGATTCTGTTAAGAACCTAGATTGGTTTGTGGCTACTCTGTTTTTTCACGATCAACTTTTGCAAAATCTCAACAATTCAAAAACTCTCTAATAACTCTACAATCTCTAGTAAATAGCCAAGTTCTGTGTTCTTTAGTTGATTTATGGAAATTTCGGTAGCATCTTCCTCTTTAATAACCAAATTAGTCCCTATATTTAGCAACTCACAACGGCCTCATCAAGCCAATTCAACATTCAAGCAGGTTAACAACCACAACACAAAGATCCATAATAATCTCCAATAACATCCAACATTTCAAAACATACTAAATAGTCAAGAAGGCAATGTAGATTTAGGAGTGCTATATGCAGAGAGTAAGTAGATAACTGATGAATACCAAGTTTTTTGTATTAATTTCAATTGAAATGAAAAATATATCATTCAACCACAATTAAAGTAACTCAATGTGACAACCAAAAGAACATTGAAAATGGATTGGCTTAAACCTTACCAAACCCTTACAAAAGATATTTCCAATTGATAATAAAAGCATAGAGAAAACATTCTCTTTTTTCTCTCCCTTTATATGCTACCAACCTAACAAAATTTCCTTCTTTCTCCACTCCATTGTTGTCACTTGTCTACTTTTGGTTCCCCACTCTTGAAGGCTAAGGACCACTCTCCTTTATCTTCATGAGTTAGGTCTACATTACTTAAAGTTTCTTCTTGAGTTAGAGTTGCAATTAGACTGTTATCCATTTCCAATTTCTTAGGCCCATAATGGTGGATTTTGGTAATTAGACTCCTATCAATAATGGCTTACAATGGTATTGATTTTATATCTCACAATCTTAGAACTAAGTTTTATTAGTCTTCGATTCTAGATTCAGGAGCATCAAACCACATGACAGGTGACACATCACTATTCCATTCTTATGCTTCATGTTATGATCATTCTATTTTAAAGAATTCTTAACGGATCCTTCTCATATGTGGCTAACTTTGGTTCTATTCAACTTTCCAATTGGCTTACACTTTATTATGCCTTATGTCTCATAACTGTCATGCAATTTACAACTAATTAGTCAAATGATTTTAGAAAGCAATTTTCATGCAAAATTAAATGCCACTCATGGTGAAATTCAACGTTTCCAATAATGATGTAAACATGATGTGGAACTATAGACTAAGTTAATACAATTTTAATTATCTAAAACATTTGTTCCTTTTCTTTGAAAAAAAATTTGAAATCTTTATCCCTTGAAATTGTCAAGTAACAAAGGATGCTCGTGTGTCTTATTCAATCAAATCATACAAAGAATCATGTCCCTATTTTTCTTGTTCATAGTAAAATTTAGGTACATCTCATAGGATCTCAAATCTCTCAAGCAAATTGGAAGAAGGATACATAAAATTATAAGAAGAATATTGGTATCCAAAGAAAGAAAAGTACAGCCACTAATTTCATTATTCAAACGCTTGCCTAGTTATTATAATGCTTGCAGGGCTTTTTTGCTTACAAGGAACCTAATCAACAATTGAATGTCATTCCCTTCTTCACTTGCTTAAATAGATACTCTATTTTATTATTAAAGTTATATTGCTATATGAGTAGCTTTCCTGCCTTTTTTCCACCAACTGCCATATCAATGGTTTTCTTGCCTTTTTCCAACTGTCATATCAATAGCTTTCCTACCTTTTTCCACTAGTAACCATATCTCTCCCTGCTTTATTGAGCAATTGCCTTTTATCATATCTTCTCTTCTTGCCTTAGCTACATCTTTTTCCCTTTTCCCTTCTTTTGTAAACTTTCATCACTTTATCCTTTCGTTGCCTCTTATGATACGCCGCCATAAGCAGGGGCCTAATAATTCCATTTCCTTAACAATGGTCATGTCCACAAAGTTGAACGATGGAAATCATGTTTGAAAAATGTCTTGCTCTTCCTAGGTTGCCTTGTTTACCAATTGCCCTTTCCTTTGGCTAAGGAATGATGGAGTGGAGACTTCATCACGTATCACGTCCCTCACGGCTAGGGTTGCAAATGGTTCCATCGCAGCAACTAACTTAATCTCTAATCCTACTGGTAGTGGCCAACTTGGAAATGATCGCAAACAACCTTTGTAAGTAAGGAAACATGAAATACTAGATGGACACAAGACCTCTTATAAAACCTCAAACATTGGGCCATTGATTGTTGTCGATATGGTCATAATTTGACATAAGAATATTCAACTACAACAAGAGAAAAAAAGGGTTGTTGAGAATTTGATTGTTTCTTCACATGGTGTTGTGCTCATTCAAGGTTATAGAGAAGTTGACTCAGCACCTCATCGCAATCATCTATCAATCATGATTCTCTTGAAAGAAAAAGAAAAAACTTGGGTGTGATTGGTTGAACAGAATTTGGAAAGGTATCATTTTCATAGCGGATTGGAATGAAAATTTGTACCAATACGCTGCCTAATGGACCCAATGGCTCCATTTTTGGCTGGTCTGTTGCAAAACAATGTAAGTTTCGATACACCTATTCACAACCTTTGTCTAACCATCAGTTTCAGGATGGTATGTTGAGCTCATTGGCAAATAAGTTCCTTGTAAATATAAAATTTAGTCCAAACAGCTTGAGGAAAGTTGGATCATAGTCGCTTACAATAGACCAAGTTATAGCATGGGGATGAACAACCTCTTTAGCAAAATTCTCAGCCACTCATTCGAGCAAAAAAGATGTTTCAGTAGCAGAAAATTCTCATATTTGGAGAATTTGTTGATGACTACAAACAATGTATCACCCCCAAGATTTTGGAAGGCCGAAAATGAAGTCTCGAAATAGATCTAACCAAATAGTTATCGACAACACCAGATATTGAAATAGGCCAATCAAGGAGGTTGCTTGATAGTTTTGTTGTTGGCACACTACACAAGCGACCTCATATTTCATAATTTCATCCCATATAGGTTCACAAGAACCCCAAATGTCCCCTTGTACAGGAGTCATGAAACTCCCTAAGGAATTGCTCAACCCATGGTGAATTGGCAAGAATGACTAGCCATCCCTTATAGAAAAGTCAATATTGTGATAAAAAGCAAGGCATAAAAAAATTGGCTGCAACATGGGGCCAATTCTGATTTTAGTAGTAAGGGCTTTGTCATCTAGCCATTCGAGGAAACATATCAATTCTGAGATTAAATTAAACTATTATATTTTTTTTCTCATCATTTGCCAACAGTCAGTCTCAGAAAAAGCATCAAGTAAAGGCATATAAAAAAATTAAGGATAATCAAAATCATGTCTTTCACTTATTTTGAACTATTTCAAAGGACTTGAATTCCAAAAAAGGAAAAAAAAAAGCACTATGTAATACATGAAATTTAGCAACAGAACAATAGAGATATATTATAACGTAGGATGACAAACAATAGCATGTAATCGCAATTGCATTGAAGCATAGGCTTATTTTATCAAAAACTACGGGATAATTGTAAGTTGAAACTGAAAATCAATAAAGTATCTCACTTGATCTAGAATCTCCTCTGCCAGACTTTCAATGCGCAATACTCTACCAACAAATGGAACATAACTTTTATGCCAATCAAGATCATGCTTCTTGTCCAACTTTAATCCATCATCGATGAGCACAGCTGAGATATTCGCAGCTTTAAAGCACACAGAGCTAATGAATTCCAACCCTGAGGATCTGCGATATTCTCCAACGGCTTGCAAAGTTGATTCACAGGCATACAATTCAGCAATATTCCTCAAATTCCTCTGTAATAACAAACAAGATGCAACTCAGCACAAAATTGAAAGCTACCAAATAAGAATACATCATCAGAAAATAAGAAGAAACACAATCATCATAATCGTATTTCACTAATTTGACAGTTAAAAACTACATTAGATAACAACGATTTAACAAAGCAACCAAGTCTATCAACTAGAAGTAGTCATTAACATAGAGCAAAGTAAGAGTCAATAACGAGTGAAGTTGCGTGAAGGATAGCAAGGACCTTGAAGGAGAGGGAGTGAGGAGCGTCAGACAAGGCGTCACCCTGAGCTTCAGAGAAGCAATTGACGAAAGGAAAGGTGGAGTCGAGGGCGACTATGTTGTGAGCATGGCCGTCCACCAACTGAATCTTCTCTATGGTTTCTCTTAGATCCGCAAACTCCATGGTTCCCTGACTTTGATCGCCTCGGGACTGGATAGGAAAGTCTTGATGGTTGCAGACAGCAGTGTGTATTTGTTTTAAGCTATTGCGGGTGCAGGGAGGAAGATTGACCACGGCATTAAATGTAAATACTTAAATCCTGCTTCAAATAACTGAGTCTGGCATTCTTACCTCGAATTTAGCAATTTTGAATTCCTGCTCCCGCTGACGTATGAAAACGGTACTCCTCCTAACCATTGCTCTGGTGGTCAACAGTTGCAGGTGTAGGGAGGAAGATTGACTGAGGCATTAAATGTAAATATTCAAAAACCTGAGCCTGACACCCCTCGATTTCAGCAATTTTGAATTCTGGCGTCCTGCTGATGTAAGAAAACGATGCCGTTTTGAACCATTACTTTGGTGGTCAACTATTGCAAGTGCTATAATAAAGACTGACTGAGGCATTAAAAATAAATATTTGAAGTCCTACTTCTTGAGTTTATTAATTTTGAATTCTTACTCTTGGTTACGTAGGAAAATGGTGCTCTTCCTAACCATTGCTCTCGTGGTCAATTGGGATACACAAATCTCCTTTGACCTATCGGAATAAAATATGAAATTTTTGAGGTAAAAATATATAATGATTAAATATATATCAATTTTAAAAAAGAAATAAAATAAATAATTAAATTTAAAAATTATTACAAATAATTAGTTATACAATTTTAGAATTCAATTAAAATGATATTATTTTTCAATTTTATCTAATCAATCGGCTAATTTTCACTTAAAGTTTGGACGCGATATCTTATGTTTAGATTCTATACATTTTTCATGTATTTCTCAATTTTCATGTATAGAGTTTATTTATGAGTATAATGATTCAGTTTTGAGTACAGTTTCACATTTTATATTTTTAAACATTTTTCTACATTAATAATACATTTAAGTATATGTGTGATACTATAATATATTAAATAACATATGGAAAAAATATATATAATGGTATTATATAGGTATATCATGCAAACCATACAAGTACTCGTCATTAAATTCTTCTCATTTACTTTCAAAACAAACTAAAGCATACTTCAAATTTTCGATAAACCCTACAGTAATAATATATTAGTCCTCAATTACATGTCTAATATATTAATTTCAATTTTACATTTTGGGGATTATAAAAGTGGAGTTTATGAACATTACATTTTAGGGTTTTTTTTATTTAGAGTTTTATGATTTAAGATTTAAGGTTTATAGATTAGAATTTAGGGCTTAGGTTTAGACTTTAAAGTTTAGCGTTTAAGGTTTTAGACTTAGAATTATAGTTTAGGGTTTAGGGTTAGGTTTAGGTTTAAAGTTTAGGTTTAGATTTTTCTGTAGGGTTTCATATTTAGAGTTTAGAGATTAAATTTAGGTTTAGGTTTAAGTTTAGTTTTAGGATTAGGTTTAGGGTTTAGAATTAAGTTCACATGTATGTTTAGGGTTTAGAATTAAATTCACATTAAGGTTTAGGTTTAAATCTACGATTTAACGTTTAGAATTGGGTTTTAGAGTTTAGCATTGAGGTTTTATGTTTAGGATTTAGAGTTTAGGTTTGAGTATTTAGTTTTTTGGGGTTTTAAGGTTTACAATTTAGAGTTCAAAATTTAGATTATATGATTATAATGTTTACTTTATTATTTTTTATTTCAGTTTTATAATTCATTAGAATAAAATATTTGATAATAGTAACATAATATACCACAAGATATCAATTTGGTAATTAGTATAAAACTTATTCTAACATGGTAAATAACAGTTTACTCCTCTATATGAATAAATATCAATACAACAAAATTTCATATGATCCCCAACATGATAAATAATTAGTTAACCCATCTATGTTATAAAAAATATCAATATACCCCCTGTAACAAACTTCCATTTCACCTTAATATGGTAAAATGTCAATTAAGTCATAAACGGTAAAATATTGAATACTCCCTATATTTCATTTTACCCCCTATATTTATAATACTATCAAATTGGACACCTAACTTCAACATTGATTACGTTTTAATTTAAATTCTTATAAATATCTATATAATCAATTTTCCTTCTTTAAACTTGAAGCAAGAAAATTTGAAATTTCAAATGCGGTGTGTGTGCAAGTTTTTTTTTTTTTTTTTTTTTTTTTTTTTTGTGTGTAAGAGATGGTTTATATAGGAAATGTGAAGGGCAGAAATGTAATTTTGATAATCAAGAGTTAAATTGGCATAAATAATATTATAATTAACAAAATTGATAAATATGAGTTGGTTAATTTATTTTAATAATATTTTAAGATTAATTATTTTATTTTTTCTATTTTTATATCAATTTTACCCTTGACTATCAAAATATATTCATATGAAAGTGTTAAGGGTCTAATATATATTATTATAAATATAGGGGTTGATATACGTTTTTTTTTTCAATAAGGGTGAATATTGATTTATTGTCATATAAGGGTTAATTGATATTTTACCATATTGGGGTGAAATAAAAATTTATAATATGTGAGTATATTAATATTTTATCATATATGGGTTAATTGATATTTTATCTTGGTATGTATCATATTTCAATTTTTATTTGAAAATATTAACAAAAATATTGAAAACTAGGCATAAACAACATAATAGCATAATGAATGTCTTATTCAAATAAATTGATAAAAAATTCAACACCAACACATCCAAATATCGTAATATCAAAAAACAAAAATTTTGACAATGAAACTATGTTTTTCAACTCAATTCCGATACCAACACATCCAAATATCATTATAACATGCATCCATACCAAAATGATGTAACGACTGATTTTCGACCAAGAATTTGAATTTCATGGTCGGAAAGTGTTTGACTTTTTTTATCTTTTTCCAGCAAAAATCTTAAACAAATATGATCAATATATGCACCAAATTGTAAAGAATTTCAAAAACGTTATTTTGTTTACCTTTTTGTCCATTTTGACGTGCAAAAATGTCAAAAATTGTAGAGAAAGTTGATGGTCAAGTCAATCGTGCGGTCTGTCCGAGTTCATACAGGTCGTGCGATTTTTGCATAATTTTTCTAAATTTAATTGGTTTATGCAAAAACTAACTTAGAATTTTAATTGTTATTTATACTTGGGCAAGTTCGTAAAAAAAAAAAATTGGTAATTAATTTTGTTTAATCCTAAAATAGTATAATTAATTTGTTTTTTCCGTCTTAATTTTGGTTAATTATTTAATTTTTCTTTGATACAATATCATTATAAAATAATTTAATTTTAATATAAAATAAAATAATATATTTGAAATATAGACAAACACAAAAGCTTAATTTTGAGACTGATTCACCAGACCTCCATTTAGGACCCAATCCAAGGCACGGCCAAGGCCCCATTTGCCCACCTAAAACTAAGAGCATCGAACCCATAAATGATGAAGAAGCATTCGCCAATCTGCTACCTACGCCAATGTCGTCTTCTGATATATGAACGTACGTGATGAGGGTGAAGGGGACGCTCGGTCAATAAAAGCATTCCAAAAGTCTCCAGTGAGTCAACTGAACAAAGCAAGATCACACCTTTACCCTCCATAACTCCAACAGACAGTCCACGAAGTTATAAGGGATGGTAATTGATCAGTTAGTTGTATTGAAAGTGTGATAGCGCCTGAATTACAATTTCTGAAACATTAGGGATGGTGATTTTCTCCCCAAATCAAACCTACCCAGTTCCTCGTATTTTTCTATTTATTCATAGTCATCGTTTTCATGGATTCAAACTGCAATTCACCCAAAAGACAAGACTTGACATCTTAAATCATGCTGCTATACATGCAAGGCATGCTCTTAGAAATAGTTTCAGAAACAATCTTTTCAAAATCTCAGACACAACTCCTTTCACAATTATTAAGAAAAAGATCTTGGGTCATGTAAAGACTAAGCTCCAACCCGTTCTACACAAGAGATTTATTAGGTTAAAGCAAAACTCTCACATATCAAAATAGTATATCATCGATTGCTAGAACTCTAGTATGGTTCAACGGGTGTGCGGAAGTTTGCTCCAGCATAAACAGCTTCGGCACCAAGCTCTTCCTCAATTCTCAGAAGCTGTAACACATTGAAAACAACATTAGCTACAAAGACCAACCATTTTGTTTCTCACATGTTTAAACCATGAAGTGTTTAACTAAGATTGCTAACCTGATTGTACTTTGCAAGACGCTCTGACCTACACGGTGCTCCAGTCTTAATTTGACCCTGGATCATAAAAATAAATATATTATGATAAACACATCAAATTTTTAAAGAAATTCTAGTAATGTGGTGATGGAATGGTCCACAGCTTCAGAGATCAAGCAAATTACCGTGGCCAAGCCAACTGAGAGATCAGCAATGAAAGTATCTTCAGTCTCACCACTGCGGTGGCTAGCCATCACACCCCACCCAGCTCTCTTGGACATTTTGACAGCTTCAATGCTCTCAGTTACAGATCCAATTTGGTTGACCTATTCCAATACACAGACAGGATTCTGAAATTTTATCTATAGTTGAGCATGACACAAAACCCAATGACATAAAAAGAAAATTGAAATGGTACCTTGAGGAGAAGGGCATTGCAAGTCTTCTCTTTTATAGCCTTCTCTACCCTCTACAAACACATTATACATAAGACGCTTAGCTGTTTTCCAAAACAAAATTGAAACAATAAAATAGCTTTTAGAAGGCTGATAAACAAAATTGACTCAGTACTAACCTTGGGATTGGTAACCAATAGATCATCTCCCACAATTTGTACATTTGCTCCAATTTCATCAGTCAGCTTGGCATAGTGCTCCCAGTCATCCTGGTCAAATGGATCTTCAATTGAAACAATAGGATACTCAGAGACAAATGACTTGTAAAGATCTTTCAATGCATCCCCTGAGATCTTTTGTGAACCATCATTTTTCTGCAAAGACAACAATAAAAAGAGGTTAAGACTGAGAAAAAAAATTATACATACAAAAAATAAAAACTTCTACATAGGGAAAAACATTGATCATACAACAAAGATGGCATAATGAATACAGCAAGAGCATTTGACAGTATTAGATGATATTAAAAAAGTGAATAAAAGATTCTCCCAAAATCTTTTAGAATCAGGCTATGATAACTGTCAGTCTGACTCCTTCAAATGACTATCATGCGATAACAAGTCTGGGCATATATTACATGAATACATCAATTTGATCTACAACCATATATGAATTCTCAATTGAAACAATAGCTCCCAGAATACAACTCACCTCTTCTTTGAAGTTCAGATCATAGGTCTTATCTGAACCATAGAACTCAGATGCAGCAACATCCATTCCAATGACAACCTAACAAAAAGAAGAAAAAGATAAATTTATCTTATATAGTGATGTTTAAGTATCAATAAAGCAATCAAGAAAATTAAAACAAAATGTTGAAGATGAAACTCACTTTGCCAGTGTAACCAGCTTTGGCAATGGCAGTCTTGAGCAACTCAAGTCCTTCCTTGTTTTCCTGAGGTTGCACAAAAATTTGTGAATGCTATTAGGAACTTATAAACAAGAAACAAAATAAGAAATATGCAAACAAGCAAAACTACTTATATAATGACAACTCATTGAAGTTTGGTTACCTGAATGTTAGGTGCAAAACCACCTTCGTCACCAACATTTGTTGCATCCTGACCATACTTCTTCTTAATGACAGCCTAAAAGAGAAAAGAAAAACAATGCAGTAAGAAAATATTAGGCAAACAAAAAGTCAAAGTGAACTTTACAACAATGTAGGAGTCTTTTAGTAATAGATGTGTCTAAAACCTTTCTTCCCAATCAAGAGATCAGAAAAAAATAATCACTTACAGAAACAACAAGAAAGGAATTAGGATTACTAATACCTGCATCGGAACGCAAGGCAGCATAACAGACAACATACATTGTTCTCTCAAAGGCAATACACGATGCAAACATGAATGTTAAAGATAAAAAAAATTATTGGATATGTAATCATCTGGACAAGAAATTCGTAAGTCATGTTTTGTAAACACTCCAATACACAAGGCCAGAGCAACAAAACACTCTAGCAATGCCATATCCGTATTAAATAAATTTCCGTTCTGATTTTTGTTAGAGATGGAAACTTCAATAAATGTATAAATATTAATCCAATTAACAATTTTAATGTAATGATTTTCTCGCTGTGAAGCAACAACTAAACATGTAAATGAATGAATTTAGCACACCTTCAAATGGTGGTATACTTCAACACCCATCTTCATGGCCTCCTTGAAAGTAGAAGCTCCAACAGGAAGAATCATAAACTCCTGCATTGCAAGTTTGTTGCCAGCATGTGATCCACCATTGATGACATTGAAAGCAGGTACCGGCAACACCAACTTCTTGTTACCAGCAAGTTCGGCAATATGCTGCATCCATAAAAACATGCTCTAATTAATTAATTTCCCACAAGACAAAAAAAAAAATAATAAACCGTTTTAGTTTAAAAGTAATGAAATAATTAGAAAGCAAAGCAAACCTTGTACAGAGGAATCTTCTTGACATGGGCACCAGCTTTGCACACTGCAAGAGACACTGCCAAGATGGCGTTTGCTCCAAGCTGAAAAACCACATTAATTTTAAAATAAAACAGTAAACATCTATATACAAAAATATGCATATGGATTTGAAATTTAGTCAGCCTGTCAAGTACCTTCTGTTTGCACCAACCCCACTCATTCACGGTTCCGTCAAGACGTTGAACCATGATATTGTCAATTTCAGTCTGCTTGGTTGGGTCCTGCACAAAACAACACAAAAATTGCAATTCAGATAAAGAACTAACAAATTAGATAACACCATATGAGAAGGAGACGAACCTTGCCAATGAGAGCTGGGCCAATGATTGTATTGACATTCTCAACGGCCTACACACAAAAAAACACATCATCATTAAGCTAAGCGGTACAAAAATACTCCTTTATAAAGGAAACGAAAGACATAGCAATTACTAACCTTCAATACACCTTTTCCAAGGTAGTCTGAGCCTCCATCTCTCAATTCAAGAGCCTCATAAATTCCTATACATCGGTTGATTAATAAATTAATTGCTAGCGATAAACTTTAAACCGATTTAAAAGCAAAGTGCCCCATCTCATGTGACTTCTAGAAAAATAATAAACAATTACCATACCAGTTGAAGCACCACTAGGAACAGCAGCTCTCGATAAGTAATCGTCTGATGTTTTCACGTCAACCTAACAATACGCAAATTAACTCAATCAATAAATATCTCCACATAATTAAACTAAAATTACAGTCACAGCTTAAGGGATAACATGTAACGGTAATGATACGGAGATTTCGAATTACAGTAAAGTAGAATAAGTAAAACGAATAGCAAACTCGCCCTTCCACATATTCGATAAACAACTCAACTCGGCGACTCAGTAGCTGACAGTAAAACTTCACAACTAAATTAAATGAATGATACATCTCTTCTGGTAATAAGTCAACAGTTCGAACAAAATATTGAAGGTATGGAAAAACAGTAAGAACACAGAGTGGTGAGCTAAGAGACAAACCTCGACGGTCGGATTGCCACGGCTGTCGAAGATCTGCCTGGCCTTGACGGAGACAATAACGATGGTCATATCTAAACCTTACAGATGGATGTAGAAAGAGAGAAAATTGAGACACTGAACAGAGTGGCTGCAAGAGTGAACGACAGTTTGGTGCAGGGCAGGTATTTTATAGATGGGAGGTCAATCAGAGCCGTCTGATTTATGATTAAAATTAGGTTCACTTTATTAAAACGATGTGCTTTGGTAAGTCAGATGTCATGTCCTTGTGTTTTCAAGGTTTCAACTGTCTTTGCTTGTTTTGTTGGCTGCGGCCACGAGATTTGGACAGCCTTCCTTTTCGTGCAAGAAAATGCGCAATGACTATTTCCCACCCAACTTTATGAAACCAATTTTCTAAATTTTTTAACCCATGAATAATTTTTTTAACATTGTGCTCGCAAGGGGAAAGACGAGAGGGAGGCCACAGGGCTTGGATACGAGTTCCGATCCGAGATCCGTGGAGGTATCCTCCCATGGCCTTTTGCCTCGTAAAGTTGTCCTTCCTTCTCAATGCCCTGACATCCTTTTGATTTCAAGGAAACAGGGGGCCAATCAATTGAGCAAAGGGCAAGGAAAGTCACTTTATATCTCTCTCTAGTTTGGACTCATGATTGATGGAGTGGGTAAACCTTCTTTTTTCGTGCTAAAAATTTTATAAAATCAATATATTATAAGATCTCTGATAATATATTATTAACAACTAAATTGGTGTCCTAAATTGAACAAAAATAAATAGAAATATGATTTTTATAATTCAATCTCTTTTATTAGTCTAATAGATGTTATTTCTATCTTAATTTAGAGCTAAGAGAAATGCTTCAAATTACATACCTCTTAGTCTCTGGGATGTGTTGTGAAAAATATCAATAGTGATGGCTGCACAATTCTCTTGGACGCATTGTGAAAACGTTATGCAAAGAAACAAAATGTGCAACGTACACCCACAAAAGGGTTATGCATTCAATTAGGGAAGTTAAAGGATACAATATTCTTTGTTTAAATTTTTAATAAATGCTCAGCTTGAATTTATAATGATGTATAAGTATGTATTACGATGGAAATGATGATGGGTTGTGATGTTGATTATGATAGGAATTGAGTTAGCTATTGCAACTCCCCTCTTTAGAAATACTATCCTTTGAAGAAAAGGGTTATACTCACGTGACTTATACATGCATGATTTATGCACTTCTACGAGCATGTATAGGAAGAATTACATGAGTTTCCTTTTGTAATAATCCTCATGAAAACATATATGTAAAAACTATCATGAGAAAGCATGGTTTCATAGGTGTCATGAAAACCATGAAAACTATAGAAGATGTCTCACACATGCACCATAGGTACTCTAGGTCTACATGTGTGCTACCTAATTGAGTCTTACACATGGACTACCAAGCTTTAGTCCAACATGTCTACTACAAGATTGGGTTTCAAAACATGGCTCTACACTCTATAACTATAAAAACATGCATTTTGTAAAATTGGTCTCTTGCATAAAATATGTTGTCTGATTTGTTTTCATAAAAAGTGTGCATGCATTTAAGCCCCTTAATCATATAACTTAGGCTCAAATCTCACTTTCACTCTTGAAAACTATGTTTTATTCTTGCCTTAATTCATAAACCTACTTTTGGCATCACTTAGTACTACTACGAGCCTTAAACACCCCTCAAAACTAGTGAAACAACCTTACTAATTATTCATCTTTCATGAATGTTCATTCATTATTTTTACTATAGCACGACTATATTTCTTTTATGATTAAACATCTATTTGTAACTCAACATGAATGTCTTCGTCCTCTCTTTCATGATTGTTCATGTCATAGTTAGCATGTATGACCATTTATGTCATTGAACGATCATTCACTCTTCTGTCATGAATAACTGTTCTACCTCACATTCACAATTGCATTTAACCTTAAGGGTAATTTTGTCTTTTAACTCAAATAAACAGTCACACACTCTTCTGCATGGGCATTCATCATGTCTTTTCCTAAGTGTCATTAGTAATCAAACATGTCCTTTGTGCAATTGTTCATCACAAATCGATGTCTCTATCCTAATCAATGAACAATCTTCTATGACCTTTGTATGTTCATTCTCTGGTGTACAAACTATATTCTACATTGATGCATTACTGTTCCAATCTTTGGAATGGTCGTTCTTATACGTTTAGATTAAACATTTTCTATTTCTTTGTTAGATTTTCACCATAAAAACAACATGTCAATATCACTCATGCATTGATTTACTAAACACATCATTCTATACTGCCTAGATTTCAACTCACAAAAATAATCCGATTTAACCAAAAAAAACATAACCTCTTACTTGCTTGGGCTTCATTGGACAAATCTTATGCCAAAATCATGCTTTTCATCACCAAAACTCTTCTTCTAGTGGTCAAAAAGTACTTCATTAGTTTTTTGAGTGTATAACATGTGCACAAAAATTAGGATACAAGTATATGTCTCCTTTTATAGAAGTGCAAATCAAATAACTATCATAATGATCATTCACCCTTAGTGAATGGTCATTCATTACTTAATAATATCTAACATGACATGTTATCTATTTTGTCTACCTAGTAGGACATGAACATGCATGCACCTTTCATCAACGACCATTAAATAGTTTAATTTCTTAAACTTAAATACTTAGTCATTTTTGGTTTAATCCAACATTAATATAAACTTAATTCAACATAAAAGAACAAAAATAACTTTGCTACACACTTATGGATATTTCATTTCCTCTTTTTTATTAAAATTCCTTCCTTGAAATTCAACTACCTTTTTAAATACAACTTGTCCAATCGATCTATAAAGGTAGTACTAGTATAAAATACATTGAATTGGTCAAACAATCTATTATCACTTGAGATGTATAGTATCTATTTTGAACTCTCAGGAGCTCTACAATGAAATCCATAGAGATGTGCTCTCATTTCCATTTCAAAATACTAAGAGGTTGTAATAAACTAAAGGCTTCTAATGCTCAACCTTAACCTATTAACAGGTGAGAGTTCAAGCCACAAACTTGCCCATCTCTCTCTTTATGCTTGACCATTAAAAAATCCTCTTTAAATCATGGTACATTTTAACACTCCCAAGATAAGTCGTGTAAAATGTACTATAAGCCTCTACTGATATTCTCTATCAACTATTTTTCTTATAAGACAAAAACTCAACCTTTAAATCTCAAAAATATCACCAATCACTTAAAAATTTGCCTCGAGGTCATTTACCACTGTTTATGTCATCTATCGACACCATTCTTTTGATACTTGTTTCATTATGATTTTCTCATAACTATCTCAGTCTACTTTTTATTTATATTTTATTATAACTCTTTTATAAGCTGAAATTTATGATAAGGAAACCTTTCTACTAAAAGCATCAACCATAATATTTTCTTTTCCCAAGTGATACTTAATTTCATAATCATAATTTTTAACCAACTTTAACAATTTTTGTTATCCAATATTTACACTTTTTCTAAGTAAGGAAGTACCTCAAACTTGTGATAGATGTAGACGTTACATCTTACCGCATATAAGTAGTGATTTTATATGTTTAAGACAATAACCAACTTTAGATGATGTGTGGGGTATATACTTTCATAAACGTTTAACTATCTCAAGGCATATCTTGTCACATTACTTCATTTCATTAACACAGTTTTTATCCCACTGTGGTAGGCATTTATATACACATCATACTCTACATCATTCTCGAGTAGACTAATACTAGAACAATGGTAAGTCTCTTCTTCAACTCTTGAAAACTTTTCTAATAGAAATTGATCAATTGAAAATATGTCTTATTTCTTATCAGAGTTGTGAGAATTCTTGTTAGCTTAGAATATCCTTTAACAAACCTCTTATAGTATCTTGCTAACCCTAGGAAACTCCAAACTTTCTTGACAATATTTGGTCTTTACTAGTCTAAGATTGCGTTAACTTTACTCAAATTCACAAAATGCCATCTATTTATACCACATGTCCAAAAAAGAAACTTTATCCATCAAAATCTTACATTTAGAAAACTTTGCATACAAGTAAATTTCTCTTAATCTCTATAGAACAAACCTTAAGTACTCTTTATGCTCATTTTGGCTTTTAAAATATACCAATATATCATATATAAACATAAAAATGATTTTTTTTCTAGATAGTCTTAAAATATCTAATCCATCTAATCTATGGATACTACAAGAGTGTTGGTCAATTCAAAAAGCATTACTTCAAACTTATAATGTTCATATTTGATTTAAAAAGTTATTTTAGGTGTATCCCTTTTTGCAAGTCACTTGATGATAACCTAACCTTAGATCAATCTTGAAAAACACTAAGGCTTTTTTTAGTTGGTCAAATAAGTGATTGATCTTGGGCACTTGATTCTTGTTCTTGATTATAACCTTTTTTAGCTTTTTATGGTTGATACACATCCTCAAACACTTATTTTTATTCTTGAAAAATAAAATTGGGGCTTTCTAAGGAGAATGAGTTGGTCTTATGAATAAGTTATCTAATAACTCTTAAAGCTACTTCTTTAATTCCTATAATTTAGTTAGGGCCATCTTATACAATTCCTTAAAAATAGGTGTTGTGCCTAGTGCCAATAACATTAAACTCAATTTCCCTCTCAGGTGCTAAACTTGTAGCTGATCTAAAAGCACATTTGGAAAATATTGACCATGGTGTATCCCCTAACTTTAGGCTTGAGTTATCACGTTTGCTTATAACATGTGCAAGATCGTTAGGTTGAAATGAGTTACCGTAAGGGTGACCATACAATGAAATATGTATTTTCATATAAACAGACTTGCAAATCACCTTATTCAAGATCTTATTTTATGAAGATATACAAAACATGACATATATAACCATAGGGTATTTTTAGAACTTATGCCTACATAAAAAAATCTTATATGTTTTTACATGGCAAAGAGATAACCAGTTTGAGTTTGCAATCCAACCTTCCTAGGGCAACATTTATCGTATCTATACAAAATATGTAGCTTCAGAGGTCTAACCACATGTCCTAAATACTAACTCGATAAGTGAGCTGATAAGAAATGTAAAGAGAAGTTAAAGAAAATAAAAGAATGAGAGAGATATCTTTTTATAAAACTTTAGGCTTTCTTAAAATGAAGATGAAAATGTCCCTTTTTATATTTGGGCACACATGCAATTGTGCATGAGACATGTATAATTGTGTGCCTTGATTTTACTTAACACATATAGGCAAGTAATATGGTGCACAATCATGTGTCTTATACTTATCATGATTACATTAAAATATATTTATCTCATAGTTTACTAGACAATTGTTTACCCATCATCTCAACAATGCAAAGGGATGTGTTAACCTGTATAAGCATGTATTAGCAAGTTAGCTCGAAATTAACTAGATCTAATTTTGATACGATAAGTACAACCACTTACCACTCACACATGGGTTTGTGCCCAAAGATACACGATTGTATAATAGGTCAAAATCACATTTAACTTCATCTAAATGGATACAATAAGTCAACATATTTTTAATTCACATATTTTTTACTAGGATCAAAAAATCTCATACCTATAGAGCTTGATCAATCCTTATGTGTGTATAACCCATTAACGCTCTACTGATCTAGTAGCATCTAAATTCAAATAAAATTCATACACAAACCATAAGTGGCATCTAGTAGGACATTACGTCCAGTTGTCTAATAGAGTGTTATCAAATAACTCTGAGCTTGAACAATCAGATGATTAACATACAATTTAAGTCTCTTTCCTCATATTATATCTCTTAAGGTTGAGACATAGAAGACATTTTGATCATGAAGCTCACTAAATAACCTATAAAAAGAAAATGAAATTCATTATAAAATTAATAAAACCCTTAAATTCAAATCAATATGACAAAAATAAAATCCTAGAGTTAAGGATTTCACTCAAATGCAAAGTCATTATCTAAAGGCTAAAGAAATAGAGTTGAAGGAAGCTGACTTAGCAATAATGGTATGAAGAAAGTGAGCTGAAAAAATAGTAGGTGTAGTTTATACTTTCGAAAAGTTTTTGAGTTTTAAAAGTAGATTTGGGTCTACCCTATACAATTCAAATCTCTTTTCCCTTCTTCACAAAAAACATTTTAAAGACAACAACATCAATTTAGTCATTTAACTATATTGTCATAAGTTAGTATGACGAATCATCTCCTCACAAACATGTTTTTAGCTAAACATATTGTTTAATCTATTGTATTATCATTACTACCTAAAGTTGTTATTAGAATAAATATGGTTATAGTAACGGGTTTTATGATTATGATTAGCTTATTTGTCAAAACAATTGAATGGTAACAATAATTTTAGCCACACTATTGACTTTATTTTGGCACAAAAAATTTTCTTCTTTGCAAATAAACTTGTCTTATCATAATAAGATTAATTCACCAATTTAATTATATTGTCACAACTTTGTATGATGAATCATCATATTACAACATCTTGCTTTGGATAGAAATGTGGTGAGTTGGGAAATACCTATAACACACCCTTAAACTTTAACAATAACATTCTCACCTCTCATTCACTTTTTCTGTTTACTTTAACTATGAAGGGTATAAAAGTAATTTTATTAAATCTTAATTATAATTATCCTTTATTATTAGTTTAATTATCTTTATTTATTCTCTCTTCACAAGATTACGATTGTCATCCACCTTCTTCGACTCCAAACCACCACCATTAGCATTCCCTATGCTCTGACTACACCTTTCCAAATTTGCTTGCGTCCCCCACCAACTCAACACTATTGGCCCTGTTCTCCAACACTCGACTCCGTAATAATTAACATCACAAAGTCTCGAGATTTGTCAATGAAAAAATCATGCACCTCAAAATCATTCAATTGAAGTTTGGAATCAATTTTGGGTGGCTAAAAGAAATTTGATAGAAAATATGGATCATGAGAGACGTGAACGGGTTCATATGAATACCCCCCACTGTAACTCTTGCAAGAGGCAAGAGATTGCTGCTTCCACAACAGTGTCCACTCGGCCAAATGCATCGACCTCTGTCTCTATCTCCATTTACTGAACTGAAAGAAGAGATTACAGAGCGAAATAAACGAAAAAAAAGGGTCACTGGGTGCTAATAAGAGACTCACAGAGGATTTATCCAAATCTGCTATTGGATAAACTTCCCGTTCAACTAGTATTGGTGCTTCCCTTTTTTTTGCCTTTAAAGCTTCTTCCTCCACTAATGTAGGTGGATCGACAAGATTTAATGGTTGGCTAATAGTCTTGTTTGTTAAGTAAGGTTAAGTAAAGTTGCCACTTGATCAACTTTAAGAGGCAAGAGGGACAAACGGTATGTAAGGAGGTGGGAGGGAGCAAATCAATGGTCGGTGGGGTGGATTTTGTTTTTGTGTTTCTCAAGTAGAGGAAAAAGATGAAAATGTAAAGGAGTGGTACAAGAAATAAAGAAAAGAAAAAGAATTGAAGAAAGAGAAGTAAAAAATGGGAAAAACATAAAATTTTGAAATTTTTTATTAAATTAAGGGTCTTTTTATTTTTTCAACTTGTCCACTCTAAAAATTGAACGACAAAATCTTAAATTTGAAGGGTACAAAAGGGGTGAGAAATAGTTGTTCTCCCCTCTTTAAGACTAGCCAAACTATTTACTTCACTTGATCAATAAGTAAGAACTACTTCCACTTCCCCGTCATTTCATGATAGACCGTATTCTATCAGGCAACCTTTATCGTTTATCTTTCCTAGATCACCTTATTATTTAACATTCACAGCAAAATAATTTATTTATTAAATGTATACATATACTAGAGAAATATACGAACACACAGATACGACTCAGAAACATGTGTTCACCATAACCTAAGGCCAAATGATTAATTCTCACCCAAGATTTTCTTAAATCACAAAGTCTTACCTACACAATTTTTAAAAACCAAATACCTTAATTTATTCTTGGAAAAGAATAATAAATTAATAAAAATTTTTAAAAATAACCATTGTCATTCACAATATTACTGATAACGATAACCGCTGTTAACATTAATAGGTGATCGAAAATGGTCACATGATTCTATTGACAGTTGGATCTGGCTACTTTAATGACAGAGATGACTAAATTTGACCATAAAAAATTTGACAGAAATAGTCAGATCTGATTGTCTCTGCCATCGGAAAATGTCAAAAACAGTTAGATAGTCTGAAACTGGCCACTTTCGGTCATCTCCGATAGTAGAAGTTATTAGATCTGACAGTCTCTATTGACCGCTTCCGTCATCAAATGGTCAGATCTAACCGTCAATAAAATTAAGTAATCATTTTTTGTCACTCAATTATATTAATAATTGTTACAGTCATTGGCGATATTGTTAATGATTGTGGTTTTTTTAAAATTTTATTAATTTTTAAAATTTTTTATTATTATTTTATATTTTAATTGTTTTTATAAATTTTATTTTTAAATTTTTATTTAAAAAATAAAAAAAATTTAACTTTAATTAATAAGTAAGTAATTAGCTTTTTAAAACGTTACGGAAAATACTATTTATTTAAGGAAGCCTTGGGTTCGTTTGGCCCATCACATAACAGTAATTAAAACTAACAACAATAAGATCATTATTCATATAAGTACTGTGTTTTTATCAGCTGAGGACTCACCATTTTTCAACTCAACATACTCAGAAGATATTAGGTTGATTAAAGAGTACGTACTACTGATTAAGATAATTAAACCGAATTTAACAAGTGCTATAACTGCTAGCAGCTAGCCAACGCTTATGGATAAGAAGGTAAAACACCCCAGAAAGGGGATGATACCGTCGGATTGTCATACTCCTCAATAAAATTGAAAACATAGTTGCATTGTTCTGCATGATTAAGATTTTGCGGTTGAGTTACTCCTGTAATTGGCTTATTCGAGCTTCTCATTGCAAGTGAGGTGCTTTCGACTGTTTCTTCTCCCGACACTTCAGTGTAACCAGCTGTGGGTACTTGCTTCCTCGTGGCTTGTTCCCTTAGCATACATTTCAATTTCATCACCTACATATTTCACCACAATAATTCAGACCATGACATCAAGCCTCGAAACACTACTTTTAATTTAAAGGTTTCCGAAAGAGCACTCCTGTATCAACTTTTCTATTATTGCCTTTCAATTGTCGACCGAATGCAGATCATAATAAAGAGATTGTCTCTCTTGCAGGAAATTGGACAATGTAAAAAGTGAGGTATCGTCTCGTAAAGAGTTTTGAACATTTCAATCTTATGTTGTTGTCGCAAGACCTGTCTCTGGATGGTGTGAAAGTCTTCTTTTGTTGGCTCTTTTGCATGAAAGATGTGCCATCTAAAGGATGGTTTTTGGGACTGAACTTGAACGACAGGATATGAAGACAATAAAAGCATTACTTAATTGTGCATGTATATAATATTATGTTGCGGGAATGGCCTAAAAAATTGTAAAAAAAGATGGAGAAATCTGAAATGATTGTATATGTGCTGAGTATCGTGCAGTGCATGATCTAGCATGGACAGTAGAGAAAAGGAGCTGGGTTTGGAAATAGTTCATACCTCTTCTTGGAGCTTCTGTCTCTCTTTGGAGACAGCATCAAACCTTTGTTTAAGAGCATCATAAAGCATCTCAAGCTGCTTGGCTTTCCACCTAGCACGCCTGTTTTGGAACCAGACAGCGATTTGTCGAGGCTGAAGTCCAAGCTCCCTTGAGAGCTTCATTTTCCTACCAGGGTCAAGCTTAATCTCCTCCTGGAAGCTCCTTTCCAGTGAATCCAGTTGATCGGTTGTCAGTCTCTTCTTTTTCTCCTGACTCCCATAGCTGCTCTTATCCATTCCTTGAATCAAACTCAGTGATTTCTCTGCCATTCCTGTATGCTTCATCCCCATACCTGAAAACAAAAGCAACTAAGTAATTAAAGAAAGGTTCCAAATTTAGAGCCTCAAACGGGTAACTTTTTTTTGACCTCAAATGACTTTTGGGGCATCCCCCAGAAAGCAGAAGTTGTAAAAATGCATGTTCGAGCTTGATGATGGACTAAAACCAGAATATAATATGCATGAGAGATGTGTTGTACCATACACGTGTAAAAGTCATAGAGGCTAATGTAGTTTTCTCTTGAAGTTGCTTAGAAAATTAAACCATAAGAAATATGGCAAAAAGGTCAATATTGAAGTTAAATACCTGGATATTGATCGTAGTTATAGTTGTAGAGTAAGTCAAGAGAAGTTTCACGTCGAGGAAGAAAGGTTCTTAAGTTGCTATCCAAATCCATAAATTTGGGTTATGTTTGTGTGTGAAGTGTGATGATCTTCCTTCAGATCATACAAAAACGAAGTATGAGAAAAGATTCATATAGAGCAGGGATTGCGAGAGGGAAATGAAAGAACCACAAGAAGAAAGAGTAAGGGCAATGGCAGAAGCGTGGCAGGAGATTGATGAGAAATGGTTTAGTTGTCTTGTGGGGTGCAACAAGGTGAAGTGAAACTTGAAGATTCTTTATCCTTCACTTTAGGGGTACAAGGCAACAGTGTTCCTGTAAATTTTAAGAAGCAGAAGAAGGAAGATGAGAGAGTTGTCGGTTAAAAAATGTAAGTGAGTCATAGGTCTCCATCTGGTCCCATCTTACTTCACTGACACTGTATGCCTGCCTACTCGCACGCTAAGTTCTCCCTCTCTCTTTTTTTTCCAGGAAAGTAGAAAAATTCATGCACATTAATTATTTTTGTATTTATCAACTGGTTAATTAATTTATAATCGCTCAGTTTCCATTAAAATCAGAACGTTACACTTTAATCCCAAATATGAACACTCAATATTTGTAGAACGAAAAATTAAGGTATTTAAAACCTGGTACGAAAAGATGAAAATGTTATCTTCTGATTCTTAGATTTTTAGACAGAATTATTCATCTTCATTAATCTTCATAGTTTTCAATGTTAAGAAGGTTAATTATGTTTTTCTTTTTAGTTTTAAATGGTGTAAGTGATATGTTTGTCAGAACTATTGATTTGTGACCATCGGTGAGAGAGGAATACAAACATAGGAAGCGACGTGGGGGAGGAAAGATGACACACAAAACCTGCAACCCCTCTTACTTTCTGTACCAACAAAGAAGGGAAGCTAACCCTCGATCCTCATCCATTTTTTGTTTCCATTCTTGTAATTAATTAACTTTCAGAAATGGCAGAAGAAGAAAGCTGAATCTTTTCTCACTCTGTCGTCTCTGTGCTTTAGAGTCTGAGGGAGTCTGAGTTTCAATTCAATGGTACGAGATGGGATAGCTTCCTAGATCGGGTCAACTCTAAATCAGAAAGCGTCGCTATTTTTAGTGTGTGAAAACAATTTTATTTAAAAATGAAGTAGCTAACATGGCATGCTGAATGAGTGAATACTCACCATTGAGCCCAAAATATTTTATAAAGTAACATAAAAAGACAAAAAGTTTGAGTTTTAGCAAAATATCATGGTCAACCAAAAGAATAAAAGTTATAAACTTATCAATTATATGATTATTATGTAACTGAATTCTTTTTTTTTTAACCGATATCTTCTTAATACTTAAATATAAAGTTAGTGAATACTTTAAAATAACCCTTGAATTATAACATTTGAATTTTGCAACAACAATCGAATAACAATTGATTGGGCAAATCTCGTCCGTTATATTGTGCCCTTAGATTTAAATAGTGAATGTAATCTATTAAATGATTTTGAGATATTTTTGTATATACGTGAGAGTTATGAATATTATGATAATCTATGATAATCTTCATACACTTTTCAAGGCAATCAATTGTTATATAATGAATTATTCAATATTATGATAGTCTTATTATATTATTTGTCTTTTTAGTTAATATAATATTAGGGATACCGACAATTCTAAAATGCGGTGAGTCAACTTCACTTGGTCTTTTCACCTTACAAAACTAAGAACAATAAGAAGAACTTCCAAATTCATGAAGTCGAACTGAAAGATGCGATAGACATGTGCCCTCACACACTACGGTTTAAACCCTTCCCCCACCGCCCTTGCCTGCTTAGCACGCTTTTCTCGCATGCTTAGGGTTGTATTTGCACTACTTTGTTGCTCAATACGCTCAATCAATGTTTTTGTTCAGCTAGTTCCTATGTGTGCATATTATGTAAGTGTTCGTCCCCTTCACAAAGCAGAGCTAGTCATACATTTACTGGATCCCCTGGTGGAATGAATCGCATGCAAAAAGTTTCTTCCCTCAATAATATAAGACTATAAGCTAACCCAGGCCAGTTAATTGTCCATTCAATTGCCTTGAATACGAAAATCAGATAACCTTATCTTTAATCTCAATATCACATACATGGTAAGATACATATTTGATATATCGATCCCCTGGATATGGTTATCATTCTAAACACATTTATCCGAAATATAACTACCTATACATAAGAAAAATGAAGAGAAGTCATTTTATTAATTGAATAAACATGATATAATATGATACATAAATCAAAATGATTGGCTCTTCATCCAAATGATAACCTAAAATCAATGAAAATAAGCATCCATCAATCATTAGGTTCATTGTCTTTCATGAAATTGATCTACAACACCAGCCACAAGAAAATTGTAAGTAAAATTGAACTCCCAGCAGTTTAAACTTGAGAGAGAGAGAGAGAACAAAAGCCGAGACACATCATTTAACAAAAGTGATATGATACTGCTTTCAGTAAAGATTTAAGAATGATCTGTATTTTAATTCGTATCACGACTAAGTTACAAAATGATTATCAGAAGCACCAAAACCCCACCCCCCACCCCAAAGAAAAAAAAAGAGAGCATAACCAAAGCCAATACACAAGTATAAATCAAACAAAACTGAATAGTAATTCACGGAAGTCACCTACTTCAAAAACCCCTTCCTCTTCCGCTCTTTCAAACAACTAGGGATGATAAACACGGAATCTACACAAAGCCCACCCTTTGAATGTGTGCAATCAATCTGTTTCATTGAAAAGCTAACTTCAGTTGCTGGTTCTGAGTCAGTAACAACAAATTCACCAATCTTATACTCTATCCAGTATCCACGCTTATGGTTGCCATTTGCATCATCTTGTTCGGTCTCATCCAAACAACATTCACATGATGCTTGCTGACCATCTGAAGTAGACAACGCTAATCGTACAGGCTTTATATCCCAACCATGTGTGTGCTCAAAATTACACACTCGCCGTCCCAACCTTTTGGAAAATCTTCCCAAATGAAGTCTGAATGACACAGTGTAGACATCAGGAGGAAAATGGAACTTCACTACACCATCTACCTCAAACCACCATATTTGTTGCAAATAGGCCACAACATGGAATCTGACCAGAACAAAAGAGCAAAATGGCAGGCACACCATCAAAATCTGTAGTATACTCTGTTAACATGAATATTGAGAGATTAATGGAATAATAGCCTGAGAGGAAAAGCAAGCCTGCTTTTCTTTCACCATGGCAAGAATAATACTGAAGAAAGTGTTTGCAAGTTTCTACAAGTTAAATATTTGTGATAAAATTAATGCAAAAGAGCAACTGGACCATATCTCCTCTACATTTGACAAGAGTAATTATGACCCAGAAAGAAAACAGAGTACTCCAACCAAATGGAACATATCCACAATTGAAACTACCATGAGGCCCAAACACAGAGTGAGAAAATCGAAAAGAATTCTACACCAGATGAGCATCAGCAGGAATCCTTGGGAGACAAACGACGATACCTATCATGATATGTCTACTGAGACCAGGAGTTCAAAGCCATCAAGTCAAATAGACTGTTTGGAGGAGACTAATAGCTTCTGCCTTTATAAATAAATCTATAATGGAAGCAGAAACCACATCATAAAACCATAAAATTTCTTACCACACCCCTCTTGATGGGGAGGTTATAGTTTACAATAGATAAATACAATATGACTTTCCAGAAGGATTTAACATTGCAACCATAAAGATAAGTGTTATCACCAAACATTACTATTGGCATGGAACATCGTTCAAGAATTGTCCACCACCATCAAACCTCCCCGACTTCCTCAAAGAGAAAGAAATTCATACTTAAAATCAGATATATTCCTACTTTCAAGAATTGAATCTCCCGATATGACAATGTCGTAAAAGAATTGCTTAACCTTTGATGTTGGTTGATGATCTTAATTTACGCAAGAATTAACAAGGCAGACAATTTGTAGAATATGAAAATGATAATTGCAAAGCTAAAAGAAACAAAATGATGTAATCCTACATGGTTATAAGTAGAATATAGACACAAAAGGCTGTTAATTTACAGCCTTAAAATTTTAAAGCATCCAATGAAATCCAAAAGGGTGAAAGAAAACAGAAGCATCACCAACCAATGAAGAATCAAGTGAACTAAGAACACAAGTCATGATCAAACACAATGGCTTTGGGAAACATGAAAGCCACGTCTAATGCACTACAAACAGAGGACAATATTTAAGACTCAATTGCCTATACCTTTAAACCCTACACGTTAAACGCAATGGTTTTGGGAAACTTTAAAGCCACGTCTAATGCACTACAAACAGAGGACAATATATAAGACTCAATTGCCTATACCTTTAAAACCTACATGTTAAACGCAATGGTTTTGGGAAACCTTAAAGCCACGTCCATTGCACTGCACACAGAGGCACAATGTATAAGATTCAATTGCCTATAAAAATGTAGAAATGGAATTGCCTCCACACAAATTAGTGCTGCTCTTCCTTCCAACATTAGCCTATCTAAATAGTATGTCATAAAAATACCACATAACACATAATATCCAATTCCAATTCTCTACCTTCCAAAAGAAAAAAAAGGAAAAAAAAAAAGATTATCACAATTTCAGCCCAACTAAGGAAATAAAAAATTGACCCTATAATCCAGCATAAACATGATTCGAATCATAAAAAGATTAGTGAGCTTTTCTGATCTAAGGACAACCAATTAAATTTTAATAAGAATGTATTAAGTTCCAGAGTCAGCTCTCTTCTAAGTCATACACCACTGAAGACTTAGCTCAAATTAAAGATAGAAAGTTATCCAAGACAATCTCTGCCTTGGTAATACAGCAAAATTATTCACTAATAGAAGAATGTAAAAAGCTAAGTATTCTATTGATAGAGTTGAAACTAAACACAGATAAATCACAAAAAGAAAAATGGCATGCAGCTGGACATTCACATTACCCACACCGCTTAAGAGAAAATTTCATAGAGAATGAAGAAAGGTATCAGAATTAAGGACAACAAAAGGTAAGATGCATTTAGGCCAAACTCGTGTACATTAAAAGGTTCATGTCAGCAAAATTAAAGAGACCTGAGGTCATTACTAACTAACACACCATTTGGCCTGGTCAGAAAGGCTTGAAAGAGATTTGACTAAGTCATACCATATCTAAAGGGTTCAATACCTTGTACTGTACACCCAATCCAAATGGAGAAGCAAGGAATTCCACTTAGCAGATTAAAAGAAAAAAATTGAGAACACCACTTGAAGTCACATTCTGAAATTGATAATAAATAGTTCACTTTTCTACTCCAGAATCCATAACATAAACTCACTAATTTGAGAAATGCAAATTACAATAAAAGATTCTCAACTAGTTTCAAGCCTAATATATGCTTCAGGCCTTCAATATGATAACTTTTAAGTATGGCAGCTTTCTCACATTAAAATTTCAGTAGTATGCATATAAACATTCTAGAGTCCATGCAATTAGCTAAAAGAAGGCAAGCAAATAACTGAGAATAAAGTCTATCGTATATTAAACTAAATGTTTGTAGCAACAGAAAGTATTTTACATAAAACCTGTCAAAAGATGAGAAGTTGAAGGTAACTTATATAAACCCAAAAAAAAAAAAGCGAACAAAAAAAGTGAGCCTAAGAATCAGCAACCATTTTGATTATCTTTCAGAAATTGGTTCTACTACGAAGCACAGAAAATTCACTTAGCATGTTCACCTAAAAGAGAGGAAATTGTACCCCAAGTTCAAACACCAACAAAATACAGCTCATCTAGATTTTTAAACTTCCCAACTTTCCAAAAAGCTTTAGTAAGTAAACCTGAACAGCAATATTTAATACGTATTAAACCTATCTATAGCCGTCCATAATTCAATCGTAGCTTTACCAATATAAACTAACGCCATTTTTTGCATTTTGTAGTTTAGAGACAAAATCATTTCGTAAGTTAGTAAACATGGTTTTGACTGTAAAATGATTTCATTGGCACATGAAGCCAAGGACACACTCAATAAACTAAAGCATGCAATTTCAAGCTTAAACAATTAATATCTAACCTAGATTCTTCAGTAGAAATCCAATTCCAGTATCTACGATCTTCAATTCCCGTTATGGCCATCGCTTTTGCTGATATTGACATGCAAACTCTTCCCGTAATTCTATCTATCCACACTTCCTGCAAAGATAAAAACAAAATAAGATTCACAAAACCTTAATTTTTACCCCTTAAAAAGAACCCAAAAAATTCACAAGCAAGCCAACAAGGCAACCCCCCGCCCCCGGAAAACAAAAAAGCTGAAAATTTCCGTGAAACTGTTAAAAGAATTTCTAACCTTATTTCCGTCGTCGAAGGGAACGGGCTGACAAAGAAGGGCAAATATGTCCTTTTTAGACAAATTTTGATAGCGTTCAGGAGGCATAAAATAGAGCAGATCTTGATAATTAGGCGGAAGCTTCTTTTCCCAAACGGCGTCGGACGACGCCGCACCACGAAACGCGCGGTTTAATCTGGCGAGATTACAAATCTCCGGCGGAGTCAAGTACAAAAACACGCAAGCCACGCAACTCTCCGGTATGTCCCCCAGTCCCGGACCCATAGTCACACCGTTACCGTCAAGGTTCGATAGCGCCGCGCCCATGTCTCGGTTTGTTGTTGTTATTATTGCAGCTTTAAGTTGGGGGCTGTCTTGTTGTCTTCTGTCGTTGTGTCAAGTCATGATTGTGTTTGTGCTGTCGAAGCGAGAGTAAAGTATGAGGAGGCAGGATGTTTGGTTAGGGAGAAAGCCAGAGTGCTTCGTCGGTGTGTCTCTTTTTCTTTCCCGGAAAGTCTTCCAGAAAATGAAAATGCATAGGGAGAGGTTATGTGGGGTCCAATATTTTATGAATTAGACCAGAAGTAAACTCCTTGCTTGTTTAATTAATAACTTAAGTTCAAAAATTTACTGAGTCTAGTTTTTTAATTACTAAGTTAGTGGGTGTTTGTTATAAAATTTATAAATTATTTTTATCAAATATATTATTATATTATTTTTATTTAATTTTAAAATTTTATTATCCAATTTTATTTAATTAATTTTAAAATTTTCATTATATAACTCTATTCATACAAATTTTTAATAAAATATTCACTTATAAATTATTTTTTATTTAATTTTAAAATTCAATTATATTGTAATATAATCGAAATATACTTTTATAATATTTAAATAAAAATTTAAGTTATTATAATTTCTTATTTGATAAAATAATTTAACATTATTTTTAGTTATTTCAATAATAAAATATTGAATTAATATTGTGTTTATACAACGTATATAAAAGTTAAAAAGGAAAAATATTTAATATGATAAAAGTAGTTTACAATTACAAATGATGAAATGAAACAATTGTTTAAGCAAAAATCTTCAAACGAAGGAAATTGTCAATTATGGCTGTAGGCCAAAATTACGCTTTGTGACCAAGGTAGGTTAGGGATTTAGAGTAAGCGTGGATTCGAGCCTAATTATAAATTTAAGCTAAATTAGAACCGAAATCGAGCAATGAATTTGAGTCATTGATTCAAACTAAACTTTAATTAAACTAAGTTAAACTCCATCTAACTGAAATCGAGTTTAAAAACAAGTTGATCCTCTTATTTAAGTTTGGTTTAGATTTGAATTAAACAAATTCGAATTGGGTCAATTAAAATGAAGTCAGCTCAGTCTATATCCAACCCTAATTTGAAGTAAAAAAAATTATGACTTTATTTTGTATAGTTTGACATTATGATAATTAATTGAATATACAAGAAATACTTTTGTACTTTAAGGTAATAATAAAAAAAAGGTAATAAAACGGTTGTTTGATCCAGGTTTAATATACGTTTGAGGTTCAAAAATTCAAAAAAAAAAAAGTGTTTAAAATGGAAAAATATGGCAAACATGAATAATTCATATTTTTACTAACTAAAAATTTACCTATTGTGTAAGAGAGTTTCACCTAAATTGGATCATATTCAAATCGAGAATTTAATAAAGGTAGAGAAATTATAACAAAAAATCATCAATTTTTAAATTAAGACTTGCTCCAAATAGGTTCAAAGTAAGGTTGCAATCTAGACATGGTAGTTCATGTAATCAGGTTGTGTTTATATCATACCAGTTTAGGTTTTGGGGCAGAGATTCTTAACCTTCACTTGACTCAAATTAGAAATGTGTGTTGTATCAAAACACAATCCTATTAGAGTTTAGACTTAAGGATTCATTCACATCATTTTTACAAATTTTTTTTTGATAAACTTGTTCTTATATTCACTTGCTAGCATATGAGTCAGACAAGTAATATTATATGTATCCATCCTACAAGGAATGGAAATTGATTATGAATGGTGGTTGAAGACTAAATAGCTAAAACATCGAATCATACAGGTGTAATAAATCAAAATAGTTATACTACTACCTACGATTAACTGTCTTTGTATGATTAACTATTGTAGTTCAATGAGTTCCAACGATAAGATTTTATTGTAGACTTATGTTAACTAGTGACTAACATTTCCTGTTTAATTTTTACGTTAACATGTTTTGATGGTTGATCCTCCTAATTCTCCTAATATCTCTCTCGATATAGATTAAGTGTATTCAAATGGAATGAACACCAACTCTCATGGATATTCAAACTATTTAAACCCCTTACTTTTGGTGAGGATTAATGGCTCCATAAAGAACTCCATTTATCTCTAGATTATACGTTTCTAGGTTTGGCATATGCTCAAACTAACTGTGTCTCAACCTTTTGATAATCCATAACAATATGCTTTCATGCGTAATGTCAAGCCTAAACAATACGGAAAAAATGATAGCACACACCTAAATAAAAACAATACATCAACAGTTATTGAATTAAAATCATCACATCATATAATTTCGAGGGCTTAAGATCCCTCTTGTGATGAAAATGATTGATTCATTGGAAGGACGACACAGTAAAAAATTAAAATTTTTAAAACAATCATGTTTGATCACTCAACCACGGATTACCATTCACAAAAAAATTATATGAAAACATGTTGTATAAACACAGGGTTTCGAGAAAACCCATATCTATGTATGCGACTCGTTCTAGTCTTTTCATGGCAAAAAAAGTGACCTTATTCACTTTTCTTACCTCATGAGGTAGCATTGTGGTGATCCATATAAAGCACGAGATCTAAAGACATCCAAAAACATGCATGGTGCTAGTAACTATTGTTATGGATGAGGGAGGTATTATGCATGGGCATGACTTCTATGGATTTTGTAAAAATTTTTGAATTAAAAAATTTGCTATATCTATATAGAAATCGGATGTATGGTTGTACATTTTGCACATATGGGTGTACACCTTGTATAATGTTTGCATACGACCATATGTCGATAATGTATATTTATATACACAGTGTTTATCCAATCCTATGATTAATACAGTCACTTGGGATTCTGGCATAATGGATAAAGATTATGACCAACTATTGACCAAGTATAATGTATAACCATACATTTAGCATGTACGCCCATATATAAACAATTATACTCAAATTCAAATCAGATATCCAAATCTGATCTGATAAACACACAAATTTCATCCACCCATCAACATGTATATGCATATATACAATTATGTATGGTTATACATCAAACCAAAATCCTATCATGACCTTTAAATTTATTTGTTAAGATCTGACAAGCCATTTGTGACTTCATCCCTTCGTTATAATACGCCTCTCGAGGATAAGACATAAATATTTATCTATCTTAGTTTCTCCTTATCATGAACTGATGTATATCTAGATTGGGTGTTTCAAACTGGGCTTTAATTTGATCTTACTATAACCACATATTTAATTTGTTATAGACGTTTATCAATGAACTCATCAAGGATACAATTTTTATGTTTGAGAGTGATGAATCTTTTACTGATCTATCAAAGTCTTCGTACAAATCTTGATATAGCCTGTAAACACTCTATTTTGAACCCAACAAAGTCCAAACCACTAATGAAAAATCTGAGAGATTCGGATCAAAATTTTTGAGGTGTCAAATCGAAGATAGATGAACAAAATTTAAAACCCAACCCACTTAAATAAAAATCATAAAACCCAAACCTAAATCCTAACCCAACCCATATACTAAAACCCAAAACAAACCCAACCCACCTAAAAACCGATGACCAAAAATATAAAAATCACCCAAAAGAAAATAAAAACATAAGCCCAAGTCCAAAACCCAAAAATTTAAAATCCAAACCCAAACAAAATCCAAATAAAAAACCCAAAAAAAAAATAAACAAAAATTGGGAGGCCAATGGAGAAAAGAGGCGCACCCCAGCCCGCCTGAAAAAGAAAGCCGAAGAAAAAAATATAAAAGCCATTAAGCAAAGGGGCCCAAGAAGAGAAAGAAGCATGCTCCAGCGAGCGGCAGAAAACAAAAGAAATGCACGGTACGTAGCAAAGAAAAAGAGGAGAAGCCCAGCGCGCGTGGAAACTCACCGCTTCCCGCATTTTGCTGCGTTTTCCTTTCATTTCTGAATTTATTTTTTTTGCGCCAGCCAGCTCTTCCGCCCATCTCTTTTCTTTGTCGCGTCAGCTTTCTTTTTTATTCTTATTCCCTTCTGGCACTGATGTGCTTTCTTTCTTTCCTCCTTTTTCTTCCTGCGTCAGCCTGTTCCTTGCAATTAGCTTGTGCTAATTGGCCTGTGATCAGCGGAATTTATTTCCCCCACTTGATCAGTGGCCTGTTTTAGGGGACTAGCATTCCCTATGAAAAAAAGATGTTGACTTGTTTGCAAATAATTAGTGGTATATGTTGGGATGTGAAAAAAGTCATGAACGAAAAAAATGGAGAAAGTAGAGAAGATGCTTAAACTGGTGTACATGAATGTATCGTGGTGGTGTTGCATTTCTTTTGGTATCCTATACGCTTTTAATTAATATTTGTTTGACCTTTCCTTTTTCTTTTATTATTATTATTTTGCATCAATAAATATCCGATTTTTTTTATTGACTTGCTTGTCATGCACCTGCCATAAACTTGCCTAAGTGCATGCGTGCTATTCATTTTGAAAGAAATGTCGAGTTGAATGACATGTGGCACGTTATAAGTGAAGTTCATTATCAACAAATGCCTATTATAAAAATGGTTTAGTGAATAGAATTGCGGATTTACGTAGTTCTTTGATACTTTTTTTATCATGACCTTGCTCTGATTTATTTTTGTTTGAGTTAAACCTCAAGAAGAAATTAAGGGAAGAACAACCCAAAAATGTTGTATATGGGTCCAATCATGAGCAAGGGGAAGGAAAATATAATTGTGTTTGAGTATTATATGAATATTATATGTCAATAGGTTGTAATCTTTATTTTTTATTTTTTTTCTCTTTTCTTTCTACTTTTATTTTTTTTGTGTGGATTTTTTATTTTATTTTTCAATGATTTAACTGCCACCCCTCTACGAGTTGAAATACTTATTCACTTATAAGTTCATATTCTTGAGATTCTATGTAAGTTAGAAAGAATATTTTTCCTAGGTTTTTTTGATTCCATAGAGCATCTCCCTATAGAGGCTTAACTAGGAGGTTTGGTACAGTACTACTAGAAGTACCCTATTGAGAGGTACATCATCATTGATTTATATTAAGTATTTTATAATGAGCACAAAATAATATAATTTCACCATGTTACCATTTATATGCAATAGATTCCTACAATATCTAAAGATGAATGTCAGGACAAAGCAAGGGTCAAAGCTTCCATATGTAATGCATACCTCATTGAAGAGACAAATATATTTTATTTTTGTTATTTTGAACCTCATATATATATATGCCACAGAAAGGTCCTTCAAAATAATTAGGGACCTGATGCCAACCTAGTGGAAAGGGCTATTTCTATATGCTATTACTGTTAGACGGAAAATATTCGAACAGGTGCTCGTGTGTAGGTTTTCGAAAACACGAGCCTTCGAAAACGCTATGTCGAGTCGGGAGGCATAGGCAGAATTCTGTTGGCTAAATACATTCTTCAAACTCTATTGTGCTGTGGGCTAGCACTAATATGTTGATGGGCTGGGCATCAACAAAGGCAATATGAGCAAGTGGATCAAGCATGCTAGTGGGTGGACAGGCTTGATGGTGCAGATTCAGTGAAGGCATGGATACGGGCTCCTTGCCAAATCCAACTCAAAAAGGGGCTCAAGTATGTGGGAAGGCTTTTCTTTGATGTGGGCTAAATCTTGTGCTGGAAACCTCCATTTGCGGGCTGGATCATTTGGAGGCGGACTAAACCCAATTGAAGGCTAAAGCTTGGGCTGAAATATGTGCATGTTGGACAGATTATGTGGCTGCTTGCATGTTGGAAGGCTATGTGGCTGCTTTGCATGAAGACCACCTAAGACTGTGAAGGCTGAACTTCTGCACCAAGTGGCAATAACTTGACTCTACCCAAGGCTTAATTGTATCCAATGTTATATAAGCTGCTGACTTGTTTAGTTAGCATATTAGAGAGAGTGAATTAGCAATTGTTCTCAGGTTGAAGAGAGGGGTTTGAGAGAATTCTGTAAACAGGGCTGAAGTGTATTCTTGCTCTGTGGGTTAGGAAAAGGAGAGTGATAAACAGTGAGTGCGAAAGCAGGTTGTGTAAGCTCTTCACGCAGACCCTTGTAATCCTTTTTCGATAATAAAAAGGTTGGGACGATTCTCCCTTAACTTGCTGTGTTTGATTCGATTGTTGTTATTTTCCCCTGTTACTATATTTCAGACTTGGCTGGCTAGGTTTCAGTGAACTTAGCGTCATCACAGGACCCTATTTCGAAAAAAATTTGTGGCACGAAATTGACCCTGTGACAATTACCTAGGTTAGGCCATAGGTCAATGCATAATGAGAACCCTTCAAGACGAGGAATTGTGGTGGCATAATCTTACATTTTGTTTAACTGTGTTGAGGTCCAACCTTACATCAAGCACATGAGTGAAATTTACATAATTGATACATATGAAATCAAGTCAATACTGATTGTGTGTACTTTTATTTCAATTCCTAGTACATATATTACTTAATTGGAAAGACAAAATCCACATATAATTAGTGTAGAAGTTAACTGAAGGCTGGAACATGAATTCCTAACTTGGTTCCAGTACCATATAAGTTCATCTTGTTTCATTAAACTCTTATTCTTATTTCAATTTGGTGTGTATATAATTAATTTTTTTGACATAATGTAACATACTCTAAGAAACATAGAAAGCAAATTCATAATGGATCTTGCAAAAGAACTGTTATGAATGGTAAAAACATACACCGATTACTATGCTAATGGGTACAAGTTCCTTATAAAAAGACAAGATGAAAGGCAATGTACAATAAACAATGAAGTATGCATTAAGGGATTAAACTATAGTGACATACATAATCACTTAAATAATTGTTTGTTAGAGGTTATTGAACTAGAGTACCTCAAGCTCCCAATTAAAAAGACTATACTATTTAAGTGTTACTGGTTCAATCCTACAGAAAATGTTGGGATGAAAGTTCATAAAAAATATAAACTTGTGAACATTAACCATACGTAATGCTACACAAAGTATGAACCTTTTATATTACATCGCAAGCTTGGTAGGTTTACTACATCATATTGAAGTGTGAGCCAAGACAACCTAGACTGGTGGACGGTTTGCAAAATTAAAGCTAGGGCTATTGTTGAAATGCCAATGACAATTGGTGAACAATAACAATCAATTAATATAAAAGGTCACAAGACAAACTAGACTGGTGGACGGTTTACTACATATCATATTAAAGTGTGCGAAACTACTTTTTAAGTGGATGATAATAACAACCACTCAATAACAATCGATGATGGTTCTGAACAATTAAATAATCTGAATGATGACTACGAATCAATTAATATAGAGGTTGATGATGTTGAATTTGACAACGGGGTTGAAGTTGTGTCAGTAGAAAATACAGGGGAGAGACCGACGAGGACATGTAAAATTATTGTATATTCGTTATACACCTCGTTGTTTATGCCCAATATGTACATTGTAATGATATTAAATAAAGACTTTTATTTTATGATTTTTTTTTTGTCTCATTTTTAATATATTTGTTAGCATATTAATGGTATCAAATATACATATGTTTGAATATTTGATAAGTCTCACATTTGAGTTATTGGTTATGTTTTGAAATGTTTATAAATTATTTGGTTCAGATATGAGTAAAAGGATGAGAGGAGATAAAAGTTATCGATTTAATAGGAAGGGAACATCACGCTATGAGACTTATGATAACAACTCGATGCACCTATTTGAGATCTTTTTTATGCCATTGTCACCCACTGAAGATTAACAGACAAGTACAAATATGCTTTAGGTGCATGTTGGAGGGATTGACACTAGTGACCAATATATAGAAATGATAGAAATATCAAAATCCAACTCGTATGGTATGGCTCCTAAGTTACCAACAATGACATGTTTTCTTTGACTTAAATGCAATTTTGCATCTAAGTTAATTGTGTACTCAACATATCAGAAAGATTTTTGAAGAGAAAATTGATATTGGAGACTCAACCTAGAAGAATGCGAAGCCTAAAGACAAAGAAATTCTATTGGATGGAGTCTCAGGTAATAGATTTTTATAAAATCTTAAAATTCATTTCATATTTATAATGTTATTGATTAAGAGTATTTTGTCAAACTACAAAAATACTTTGTATGGGATTAAGCCATAATATATTTGGTACATTTGACCTAGCAAAGGAAGGTAGGGGAAAGGTACAAAGGTATGCTTATGACGATGCGATAGAAAAAAGATAAAAGGTCATGGTTTATTCTTGAATAAGCCTAGTTGAAGTTTAATAAGGATTGGAATCAAGATGACTTTTATACATCTCATAACAAAATAAACAAAACTATCAGCCTGCAGTAACAGGTGAAGGCATATCGAAACACATGTGTGGCTCCATTACCATAATTGAGTATGCTACATTTTCTAGTTTAAATGTTTTATTCTTTCTATATTTTTTTTCAAACTGTTTATGTTATTCTAAAATAAGCAACTTTTATAATCGTTTAAATGGTTTTTTCTGTCAAGGACCCTAAATGGGGCAAGGCACTCACAATAAGTGAAGTCTACAAATATCTATACACTAAAGACCACAATCAAGAGACGAGGGTAAATGAAAAGTGAGGGCATATCTATGTAAATAGTTTATTCAAGTGCATGATTACGAATGTTATGTTGTACATAGATATATGTTTTTTAAACATTAAATTTTATTGCTTTTAATATACCAATGTAAGAAGAATTGTTAGTTTGAGGGGTCAGTCATCTCAAACTAATAATGAGCCTTAAACAGTTGATAAACATGTGCTTTTTTTAAAGGTAGTTGGGGCACAAAAGAAGAGCAAAGTATATAGGTTTGGTTCCCAAGTATTTGTCTATTTTGGGAATTGTGGAGGAAGTACTTCAATTTCAATGATGCATATGCTCTAGATGTTGATGAGCAATTAGAATTAATGCGGCAAAAGATGGAAGAACATGAAACATCCTTTTAGGAATGACTTGAAAGCGAAAAAGCTTCCTTAATCGCAACCTTAGAAGACCGATTCCAAAGCAATTGGAAGAACAATGCCAACAAATGGAAGCAAAGATAGATCATTGACTGTAGGTAAATATGATGAATCAGATGTAAACCGAGATGAAGTGACAATTTTAGTTTTTGATGGGCCCTTTCGAGGACACACCATTTTCAGAACTCAACCTCCTTCTCCTAGCCAAAAAATCCATGATAGGTCCTAATCAAGTTATGTACAGTTTTTATGAACTTGTAGGATGTTTTGACAAAACAATAATAAGATTTGGATACTAAATTTGAATATTTTCTATATTATTAATGAATTTCAGTTATATTGAAGTTTGATTTTGTTATGTAAGAATCATATTTTTGATACTTTTAATTGAAAATATTTGCAACTAGTTAGTACTTTAATTCAATTGTATTGATATTGGAATTTGGTTTGATATATGAAAATGGTTACAAGGGAGAAATGTATATTATATTGTAAGGTAGTGTAAATAATATAATTAAAAGATTAGTATCAAATTAAAATAGGAATATAATCGATCAAGAATTAAAAAAAGAGAGGATAAAATTAGCATTGGATTAGCATAAAACATAATTAGCATTAGAATAACATCATCTCAAGGTAGTATCGGATTGATATCGAATACAGTAATCAATTTAGCATCAACTCAACATAGGATCAGATTAGATGGTTGATGCTAATTTGAAACTCCATTAGTATCAGATTAATTTTTTGATGCTAATATAGTTACCATAGCCTTTTTTTGTATTAGGTTGGATTTTAGTCTATATAATAAACAATTTTATATATAGTGTTAGAAATATTTGTTTCTTATATTGAATATAAATATTTTGTTTTTTGGTAATTGGATCTAAATATTAATAATATACATTTTATGTTGCCAATGTTTTGGTTAATATTTTCAGAGCCCATTTTATTATGATCAAATATTATAAAACAAATTATTGGGTCTTATACAGATCTCATTAATATTATTTTGGTATGCGTTTTGTAATATTTAGTGACAAAATCTATTATATTTTATTATTTATGATAGGTTAATATAAAATATAATAAATACAATATAAAAATGTTGATCTTCCAACCTAAATCTCGAACCTTTGTTTTTTTCTTTTTTGATATCATTACTTATATCCTATTATTGAGTAATATTAACAGGGTTTTTTTTTTACAAGTGGATAATAGATATGGAAGACAATCACCTAGTTGACTTTATGCTCGATTGAGGTACGCTCCTGTAAACATCATTTTTCTATTGATTTGTTATAAAAACTTGACTTGATGAATTTAGATGTATCTCAAAACTTTTTTTTTTTTTTTTTTTTTGGGATTTGTGGGTTTTTGGAATTCTATGTGCGAGGTTACTTAGTTGACATGAAAGGTTTTTTTTTTTTTTTTGTTCTCAGTATGTTTCTATTTTGATTTATTTTTGATAATTTTTTATTTAGTTTTGTTACCTTTTGTTGGGAAAGGAAGTCAAGTTGAAGACAAAGCCTCCAATAAATTATTTGGAGGCAGAAGACTACCACTAAATACCTTTAATGTCCTGAATCCATGAATGGTGAGGAAAAGGGTTGTATTCTCAGGAAAATAGTTAGTCAACTTTCCTTTTCCCCCACTATTCTATAATGGAATGAATAAAGTAAACAAGCAATGCTTCACCTAGACAAATTGCAAACTTATAGCTCAAATATAAAAGCTCTTCAAACTTTTCTTTGATTTTTCCACCTATAATTTTATGGATGAGATACTCAATAGTACTCATTCTTTTTTTCCTTTTTTCTTTTCTTTCTTGTTTTTTATATAATAATTTACATAGTTATCATACTGTTTATCTCATAAAATTTGTCACAAATGCATACTTAATCATGAAAAATAATTTAGAAATGCAAGAATTATTCCTAGTAAAATGCAAATTTATATGAATATGATATTATTTTTATTCGAAAGAAAATTTTTATGAAGTGAAGAAATTAATATATATCTCCCGTCGTTCTAACTTGTTTTTAGTTGAAAGATAAAAACGGGTAAACAAGTAACCCAATAGAAATATTTAACAAATAAAAATGAATATAATAGTTAATAATATAATTTAGTTAGGATGATAAATATGATCCAATTACGATGATATTTCAAATATATATAGAGTTAGGCTAAATCAACTTTGAATTTTTTACAAAAAAATTTGAGTTGTTAATCCATTACAACCAAATAATTTAGGACTTAGTGAGGTGACAAAAGAATAATCATCTCCAACTTCCTTACCCATATCCATTAAATTTTAATATTTTTGTGGCTTATAGTGGATCCAAAAGATAATGTTTGGGAGGGCTGAAATATAATATTTTATAAATGAGGGAAACCAAGCTATTTAGGAAATCAATGGGCCTTGTAAAGGATGGAGAACATTGTTTGGGCATAAACCAACAAAATAAAAATTTATACACATATGCATATACATATACATGCATATACATATACACACATATACATATACATACATATATATATATATATATATATATATATATATATATATATTTGCTTTTAACTAAAATATCACATTCATGTTTTTTAGGGGAAAAAAAACTATGATTAATATATGGTAAAACTAATATTAAAGTTTGATTTTGAATAAGAAAATATTATTTGTGTCCATAAAGAAAAATTTGTTTAATATACTTTATTAATTAATCATAAATTTGTATTAGGAAAATAATTAAAATGACCCAATTGTAAACCTTTTAGATGAATTTAACCCCTTTTTTTTATAGGTAAACGAATCTTTCTCCAAATTTATGTGTACTAATCACATATTCTTATAAATTTGCATACAAACTGCATGAATCATGTTGGCAACGAAAATGTATTGATACCACGCGGAGTTACCACACAAATGGTGGTGAAGTTCCATTAAGACTTCACTATTGTTGAGCGTTATGACAAATTTTGGCCCCAAAAATGGCGAAAATTATTAACAACATGATCTTTATTGTATTTATTTAATTGTAGTGTAAAGATTTGAGCATTTTAAAGTAGATTTATAGTAAATCTAATATTTAGAATCCCAATATAAAGATTTGGATGATAGGTCTAAATTTTTGCTAATTTTGATCATTTTTCTTGTTGGAATGACTAATGTTTTTGTTAGTATTGAATTAGAGTCAGAAAATGGTATAAATGTTAAGGATCAAGCAGTACACATGTTTAACAATAGTCACACGTGATTCATAGGCAAAGCGCAAATCACCTTGATGGCAATATTAGGGAAGTGGGTGTTATGAGCAATTTTTATAATTAGAGGGAGCAAAGGTACAAAATTCAGTTTTTTGGATGTTTTTAGTAGGTTGGGGGGTAAGTAATATAAGGATTAGATGAAATTGACTAAAATATCAAATGGAAGAGCTATTTTTTCCTTGAATGTACTTCCTCTTCCTATATAATGTCACCAATATGAATACTTTGTCACACCAATATTTAAACTTTTTCTTTCTTTCTCTTAAACTATATTGTTCAATCTATTGTTTGATAGCATGGTATGAAGTTTATGTCTAAAATTCGTTTTTCTTGGTATTTATGCATACTCTTAATGAAAATTTACTTTACGTTAAATTTAGATGTTATTTAGTTGAAGGTTAATTGAAATATTTTTCTATTGTAATAGAAATTAGGAAACGTAGTTGAACATAAGAACTCCACTAAAATTTGTACAAAATTGTAGGAAAGAATTGTTAATTCACCATAATAGTTTAATTGGTATTTACCCAAAACTCTAAATCATAACTTCTCATCTGGGTTCCCCTTACTACCTCTTTAAACATCAACGAGTGCACTAGCAATCTACTAAATCTATTGTCTCGTATTTGTAACAGGTGGCCAAAACAAGTTTTCCTAAACATCTCTTGTTGCCTCTAGGTCAAATTCCTCCTAGTCTTTCATATAGCATCACGAACTCCACGGGAGATGCTTGCACCTTAAAGTAATCCTTTTCCTTGAATCTCAAAGTCCCCATCGTGCAATGTCACACTCTACCTTGTGCATTTTATACCGAACTAAAATAGAATGTTAAAGAAATTTTAAAAAATACGTACTTATCAAACAAACCCTTAAAAAAGTAAAATAGTTAAAATTACTTCATTTTAAAAGATTGTCAAAATACCTTTGTCTCCAGCTTAGCTAGCCAAGCGAACTTTGCATTCTAATGACACACTTCGTGTGGTGGCATTTAACCATACATGTTGTCCTCCAATCGCCAATCACTATCAATTCACCACTAAAACATTATAAATTTATTCTAACATTATTCTAGCAAAAAATTTCATTTAAATTGGTACAAAATCAATCAAAATTTACGAAATTTCAATTTAAAAACCCAAACTATGAATACCTTACATCTACATCAAATATTATAAATTTTTACACTAAAACATTATATACATGATAAAGATCAATATATTAACCTTTTCACTCGTTTTCATCAGTGAAAACTTATTGAAATTTGTGTTGAGGTCTGAAAATCAGCTTTAAAAAAATTTCGCAGTTTGGCATCATGTTACGAGTGTTGATAACATTATATATAAAGTTATTTTGGTAACTTTTGTAACATAAAATTAACCGGATTTATGAACTTTAAACATATAATTTTCAAGTTCATGTAATAATTATGTATAATAAGGATGTATTTTGATAATCAATAATGATGAGCATAGATGAGTCCAATTAATATGCAAATTTACGAGAACATGTAATCACTACACATAAATTTAGAGTCAAATTATTTTAACACTAAAAGATAGGATTAGATCTGTCAGAAAGACGTCAATTTTATTATTTTCCCTTCGTATTATAATAATAATATAATATAATTTTAAATTATTTATATAAAAATATCAACCATTTCCCGGAAATGCCAAGTGATATAAATACGAAGGGAGTCTGCCTTTGTTTTCACGAAACCTGTGGATTCTGCATCCATAAACAAAATCCAAAACCATGGGCAGTTCCTTTCTTCCAAAACGAGAACCTGCCTAACCAAAACCGGCTGCCACGCTCTTTGTATATACTTTCTACCTACTAGTTCCATTTTGGTCATTCATTCTAACCCTTTCAAATCTTCCTCTTCCTCTTCCTCTTCCTCTTCCCCTTCCTCTACCAGCTGCCCTTCTTTGGTATGTTTTGTTTTGTTTTCATTTCTACATACTGTTGTTCATTAGAATTTCATCGTTTTATGATTAAAATTATTTGTGTTCTAGTTTGATGGAACCAAATGGTTTAAATGTTGGGTTGTTTTCTGGTACTTCTTCCGGGATGCTGGGGCTAGAAATGCCATTACACCCTCAACAAAGTCCCCAAATACAAAACCCTCACAATTTACAGAATCAATCTCAAATGCTTGCTGCTTATTCTCATTCTCACCATCACGACACTGATCACCACCACCAATCCCAATCCCAATCCCAATCCCAGTCCCAGTCCCAGTCCCAGCAATCTGCAAAGCAACATGGTTATTTGTTTACCTCCAAGCCAAAACAGCAACTTTCGCCTCTCAGTGATGAAGACGAATTTGGATTTGCCCCGGATGACAGTGCTGGAGATGACAAGAGAAAGGCATCTCCTTGGCATAGAATGAAGTGGACTGATAGCATGGTACGGCTTCTAATAATGGCTGTTTTTTATATCGGTGATGAAGCTGGATCCGAAGGAAATGATAAGAAAAAGGCTGGGGCTTTACTTCAGAAGAAAGGGAAGTGGAAATCGGTTTCGAGGGCTATGATGGAGAAGGGGTTTTATGTGTCTCCTCAACAATGTGAAGATAAATTTAATGACTTGAATAAGAGGTACAAAAGGGTTAATGAAATTCTCGGTAAGGGAACTGCTTGCCGTGTTGTGGAGAATCAGAGTTTGCTGGATAATATGGATTTGTCGCCTAAAATGAAGGAGGAGGTTAAGAAGTTACTTAACTCCAAGCACTTGTTTTTCAGGGAAATGTGTGCTTATCATAATAGTTGTGGTCATGGTAGTGGTACTAGTGGAGCTACTGGTGCCAATCGCTCACCAGAGGTAGCCACGGATACGTCTCAAGTCCAGTATCCACAGTCACAACAAAAACGGTGCTTGAGTTTATTAGAAAATGCCCATGGAGGGGCAAGTTCGAGTAGAATGGAAATAGAAGGGTCAAAAATCCCGAAAGTGGGAAGTGAAGAAGAGGATGAGGGGGAAGATGACAGTGACGATGACGACGACGACGACGATGATGAGGCTATAGAAGGAAATTTAAGAGGCCAAAATGGGCACGAGCAAGAAGATGATGATGACAACCATGAGAAAACCTCTCGAAAAAGAGCTAGAAAAGGCCTTTTTTCTGGTGCATTGTCACCATTAATGCAGCAATTAAATGGTGAAGTGACGAGTGTGATTCAAGATGGAGCTAAGAGTGCATGGGAGAAAAAGCAGTGGATGAAGTTGAGGATACTGCAACTGGAGGAGCAGCAAGTTAGTTATGAATACCAAGCTTTTGAGCTTGAGAAGCAAAGGTTAAAGTGGGTGAAGTTTAGTTCCAAGAAGGAGAGGGAAATGGAGAGGGCAAAGATTGAAAACGAGCGAAGGCGGCTTGAAAACCAAAGAATGGTGCTTGTTATTAGGCAGAAGGAGGTTGAGTTAGTAGAACTCCACCACCATCATCACCAACAACAACAACAGCACTCATCAAACAAGAGGAGTGACCCCTCTTCCATTACTGGATAAAGTGTACAATATATCTACATATATGTAGATCATGTTTCATGAGCTATAACAGATAAATTAGTTGTTTTTCATTTTTGTTGTCTCAAATCTTGTTTATTAAATTTTGTGCTTCTGTATGAATCAATTATGCTCCCTTACAATAAATATTTCAGTGACCATTTAGGATTTTAGCATTCACTTAGACTGGAGAACAAGCTGATTTTGAAGTTAAATTTTGGGTACACAGAGGAAATTTTAGAGGCATTGATGCCCGTATTAAACATCAGATCAATTCCAAAGTCATGTTATCATTCTGATGATGAAATTGAAGTAGTCGAGCATTAGTAGGAAAAGGGGGAAAGAGGGGCGGGGTCAAGAGGGGAAGTTTTGAATCTTTTATATGGGTGACATGTGTCATGACCTGATTTGAACCGTGTGACTTTAAATAGTACCCTTTGTTAGAACAAGCCTTTTAAAACCAACCATAGTGGTTAATATTGTAGTGGTATTAAGACAATGCATAGTGTTTTAATTCGTGAATGACACTTTCTATCTATTTCCTTGTGTAAAAATTATGTGTATAAATTTGTATAAAATATGTATCTGATTAATTGTTTTAAAATAATAGATCTTGATAAAAGAATTAATATATATCTTGATTCAAAGGATCTTATGTGCATATTTGACGATTATTTTAAAAATATTTACAATTCTAATGTTATCTTGATAAAGAGAATATATAATATAATAAGACTATTATTACATTAAACAACCATATTGAAATGTAGTGACAAATCTAATATTGCATTGTTATTTGTGATAATTTAGTGCAATGCATTAGGGGTAAGTTGACTCCATTGGACTAACCTATCAAAAAAATTCGAACTGAATATATTCAGATTTGTTTTTAAATTCGGTTCGAATAAACTTGAAACAAACCGAACAAACCAGGGAACGAACACGAACCCGAACTACAATTTTAAAATTCAACGAATACGAATCTGAACACGAACTATGCGAACCGAACACAAACCCAAACTTAAAATAATAATTTTTAATTAAATTTTATTAATTATTTGTATTAATTATAATTTTTAATAAATATAAAAACGAATTATACGAACTGAATACGAATATAAATACGAACCGAATACGAATTTAGTTATATGAACCGAATACGAATGCGAACTTGCTATAAAAATATTTGGCGAATACGAATTCGAATCTGAACCCGAACAGTATGAGACGAGCCCGAACACGAACATGTTACTGTTTGTGTTTGGTTCGGCTCGAATATAACCCTACCAAAAGATTATACATAAATAGTAACTCTAGTTTTTGTGCAACTTCTTATAATAGATGATAATGTAAATGATTCTTTGACTTAAAATCAATAGTCACATGTGCACTAATAAGCATAGTTTGAAACTAACCTCATATTATCTTTTTATTAAGATTATCAATACAGTAGTTATTGGTTATGTCAAAAAGTGTATTAGAATTATAATATATCGACATAAGGTTTATCATTCTCTTATATTGGAGAGTCAATGACGACTATAACTACTAGAATTCCGTGGTCATGGTAGGATTAAATTGCTGCTCAAATATAGGCACATTCAGTCATTGCCTTAGAAATTAAATAATAAGTTCCCTAAAGTAGACTTTATTTATATGTCCAAGCCTTAAAAAGATATTGTTTGATGAAATATTTGATTCTGTATCATATGGGTGGTCATGATATAATACGTAGGTCTGTGACTTCTGAGAATACATCGCACACGTCAAAGGTATGGTGCCATGAGATGGCTGAACTGGAGGCAGTGGCTCACAACGGGACTTTGCCATATGCTTGAAGGCCTTTTTGTAGTACGGGTTCAGTGGTGGACTACTATATTAGTTTTTTTTAATTTATAATATTACAAACATACTTAACTTCATAAAATGCAAAATGATAAGTCATAAATATAAAACATATGAAATTTTGAAATATATCTAAAGTACCTCTTTATTAATTTCTATAAAATTTGTACATTGTTCAACATATGAAATATACCTTAACTTTTATTCATAACATATAACCAAAAATTATTTCCATAATGTGAACTATACAAAATTGTTTTAAAAAAAGAAGAAATATTGAACATAAACTTAACGTGTATAACCTTAACCTTGAATTCGTTTCCTAAAATCTTATCTTATTCTTTCTTAATTATATTTATTATTGTATTTTCATATTGTATCTTTTCCTCACAATGATATTATGTCATATATGTTATAATATAAAACATGCTAAAAACTATAACTCAACTTAAAGGCGTCTTACTTAGAATCTTTTTTTTCTGAAAAATCTCATAATTGGTTCGAAAACCTCGTCTTAAAACATATCATAGTTAATCTGTAGATCTCATTATAAAACTTATCATAAATTATATCTTTTATAAAATCATTCGTAAAATTATTTGCTAATCAAATTGATGAACATAAGAATTCGATACTGTGGCGTCGGTTTTTGCCGCGCCACGCCAGGATAGACTTGCCACTCTTGTTTAACCACCCTAGACGTGGTCAAGAGGAACGCATAACAGGTTTGTGGCCCGTTATGGAGTCTAATGGAATCGCCACCCAGGAGTAACCCCGGAAAAGTACACATCGGTGAGGATGAGCGATTTATGGATCCCTTGCAAAGGACCCAACTATCCCTCACCTGCCCAATGGGTCGGGTTCGGAGAGTCAGGTACGGCGATGGGAAGGTGTTAGGCACCCATGCCGCCTAGCGTGAAAGCCGGCCTCCACTTTTATGGTTCGTTCGTTAAACACGTTACCGAGTTTAATTAAGTTTCAGATTATCACACGATGCATAATAATCATACATATATAATAAATTACATTTATCCATGAATATAATAAAATACGAAAAAGAAAATAATTAAAAAATACAACCATGTCCCATACACCTCTATACATTTTCTCTAACCTTAAACAAATCTAATAAATTAAATCCCTGTAAAACAAATTGTTAGCACAAATTTAATAAATAATAATAATAAAAATATTTGTAGAAAATGAATTGAGTCCGCATCCACCACATCCTTGATTGACTTCCCCTCCATGCGTAGCTCGTTCAAAGAATATTTCATATAAAACGATGAATAAAATGATTCACGATAAAAACATAAAAATAAGAATAAGGATTACAACATTTAAATCACTCAACCTTATACATTTATTCTAATCCTAAACAAGTATATAAAAAATTAAACCCTACAAAATAAATTTGTTAGTTAATCTAATAAAATGGATAAATAAATCCTACGAAATAAACAAATTAACTAATCTAATCAGGCGCAAATTATAATTAAGAAATGAAAAATAATAATAATAATAATAAGCAAAACTTTGGCCCAAGTAAGAGCAGCCCAATAAACAAAATGTAGCCCACCTAAAGAAGTAAGCCAAGTACAGCCCAGCCGGCCCGCCCAAGAGAATAAGCAGCCCAACCCAATAATATATACACACATGCACAGTACAAAAAAATAACCAAATTCCCCTCCCTGCCGCGATTCGAACCCAGGCGCCCAACAAATTTCAGCCACCAAGGCAACAGCCAATTTCATTCCAAATGGATGCAAAATTGTCATATATGCAATATACTTGGACGCACAGATATACCATTTTCCCTCCAGTAAATACAAAAATACATAGCCATACAATAATATATACAGTATACTAGGATACATATACATACAGAATATAGAATACGAATACACTAAAAATACAGAATGTTACATAAAAAAAAAAAGTATCAATGTACCAAAGAAATCGAATACGAAATGTCAACAAAAAATACAACATATACAAAATATAATCACAGAAAAAATTGAATATACATATAGGATATTTACGTACATACCAAAATATAATAAAGAAAATATACCGAATATTAACATATTCATGTATAAAATAAATATATTATTTACGAAAAAAAATCCCCCTTAAGGGTATACCTGAAAACTACTGATTCGAATTTGATCAAACACTGAGCCGAAAATGAACCGAAATTACACGAACCGGTTTTCAGAATTCTTTTTTTTTTTTCAAAAAATCTTCCCGGAAATCCTCTCCTTTTTTTTTCCCTTTTCTCTGTATTTTTTTTTCCCCCAGCCGTCTCCCCTTCTGCTCTCAATTTTTTTCTCTCCCCAAAGTTTTCTGCCAATCCCCCTGGAAAATTTTCCCGTCCCTCCTCTCTGAATTTTCTCTCCCCGAAAATCTTCCTCTGAATTTTCTCTCCCCGAAAATCTTCCTCTGACACATTACAAGGCAACAAGCAAGAGACGAGATGGAGATTGATACATTACAAGGCAACAAGCAAGAGACGAGATGGAGATTGATTTCGGAGTTTGGCACATGATAAATTTTAAGAATTTATCATTTCTTCAAATTTTGAGTGAAACGTTGTCGTTTGGTCTTGGTTATTTGACCGTACCTTGTGGGGGGATGTAACGCATCACAAGGCAACAAGCAAGAAAAGAGGTGGGGATTGACTTCGGAGCTTTACGAAGTTTCAGGCTTCTGGATTGTCCAAAGAAGGGCAACATGAAACAATTTTAAGAAATGGCACCCCCGGTGGGACTCGAACCCACAATCGTCTGATTAGAAGTCAGACGCCTTATCCATTAGGCCACAGGCGCGCCTTCAGATGACGTAATGTTAGTCCCTTTAATTTATTAATTGTCACAGACCTTTTATTTTAGGCCGGATGACACATTGGCAACCAAGGTTTTACAAAAACTGCCATCCACCCCAATTTTGAAAGTCAAATAGTCACTCATTACAGAGATATTTTTGTTTTTTGAATTAAAATTTAAAATAAATTTTATAAAAATTTTAAAATATAAATTTAAAATAAATTAATAAAAAATAAAAAATAAAATAAATATTTAAAAAACAGTTAAATTTATTTTATTTTTTATGTTTTTAAATATTTATTTTTTTTTTATTTTTTATTATTATTATTTTATTTTAAATTTATTTATATTAAATTTTATTTTAATATTAATTTTATTGAATTTTATAAAAAATATTTTAATTCTTTTATAATAAAAAAATAAATACTTAACTTTTAAAACTTTTACCATTAATAACTTGTTGCTCGGCCTTTATTTTAATCTATACTCAAAGAAACATGCAAAGTCAAGCACCAAGTATTACTGAAGTTCAAATTTGGGGTACAGACTTTTTGTTTGGTTTCGATGGGTGTATACATTTAAATTTAGGCCAAAAGAATTGTTCCCACCCATAGTTTAAGACGGGAACAAAATTTCACTCTCAATATTTCAAAAGCCCAAACTCTCATCCTCCAATTAAATTTCAAACATTTTTAATAATTTTTCAAATAAAATGATTAAAATACCTTTTTAAAAATAAAAATTTATAATAAAATTATGAAATAATTTTAAATGTAAAAATTTTCAAAAAACATTTAAAATTTTTAAAGAATTTAAACAATTATCGCTGCAGATACTGGCGGCGATGACTGCCGATAATAAAACCAAGTGATAATTTCCAATCACTTGGTTCTAGGAGAAGCCAAATCCAGCTACCTCCTTCAAAACAAGAGACGCTCAAAACGAGAAGGCTAGATTTAACCTCCCCTAAAACCAGATAATTGAAAATTACTACCACCACCAACATCAACAACGGTGATTATTTTAATTTTTTAAAAATTTTAAATATATATTTAATTTTTAAAAAATTATATATATATATATAATTTATTTTTTTATTTTATAAAATTTTAATTTAAAAAAATAAAAACATCTATAAATTATTATTGTTCATCAATATATTTAATATTAAATTTGTTTGAACGACGACATTTTAATATTTTGAAACTGGAGAGTGAGACCTCAAACTATGGATGGGAATAAGTCCGTTGGCCTTAAATTTAACATCAGACAATGACTAACTTAAAATAAGTCTTATTTCTACTTAATACGGTGATTTAAAATTAACCCTATACCATTAGAGGTACAGAACACACGGCGGGTCACGCTTCGGGCAAACAGGAAAACTAGTTTGTTTTCACAATTGCATGGAAAATATCTAATTTCCCGAAAAACAGACTGAATATATAGTAAGCAAATCAAACGGCTCAAAACAATATAACAACATAACCAACTAAACAACGAGTCTAAAGAAGATGCTAAAGCTGAGCTCTGCAATAGTAACAATTATGCCAAATGTAAACCATGTGCTTTTGTGCAAACACCAACAAAACAACTTCAAAACCTAAAATTGGGAGATATCATCCTCTGACTTTTATGTCCAACAAACTTTGATATGGACCACTGTATTTTCTCAATACATTCCAACACCTGGAGATGCTCCTCACAGGTACTACAAACATAGCCACTTTCAAAAAATTTCAAGGAGAAAATAAATATACCCCTTTCTGAGGGTACTATGCCTTTTTTAATCTTCAAGCTCGATGATCTTAACAACGGATGCATCCCCAACTTTCTGGCAAACAACAACTCGGTCATGCGATTTGATTACTCCAGAAGCCTTTCCATGATCAAGAGCAACCTTTAAGACTGACTCATTGGTCGCATTTGTTGACTCAGCCTGCAGAGTCAATTAATTACAGAATTGAAGAAAAACACTAAATCAAAAGGAATTTTTTAAGAAATAGAAATATACAGGAATATTAAAGGCCTGCCTCTTATGATTAAAAAATGAAATTGAACGAGGATGTGATAGGCACCATATGGAAAGATGGATGTTTTAAGATCTACTCTCCTAGCAAGGAGAAAAGAGTAAAAACAAAGTAAAAAGATAAAAGAAAAAGAACTTACAGGATGTCGAGGATCAGCGAGCATGGGGAAGAGGCCTCTCACAATGAGAGATTGCCTGGCCTGAAGGTTGAAGATAAACTATAAGCATATTATCAATCAGCTTGAATACTAAGAAACCAATAGACCACGAAAGTTCTATGATAAAATGAAGAGATCAAATGAATAAACATGAATGACTAAATATAAACCAAGAATCCTCAGTTTAGTAAACCTCGAAATCTTGATGTAATGATCCAGAAAGACACATTCATTTGGAACAAAATGGCTTTCCCAACATCTACGATATAAGTTTACAGGATAAAATTGGGCATTAAATTTGACATTATAATAGAAAGTAAAATGGCAATAGTTGCAAAGATTCATAAACTCCTTGAGATCTAAATTTTGAAACAGATTCTATCAGCAGATTACACATTCAAATAATAATATGGATGTCTTATATTCTGATGCAGGTTATCAATTCCATCCATGAAACCTTGACGAGTTATGTCACCTCTAAATGCAAGTTAAGAAAGACATTTTTGAAACAATTTGATTTAGGACACTGCAACAATTAGAAGACATTTTTATGGTAATAACATATCCATAATAAAGTCATCGTTTATATAATTCAAAAGAGTTATAGGTCAAACAAAAAATTTATTCTCTGAACTGCAAACTAATAAAAAAGGTCTTGCATTAAATAATGAACCAAAAAGGAAATACCTCAAAGGCTCCACTAAAGCTCCATTTTAATTGATTTGTTTTAAGCCGGGGAATAACAACTGATATAACTGGCATTGTTGGCCTATACTTGGCAATCAACCTGCATTACATGCTTAATGTATTAAGAGTACTGCAGAAAAAAATATATAAGAAAAGTTGCAACAAAAAAAAATAGTGAGCCAGTCCCAGACTGCATATCAAGAAAGTGTACCTTGCAGCTCTTCCTGATGAAGTGAAGCATATAATAACAGATGCCTTGACCTTAATAGCTGCCCTTACCTAAATAAGAATAGAAAATTAGCCAACACAAACACATTTTTAAGTATCCAACCACTCCAACTCTCGACCAGGACTGGAGTCAGAGAAACATAGAATATAAACAATTAAAGCATATACTTAAAGAACAACAAGGAAATACCGCTGAGGAAGCAATAGATTCCAAGTGTGTCATTGGCTCTCCAACATATTTAACAGTCTTCTTGAAATATAGGTCTTGATTGAAAACCTTATCTGCCTATATATGCATTACAAGAAAAATGTCAAAACCTTACATGGAACAAAAAGATTCCTATTATTTATAGTACAAATTCCAAAACGTATGTAAATTGCCGTGTTTTTATGTGAGGCCAGCATATCAAATCATCCTAAAAGCTGTGCATAGTGTTTGTATACAAGCATAAAGTATCCACCAACCAGCAAGGAAAGGACACAAGGATCAAAGAATGTCTTAAAGCTCACCTCTTGGCTTTCTTTACAAAAAACAAGAGGCTCCGCCATAAGTCCAACGAGTAAGATTAAAAGTTGTGTGATTTAAATAGAAGAGCACACATGCAACTAGTTGGTTACAGAAAATCATCGTAAGCCAAGAGGTTGTTGAAGTGATTAAGCTGGTTTAAGATGAAAAATTACTCCCTTCTTGAAAAAAAAATTATTGAAAACAAGGCAATGACTATTCTTTTATCACATAAAGGATGGTCTGCATACATGAGAGTGCAACAACATAACCAGTCTAAAAGAAATTTGCCAATTTAATAAACCTGTTAGTCATGTACAAGCTATTTACCTCAGCACAAATTTTACCAACAATTGAGATAGTTTCAACAGGGTACAAGCCACGTAGAGTCTCAGCACCAAGAAGAATTGCATCACTCCCTGCACGTATAAAAAATTAGGACTGAGAATAAGATAACGACTTCCTGAATCATTCCTGTAAACAGATTGCCAGAAAATCTGATACATCTAATACAAAGTCAACAATCCGTAACATATTGCACATAATGCAAATATTGGTGTCATAATAATAAAAGGGTTCAAAGCAACAAGTTTGAGTTAAAAGATGCAAACGCACCATCCAAAACTGCATTTGCAACATCAGTGGCTTCTGCTCGAGTAGGTCTTAGGTTGTCAGTCATACTGTCCACAACACGAGTAACAACTGCAGGCTTTCCAGCCATGTTACACTTGTAAAGAGCAGCTTTTTGAAATAAGAACACCTGCAAAGTACACAAAGATCAATTGCAGGTGAGATCTAACACACACAGAATATATAACTTGCAAAACTTTTAGATGTCTTGCAATGAGAATGAGCCATGTCAGAACCTTTCTCCATCCAAATGTACGTCTAATTGGTCATTAAAAATAATAAAAGATATTAGGGCATTTTTCTAATCCCCTCTAAATAGATTTAACTAGCATCTACAGTGTTGAGAATCTAAATAAAGTGATAGGCCCTCTACATAAATGGAAACAAATTAGTAGGTTCATTTTAAGCGTTGAAGAATTTGCTACTAAAAGCAAAATTAAGGTCTTGAAAACTTTCAGTTCACAATAAATGTTAAAGAAAGATGTCTTGTGCTATTTTCACCAGTAAAACATCAATAATGCTAATTAAGAGGTGAAACATATAAATTCTTAATAAGACAATTAAGGAATACCATTAATCATAAAATCCACAATGGTAATGGAAGGGTTAGACAAATGACTACATGCAACTTTGGGAGCATGTTAAAGAAAATGTACAAATAAGTCTTAAAAACAACCATATAGGAAGTTTAAGACTTAAGGCTCGGAAAAATGATTCTTCAGTCAAGGTAAGAAACGAACCTTCTCAGGTGGGAGATCTATACCCAAATTCCCACGGGAAAGAATAATACCATCTGCTTCTTGAAGGATCTCATCAAAATGAGTCAAACCCTAAAAACGAAAACATAAATACAGAAACATAACTCAAACTGAAATCCGGTAAATAATCATAGATCATCCAAAATAAATAATTCAATCTTATAATCATACAGCATGCCCAACTAACCTCTATATTTTCAATCTTAGCAAAAATTTGAGTTTGATAGAGGTCACCCAACTTTGAAAGATACTCCCTAGCCTGCATAAGAAAATAAGGAAATAAAAATCACTCAGATATCAACAGTTAAAATAAGAAAAATACAGCAAATCATCAGTTTTTGATATAAATATTATAACGGCAGAAACTTTCAACACATCACCTGGCGCACATCTTCTGCATGACGAGTATATGACAAGGAGAGGAAGTCAATTTTGTTTTGAACTCCCCAAGTACTAATAACCTAAAACATGAAAACCACCAAATTAACAAACTCATGTAGCAAGCTAAACACTGTTGTTAAGAGAGAAAACTCCTTAAGCATGTTACATCAGTCACTAGATCTTGTAAACAAATAGAACGACTTACCTCCTTATCTTTATCAGAGAGGGTTGGCAATTCAATACGAATTTGAGAGGCATGCAAAGTGAATAATGAACCAGCCAAAGTTGCAGAGTTCTTTATCACACAAACTACATCATCCCCCTTCACTTCAGAAACCTGCTCAACACAAATTAATACTTATGAGTCAACATGAGCAATCACAAGGTTTCCAACTGTTATAGTAGAGGAACTTTCATCAGTTATAATTGAGTAAATACACCATCCTGAGTTCCTAAGAGAACTGTTAAATTTAGACAAAAAGAGGACCACTGATAGCCATCCATTTCTCTTACCTCCAGCCATACAGAGGTTGTCTCACTTCCGGTGAACAAGTATTGACCAATGAAAATGGTGTCTCCCTTCTTAACTGCCTGTAAAACCAAGTTCAATGTTTTAATTGTCGCATACATGCACATAAACAGAGCATGCAACTAGAAAATCCATCAATAATGTGAAAGAAACACAGGGTCCCAAGGATGTCTTATTGCTAAACATCCACATACACCTTCTCAATAAAGCAACCTGCATGTTGTATAATTCATTAAAGAAATTGCAACAAGGATCCAGTGCCTCATGCAAAGCATCATCAAATCCAATACAAGATCATAATAAATACGATATCATAAGGGTGACGTGGTATGTAGCAATTGTAAATCATAACATTGTACAGTAAGGATGCAACATTAAACAAGAAAGATGTGGAACCTTAGAAAGTCCATCAAAATTGATGGGCAGTACTTCTGAAGAGGCTTCCTGTCCTTGATCAGGAGTGAGAACAACAGAAGCATCTGCCTTGAGTGAAATAGCTTTCTCACTTTTGTTAATAACCTGCAACTCAGGACCCACTGTGTCCAGCATAACCTGAAACCCATACAACAAATTGGCGTCTTCCTAATGGCACTTACATAACAAACTAGCAATAAGAGTTTTAATAATCTCAAACATACAGCACAAAGCTTCTTAGTGCTCTTGACAGCAGCCTTCAGATTCTCCAAAGTCTCTTGGTGGTACTCAGGATAACCCCATGAGAAATCAAATCTAGCCACTGCAAGTACCACAAAACTCACTCGCTAAAAAATCAACATCGGAAACTACCAAACAGAATAAAAACATATAACCGGTTTTGAAAATAATAGACGTCATAACATGTAATGTTAACTCGCAAAAGAAAATATGTACAAAAAAATCTTTTGATCCGTAAAACTTAGAAAGGGAACTCCAGAACGTACCAGACATTCCAGCTTTGAGGCAACCGGATATAACATCAACAGATCGAGACTTAGGGCCAAGTGTTCCCACAATCTTCGTCATCGCAGGGAAGAAACTCTGAAAATATAATTAGAAATTTTCTTGTTAGATCGAAATCAAAACAAAAATTACACAAAACGAATGAATCTATATACAGAACACTTACGGCCTTGGATGGCTCCAAGATTGAAGCCATCCGAATCGGCTCCTCGAGAAGCAAGTGACTGGAATGCATCTTTTAAGAGAACAGAAAACGCAGAGTTTCTCGTGAATGAGCCGACGAAGATGAAGAAGAAGGCTGTGATTAACTTTTTTTAATTTTTGGTAAGTCTTTTTGGGGCTTTGATTGTTGTTGTTCAATGTGAAAGCGTGACCTGAGAATATGCTATGTTCCGCTTTTATTTACGACTCGGCTGATATAATTATTTTTTCTTTAAATTAGTACCGCACGCATTGTGACTTTTTCAATTTTCAATTTCGCGAAATCAAATTTAACAAACACGTGGCAAGCAGTGAGGAAATCTCATATCTCGCGGCACATCAACAACCATGCGGCGCCGAGACTTGGAGTGCGTAGGGTCGAGTTTCGTGGAGAAGGGGTAGGTTTAACTCAAGCGCACGTGTAGCGCCTGAGGGAAAAGTGTTTTTGGTGGGTAATATAGGGGAGAGCGCAACTACAAAGCATGCATGGTGTGAGGTGGTGGCGGTGGTAGGTGGCAGGGCTTTTTTAGGGGAATTATTTTTTTAATTCAATTTAAAATTAAAAAAACAAAACTATTCAATTAAAATATGATCTTACGGATCTATTCAAAAAATTGTGCATACCAAATTATGCACGATAAATAAATTAACAATTTTTTTGAATACTACACGTATAGAGCATATATGTAGTGTAAGTAGTACAAATATATATATATATATTATTTGACAACTATGTGTGTTGCATATTACTCTTAAAGAATAGGGGTACTAACAAATGTTGGAGATGAGGGGTATTTTATTAATTTTTAAAACTAAAAAGGGTAATGTGCAATGTGTAGACAATTGCCAAATCAAATATATACATATTATTTAGATTTATTTATTATAATTTGATTTGTTTTTATATTTAGATTCGTATTTATAAAAATTTTTTATGATAAAAAATTTAGATTTGAGTTTGAGTTCGAGAGTTTGGTTTATATTTGATTTGTATTTATTTTTAGTTTGTATGATTTATGTTTATATTTTATTAAAAATTATAATTAATAAAACATAATTACAAAATTTTAATTAAAGTTTAAATTTATATTTGTATTCCATTTATATAGTTTTTGTTTAAATTTGTATTTATAAATTTATAAATTTGTATTTATATTTAAATTCAACTAATTTATTTTAAATTTATTTAAATTAAACTTAAAAAAAAAATCTAAATTTAGAACGAAAGGTACCTTTACGTCAAAGTATTTTCAACATTATATACAAGTTTGTCGAATCCCAAGGTTGTAAAGTCTGCAAATAGGCCCCAGATAGACGTCGTTAAAACCCCCCCAAAAAAAAACGTAAAATCCCATATGATTATTTCCCGGCCACCATTCTCCTGTATTAAATTTATAAAAATTAAATTTTTACGTGCTTATTAAATTTGATAATAAATTTTTTATAAAATTATTTTAAAAATAATAATTATATTTATTAAAAGTTAGAGATTTAATTTTTATCACTATTAAAATTATAATATATTTTTAAAATATACTAATCTATAATATAATAATTGTTAAAAAATATTTATTTACTTTTTATAAATTTAAAAAAATTTTGTTTACATTACAAATGCAAACTATTTTATAGTATTTGATAAAAATAATATGAATATCTTTTTATTATTAAAATAAATTAATAATTTTAAAAAATTAATAAAAAATTGGATCTTTTAAAATAAAATAAAAAAAAATCGTTTCAACGAACCTGGGATTGAAAATAGTCATTTGTCCTATATAAAAATGCAAGAACCCCAGCAAACAGAGGTGGGCATTGAATCAATGCCATAATGATAAGCATATGTGCAAATAGGGTTCGAATTTAGCTGTTCACAGCTTCTAGAAACCCATGCATTCCACGAAAAGCTGAGAAAACTTGAAGAGCTGAAAATCAGCGGTAGAGCCATAATTTCAAAACATCAAATTGAATTTAAATTTAAATTAAATAAATTTCAAACCAATTTGTATCTTACAAATAGAGTTCAAGTTTAAAATTTGCAAGCTTAATTTAATGAATTTGAGTTCAAACTTATCACGAATTTAAGTTTAAACTTATAACGAATTTGATTTATGAGTTTCATAAATCGATAAAAATTATTTAAATTAATTAAAATAACATCGTTTTAAATAATTAAAACATTTGATAAATTAAATCAAATCAAATTTGAATTTAAAAAAATCAAATTCGGTGAGCTCAAACTTGAATTTAAACTCAACTCTTATAAAACTGAATTGAATTCAAACTGAATCAAATTCAAATTTAACTCTTTTCAGATCTATCCCTACTAATTTGAGTGGCATATTTCATTAAATTATAAACCCTAGAAACATCCCAATAGTGACACCATTATCAGCAGTCTTTCCAGTTATGATATACCCATCTTGGTAGCATAACTTTTTGTGGTCTGGGCGAAGAAACTAAGCTTAAAACTTGTGCATGAAAAGACAATGTAAAGGAAAGTTCCCAACAAAATAAAAATTTTAAGAATTACTTCTTAGCATAGAATAAATTGGTAGGCTGAAAAGGAGGTTGGTTTCACAGAACTGGAATTTCAAGTGCAAAGCATATGTAGTAATCACAACAAACCAACTCAGCTTCAACTTGTTTTATAAAGAATATGACATCATTTCCCAAAGACAAATTTAAACATACTGGGGCATGCTGGCAAGTTCAGAAGAAAACCAGAGACTTTCTTTCACCTTCCATCTTCATGAAAATAAGGAAAAAGCAATAAAATATGATTTCCAACAATTAAAGGAAAAATAAGTTTAAGGAAATAACATGATGAATTGCTTTTACCCAATCATCTTCACACATAAACATATTAATTATTTTTGGTGCTATAGATGGCTATGAGAGTTGATCACTTTACCATCAACACTGAATGCGCTCTGAGAAGCCAAATGGAGATGGGAGTTACCAAGATTCCAACCACCATTTACAAAAACATTTTGTATTTATATTAGTTGTCTTCCATTATACAATTGCATTGAAGTCTCTTGAGTTGGACCCCTCAGCATTCTCAACACAACATTCTTCAAGATAGATTTCCAACTTAGAATTAACAAATGGTTTTGAATGTGTTTTCCTTCTGTGCTCCTACTTCATGTCCAAATGGTTTACCTTGAAAAGATTGACAATTGGGTGATTTGTGAACAAATTTGAAATGCAAATAATGAATAAACATTTCATTTAATATAATTTTTAAGTAAAGGACTACTGAATTATTATACCTAATATAGTTGATTTTGTCTATGTATGTAAACATCTAATCCTTAGATTTTTTAGGATAGAGTGTCCACATATTCAACATGTTTCTATTGTTTTTATGACTTTATATCCACCATATAAAATGGGAAATGCCAATTCAATCATATCAAACTTTATCCTGTAGTAATCACAAGAAAAAAAAAAATTATCCTTAAAAGATTTAGGGTTTATAATGATAGATCATAATATTGATAAAAAAGACCACAAGCAAATTTAAGTTATTTACCTCAAATCCATGGTGCTAACAATTGCCATAAGGAGATTCATTTGCCCTATTATTTATTTTTTTGTTATTATGCTAAATATATGCGATACCTTAGGATTAGGATCAAATTCTTGCTTTGTTAGGATCTTTTTAATCCTAAATACCTCTATGAAACACAAATTAGAAGTATGGTACTCCTCTCCTAACACTATAATTGTTATATAATTGAAAATTTTCTAAAACTTATAAACAACCTCCATTCTACCCACTCTCTTTTTGATAGATAATAAATCATGTAACTCTATTCAATGTAACCATAATGAGGAAACAACTCTTTAAAACATAGTGTTGTAGTATATTATACATACTGTTCACTTAGTAGGACAATCCAAGATTAGTTCCCTTTATTTTATCTTACATTGTCGTGTAATATTAGAAAATTTAATTTGTCTTGTCTCATTTGTTGTTACATACTTAACACTTTCTTGAAAGTTGTCAATTATTTTTTTAATTTCGACCACCCCATCTTGGACTAACATATTTACTATATGGGCAGTGCACCTAACATGGAATAACTTTCTGTCATACAATAATCCCTTTCGCATATCGAAATCTATCTTCAATCTTGATATGCAAGTGACATTAGTGTTAGCATTTCTTGTGAGAGTATGCACCTACCAACATAATAAATTATCTATAAATGATTTTAACATTAAAATTATGCAACTTAGGTTGTTATTAAATGTTATCGAAGTCATATTTATCTTATTCTCACTTCCCCAATCATTAAAACAATTGAACATTGTCATTGCAATGTCTACTCCTCTCCTTAGGGGGAGGTAGGCCGACAAAAGTGACAATTTGTTTATTTAATGACCACGTATGGTCCACACAATGTGCATTAATAACCATATACTCAAATATTTTGCACATTCAACTTCCAAAAATTAGTAGTAATATTGATCCTGAATAACTCTTCAAAGATCTTTGTCAACCTTCAACATTCAACATTCAACATTAAAAACCCTACGGCAATCAACTTTTGCTTGCTTCCTTCTAAATATTTCATTCATCAGTCAAAAACATGACAAAAGAAATTAAACCCAACACGTTCAACCATATTAAATAACTGCTCACCAATAATAATCATGTGAGACAATGTCTTTCTAACCTGCAACACAATATTCATTGCATACATCAGTACAATTATGGACATAAAACCTATCAATGTGAACATAAATTATTGCAGTTTTACCTTATTGTGCTTATATTTGGAGTTTATCTTCAATATAGTGAGGCCATATAGATTATAAGGAATGTCTAATGCCTTCTTCCTTTCAAAACACTAAGAAATATGTTATCTGAAAAGGGTAGTAGCTTCATTTTTCCGCAATTTCAACCTCTTCTTGCAATACTTACAAATGACATATTTCAAATCCCCTATACAACACATAACCCCTCCAAAAAGCACTCCTTAACAACTGAAGTCTTTTTTTCTCTTGGTGGAAGAAATAACAAGGTTCAGTCCTTTTGTAGTTCCTTCAAGGCATAATTCATGTACATTTGCTTCATCATCCGAAGCATCAAAATCCTCAACAAGTGTCGTACCAACCTCGACATCTTCTATTGCATCACCTGGTCAAGGTGCTTCAATTTGTATTACCTTCCCTTCATTGATATACAAAAAACGTCATAGTACTACTAGTGGAAGCACGAGATTATGCATGACTTGCTCTGGATGTATCAAATTTTCTTGAGTCCATTATCTAATTCAAACAACTAAGGAAAATGAAAACAATAAAACAAAGAAAGACGTGAACAAACAAAGCTGTTATCTGATAATAGGGTTTAAACTATTATCAAATAACTCTATCAAATCAAGTTATATAATATCTGTCACTTTATACTCTCATACATCTTAATTTCCATCTCTTATTAAAAGAGGCATTAGCCAATAAATTAGACAAAACATGAACACACAAAGTTGTTATTGGTTCTTAATCTAACAGAGTACCAAAAACATCAAAACTGTGTATTAAGCTCAAGGTGATGGAAATACAGTGTGTTCTATAAATTCAATGCATTGATATTCCTATTAAAGCTACAATGGGTGAAGCTCAATGCAATATCAGATAAGTTTTAATGGTAAATAATAAGAAAACTCTAATGTATCCATCTAAATCACAATCGTAAATTAGTCTAATCAGCGAGTTTCAAAATAAGATCAAAGTACGTACAAATTCATGCTCAAATACATGTGATATCAATCTAATTTCAAGCCTTCACAGATTAGTGATAGCAATTGTAAAAAATCAATGAACTCTTACATAGTTATCAGAATGAACAATCCTAAATTAGTAATCAGTGAGTTCCAAACCAACTTAGGAAGCTAACGACATTCAAGCATGCAAAATCATGCCCAAACCCAGTTCTAACAAATAAATTTTAGACGGAAAAATATATTCCCAACAAGCAAATCCACATACAAGCAATACCATGCATTGACAACAAAAGTATCATTCGTTTGGGCATTTTATTAAACAACTATAATTCTATCCTTCTAATGTAAATATATGATTTTAAAAGCACATTTTCCACTAAAAAGACTGACAAATAAAGAAAACTCTGATGATACAAGAACATAAAAAATCACATTGAAACCACATGAGAAACACGATAAAATCGAAACGCAAGAGAAAGAAGTCAAAGTTGAAACCAAAATCTTACAAGTGGAGTCACCAATCATGATTGGCGACAGTGACGTCCATGAGCAAGAGAAACAGAAATGCAACAAACCCAAGTTTAAATGAAAGCAGATGAAGAGGCATAAGAGCAAAAATTCAATTTCGATAATTCGATCTTTGAAACACAGTTCAAATCGAATTCAATTCAAATAGGTTAACAGTAAAAGTAAAAAAAACCTAAAATTATAAAACACATATAAACTAATCAAAATAAATAAATATATTTTTATATAAGAACTTGGTCTCAGGTCCAGTCCCAAGACTCAAGCTTCGACTCAGACTTATATTTTTTTTCAAGATTTGGGCTCGATCTCATGTAAGTCTAAGCCCAAGCCCGAATTTCTTACTCTAAACTTATTTCTTCTAACAAAATTGAGTTTTATTTTTCACACGGGCAAATAAAATAAATAAATTTACCTCGTTAACATCTTCATCTTAATCATTTTTCGCCCGTCACTTTGTCAAAAATGATATTAACAAAATAATGAAAATATCTAATTTTATTATATAACAGTAAATTTAAAAACTAAGAACAATAAATATTACATCCAACACAAACAAATACTTTATAATTTCATACCTTAAACCTCTTCATAAAAATGTTGAATACGTATTGAACTTCTGTAGTGAGAACGGTCAGTGTTGCATGGGGATATACATTGACTCAGATTTTAACTCAAAACATTCTTTTTTGACATCTTTTTGGATTCTAGAATTATACTTTAATACCAAAATGTAACACCTTATTTCAAATACGTGTCTCTAAGGGGAAATATACGTGAAGTGATGTGTTAAGCACAATACATGTTTAGTAATCAAACATAAACATGAAATTTTGAGTTCATAATGAGCCAATTATACATAGAAAAAATATACACCACACATATGATCAAAGAAAACACAACATAAAAACTTTTTAGCTATACTTATGCAATCAACTAACTTGACTATTGCTACTCTTATTTGTGTTGCTGCCCTTTTACCTACAAAGCAAAGATGAATGCATGAGTGTGAAAACATCCAGTAACCAGGTCACATATTTGGCACCACATAGTACATCAATATTTAAGCGTTCAATGTTATTAATTATAATTGTAACCCAATTGTCTGATTTAGGTATTGTCTAGCTTTTTAAATACCTACCCTATTATGAACCTAAACATCTTAAATGCTTATTTAATCACATTTCTCAAGTTCTAGCATCGTCGTTGTTTCTCTATTTATTAAACCTTGATGTCTCTAACATCTCTCTTTCTATATTCTCTCACATTATCCAATATCCTTTATGTCTATCTCTTTACCATAACATAGTACTCAATATCTCCGATGTTTATCTATGTCCTCACATAGTATCTAATATCCTTGGTGTCTATCTTTATATTATCACATTACATTCAATGTCATATTTGGACACCATTTTCACACAATTTTCCATTTCTAATAAACTACCAAAGTCCCTAAACTAAAAATCATGTGCTATGATTATTTAAAGCACGATTATTCCAATATGCATGTCATATATAACTAACTATATGTTCTCCCATGCACAATCATTCACCCATACAAAGTTTGAATTACTCAATTTATCATATGCACAAGCATGCACCTTCCTCGTGCACGATTGTGCATTGGCCCATACTTAAAAATTTTCGCACTTTTTTCTATAAAAAAAAAGACCAAATTACCTTTACAATATGTATGGGCGTGCAATCTCCATATGTATGATTGTAGCACCAAATTCATTAATATTAAATATTAAAAATGAACGTCAACATTATGAAAAATGATCAGAATGTCCTTGAGACTTACTTATGGGTATTAAAATACATACTTAGGATAAAATTACATAAATAGCCTCAATTAATTGGTTCTATTGCACTTATTGCAACACCTATATGAAAAGTCCAAACACATTGAGTTATATATCAATTTTATAAGGGACATGATCAATAATGGTCAAAATTTAAAAAATTGAACCGGATTAAACTTACTGATTCACCTAGTTGAATCGTGACCCACTTTTCAATCTGATCCACTTTATATATAAATATTAATTAATTAAAAATTTGGTCAAATCCAGAAAAAATTGGTGAACCGGATAAACTTGTTAAAACTAGTAAAACCTAATTTGTTAAAAATTAATTTCTAATATTTAAATCCCTTAAATTCTATAATTGTTCTCTTGATTTTCAGTTTCTTTGAGTTAAACTCATTCTCAGTCGTCTCTCATTCTTCTCTTCAGTCTTCTCTACGACAAACTTCTTCACCAAATCCAAATTTATTTTCTTTCTTATTCCTTTATGCCAAATTTTTAATTCTGTAAATACCCTTCCTTCTTTCCCATTTCCTTTGTTCAAATGGTTAATTTGCTGCAAGACCTGGTTAAAGATAGAGCTTCTTTGTTGGTTATTGGGCCATCAAGAGTGGGAAAAACAATTATTAGGCCTTGTAATTTTATTTTCTATTATTTTTATTGAATTTTTGGCGTTGTTTATGGATTGACCAGTTGCTTTATCTTTGTCGATGAAAATTTTGTAGGCCAGTTGATTTATGGCAGACCAATAACTGGGACAGTTAGCTGCATATTAGCTATCATAGAAGGACATGTGAGGTTGAGAATCCAGGAGTAAATATGCATATTGTGGATAAAATATTTGATGCACTCTGTTGGTTATGCATTCATCGTTGTGCCTTTTATGCCTTTTATCAGCAATTGGTTGTTGATAGCATATTGCTTGACTAAATTTTCTAGCAATATGTGTTGTATATAATAAGCACATATTAGACTGATGCACTTTGTTCTGGTTTTAGCTCCACAAACCATTTTTCTATTGGCTATTTTAGCATATATCAGTTGCAGCAAAAAAAATTCAAGGACAAGCCTGGCGAATCAATCATCTCAAGGTATTTTCATCCTTCTTCTACACAAGGAAATTGAAGTTGGTTAAATTATATTTCCATTTCGAATTCTATGGTGCGACCAAGGGATGATTCGAATTGAGTTGCATTTAGTGATGTGGTGACAATTGTGATAATACTGCCATTCATGTTGTGCTAACAGCTCTACAATGTCTAACATTGGGATTTTATGACCCTGTGCCATGAAAGGAAACAAAACAACCATAGCAACATTGACAGTTCAGTCTTGTATTTATAAAGGTGCTTGTGATGTAAGTGCATACGTTTGCATTTGTGTTGGTTTATGCGCAAAGAATTTGTGTGGTTCATAAAATATTTAGAAACCAGATAGAATAGTGAAGATAATCAAAGTTATACTTTCCAAGACATTTTAAAAATTGTATTTCTCTTTCTCAACGAGTTGTACTTGCAAATCAAGTATGCATAGCCATAGAAGGAATAAAGTAATCTTATGTGAAGAATTGGTGGACCACAGTCGAAGGGGATTTGAATATTGTTGAAAATGATGACTTATTAGGAAGAAAACTCGAAATTTTTTAGGTTGGAAACCAGATCGATTCCACTTGTAGAATGTTCTAATATGTTATGTAACGAACGGAGCCCCAATCTCCTTGAAATTATTGATGATAGAACAATCATGATTCTAGGCTTTATATAACTTACAAACTTTGAAACCTAAATTTTTTCACCTAAAACTCTCTTCTCCGAAGAAGTTATGGCATCTTCAGCTCTGATAGAATTACAAAATTATTTGTATGGAAAAATAAAAAGCATACTAATAAACCAGAAACAATGTATACATAATAATTACAGACCCTTGAATCAAATACATTTTAGTTTGGGCTACGACATTTTGCTTGCTGCATTATATCTTTGATTAACAATCCCATGTTGATGTAAGAAGATCCCCCTTCTTCTATTGCTCGGTTTGCCATCTTTCCGAGTTCAGTGGCTCTTCTTCTTCTCTCATTTCTTTCCTCTCCTTCATCCATGAGTATGTTTACAGCTTTTTCAACATCTTCTTTCTTTACGAGCACTCCAATCTCCTCTTCCTTCCCCAAGTATAGTGGAACTTCCACACCAATCTTCACACCAATCTTTAGAACTTGAACAATTAGCTTCTCGTTGCAAAATTGGTCTGCGAAAAGTGGCCAGGTAATCATTGGTACCCCGGTAGATATCCCTTCTGTTAAAGAATTCCAGCCGCAATGTGTTAAGAATCCTCCAATTGCAGGATGTGACAATATTAGTAGTTGCGGTGCCCAATCCCTTATCAAAAGACCTCTCCTCTTAATTCTTTGCTCAAACTTTTCTTCTAAAAGCCACTCCTCTAACCCTCTTGATTTGAGTCCTCCCCTTATAACCCAAATGAAAGGTTTCTTCGATGCTTCTAAGCCCAAGCCAAGATGCATCAGTTGTGCAGTTGTTAAGTTACAAAGACTTCCAAGACAAACATACACGACGGAACTGGGTTGCCAAGAATCAAGCCACTTTAAACAATCAGATTCATCTACTGACGCTTTGTTGCCTCTGTTAACCTTGTCGACGTTGTCTTTGTTACATACTGAAACAGGACCAATACACCAGACCTTTCCATTTTTGGCTTTCTTGTATTCATTAACATAAGCTGACTCTAGTTCCTCAAACGTATTTATAACAACCCCGTACGACGCCATTTCAGCAGCAGAAATTTTTTCGCTGAAACTTTTGACGCGTAAGGCTTCTGGTAATTGAGCTTTAGTTATTTCAATTTTATCAGGCAAGCCAGGCACCACGAAGTATTCATTGTCACAGATAATATTCTGGTGAACCTTGGACGTCTGCAAGTTGTACATGCACAGGAGACAGAAGCAAGAAAATCCATGGAAAGTAATCCTGGGAACATCAAACTTGCTGGCGATTTTGGTTGTCCATGGGCAGCACATGTCAGAAATTATGCAGCTTGGCCGAGGTGCTAACCCTTTGAACAAATTTTCGAAAGGCAATTCTAGCATGCCAATGCCATTGAAGAAGTTGATGGCCAAGTCGACTGTCGGAAGTAGGTCAAAATTTTCACAGCCTTCCGGTAGTCCAACTTCTTCACATGGAAACAAGAGTTCACTTAACTGTATTTGTAGCCCAGATTGTATGGCACGACTAAGAAATGTTTCAAATCTAGCAGCATTGACTGGGGTGGTGACAATGGTAACCTTTGCACCTTGCCGTGCCAACAATTTAGCAATGTCTACCATGGGTATTAAATGGCCTTGAGCTAGAAATGGTAACAATACAAAGTGAAGCTGAGGGGCTTCGGAACCCATGTTACCTATGAAGGAGATAAGCAGATTATGGCCTAGATCGGGCTCTCCTCTTGTTAATATGAAAACTTGTAGAGGTTAACAAGGCGATATCTTATCCAGGTTGTATAACGTGGCTCCAGGTGAGCATGCTTGGTTTGTCCAGTAATTACGTGGCTCAGAGGAGAGGCAGAACTGTAGCCTTGGCTGAACGTCAAACTTGTGTCGATAACGTTCTGCCAGCTGTTGCGCAGATTGTAACATATTTGTCTTTTGCTTCCCGTTTGTCTTCCTTGTTTGAGTTTTATGTCGAATTATAAGGGTAGATTCAAATCGAATATATTTAAATTCGTTTTTGAGTTTAATTTGAATAAGTTTAAAATGAATCAAATAAATCTGAATATAAATACGAATCTAAACTATAATTTTTAAATTTAATAAACACGAGTCTGAATATGAATTATACGAACCGAATATGAATTCGAATTTAAAATAATAATTTTTTAATTATATTTCATTAATTATAATTTTTAATAAATATAAAACCGAATTATATGAATCAAATACGAATACGAATACGAGTACGAGTTAAATACAAATTTAATTATACGAATTGAATATAAATACGAACTTTATTATAAAAATATTCAACGAATATAAATACAAATCTGAACTCAAACAGTACAAAACGAGCATAAATACGAATATATTATTATTTATGTTTGATTTGATTTGAATCCAATCTTGTAGAATTGGAAAGCCAATTGCACAAAAAAAAAAAAGATTTTTGATTAGGATAAGGTTAAATGTGAGTCACCTTGTGATTTGAGCTATAGAGTTTTATAACAAGTCGATTTCGTTTATTGGATAGGATTGTTTGCTACAAATCATGTATTTTCACCGTTCAATAATTAGAAAACTCCAACACACAAAAACAAAAATAATATAAAAATTGATTTTAAAGATTAAGTCTGATGATAAAGTCAGAGATCATCAATGTGATACTTTTAAGTTTTTTAGGTTATAAAAAAACAAATATAAAAGAACAAAAAATATTTGTCTTCTATTTTACAGTAGTATGTATTGAATTAACACACACAATACAAAAGTTATGCTAGCCAGTCTGAAATGTATATGGCAGTTCTGATGTATTCCCAAGAATGGTTGGGGTGCAAAATATAATGTTATACATAGAGGCTAATAGGGACTCAAAGCTTTGCACCTAATTAGGGTTAGATTCGAATCAAATATATTTAGATTTGTTTTTAAGTTTGGTTTGAACGAGCTCGAAATGAGTCGAATAAATCCGAACATGAATATGAATTCGAATTGTAATTTTAAAATTCAACAAACACAAACACGAACTGTAATTTTAAAATTCAGTGAACACAAATTATGCAAATCGAACATGAACCCGAACTTAAAATAAAATTTTTTTAATTATATTTTTTTAATTATTTGTATTAGTTATAATTTTTAATAAATATAAAAACGAATTATATGAATCGAATATAAATACGAACAGAATACGAACTTAATTATACGAACCGAATATAAATATGAACTTTACTATAAAATATTCAACGAATATGAATCAGAATCTAAACAGTACGAAATAAATCCGAATACGAACATGTATCTGTTTACATTTAATTCAGTTCGAATCTAGCCCTGCAGCTAATTTAACACCAAATCATACGAAAAAAAAAGCATCACCTATGGAGTTATAATAAGGAATAAGGGCTTAGGAACTAACCGATCAATATTTCAACTAAAGAGATAATATCAATTCACCACTCAAAGAAACCCACCGAAGAGATAAGTGTAAGAATGGAACTAAGTTCTTAAAAATAATCGAAAATCTGTAATTTGTTGTATTAATGATAAATGTTAAAGTTTACAAAAAGAAATCAATATTTATCTAATTCCAAACCTAATTAATACCTTAACTTTTAATTCTCAATAACAATCCCAATGTCATTGAAAATGAAAAAACAATTTTCTAATATTCTTGGAACATTGAAAACACAAGAAATCATCAATTAGTAATAAAACTCTTCAGCTCATATGAAACTTGAGTTCTTGATCAAACCCTTCAATTCTTGAGTTGAGTTAATGTCTTAGCAATCAAAGAGGCCGATTAATTATTCAAGTTTAAGTAAGACGTGAATTGAATTTATGTTCCCTAACTCTTCTAGGAATAATGCATGATTTATTTTAGCTCAAGATTGCATAACAGGCCTCAAATACTCTTTTTGTTGTTTGCTTTCTACTACTTGCTCCTAAACTTGTATTTCTTTTCCTTGTTCACTTCTTGTTGCTCGCTCTTGTACTTGTTCTAGAATGCATCAAGTTCAGTACCCGCTCAATGTCTCCTAGAGAAGAAACCATCAATAGAAGAGACAACCCATGCTTTAACTAGCAAATAGACATCCTTTGACCAGAGAACACATCCCACTAGTTATCACCTTTTCCATGTTATCTACACACAATAGAAAATAATATAACTCTCTATCTTTTTAGTGTTAGTCATGAACTTATAGTTGTTTAGGAAGTTAATGTTTTAATTTTGAATTTTGAACCAATAGATGAAGTAACCATCTCCTTGAATCTTGTAAGTGTGAAGAATTTCTAAGAGAAAAGAAGGGGTAAAGGAAACATAAGAATCACACATAGATAATTCATTCATGATCATGCATTATCCTAGGTTAATAATTATCTATAATTCTTATTCGATCACCCAAAATCTAGGTCAATCATGGATTATCTAGGATTGGATAAGCATGAGATGCATGACTCGTGCATCGTCTCCTAAAACAGGAAAAGTTTTTGTAATTTCACACTGTGCACACCTGTTCATAAACACATCTCATACGTTCACTAAGAGTCTAGCAACTCAGGATAAGTGCTTCAAAGCCTCCTCACATTCGTGTTTTATGTGGATATTGAGGCATTTCTTTCTGTTAGGTAAAAAATGATTTTTCTTACTACACAAAGAACAAAGGATCTATCCAATGCAGTTTTATTCATCTAACACCCTATGTGTGTTTAACAACATGTTTCGTAAATATCTTCCATAAACATGATCAAAAAGCAAGGTTGTCTAGGCATGTTTGTTTGATTTTAAGTTTTAATTCTGTATTTTGTTGCCTGTCACCTTTTTGGTGACTCGAACCAAGCTCAACAATGGTATTAGAGCCATCTTTCAGGAGATATTTGTGAAAAATTATATACATGTGTTATTGGTTTGATTAATTACATGCTTAATTGTAATTTGAGATTTAACGTATAGGAATTTGTAATTGCAATTGATGCCATGTTGATGAATGATTATTTGAGATCATTTTAACGTAAATATAATGTTAGTGTTGAAGTTGGTGCGTTAGAATCAATCCTTTCGATGATATTGATTAATGTCATATACAAATAAAATTATGGTGACACTCTTTATCCATAAGTGTAGAAATGTTAGGATAAATGCCCTAAAAATGGTAGAATCGGGTTGGGAAATTAGATGGTCCAATTGTGCTTTCCTTATATACCAATTAAGGTGACCATTCTAGAAAATGTCTGCAGGCCCCATATTACCTAGATATATGGCATATTTAATGGCGATGAGACTATTATAATATTAAACAATACTATTAAAAGGTGATGATAATTTGCATGTCTCGAAGTTGCTGGTTATAACTTGGTGTAACACACACATGCGTGTACTAGACAGGTTTACTAAATATAACCCATCAAAAGAACTCCATATAGATAGTCACCTTATCACCTATGAAACATATCCTTTTTAGTAGATAAGGATACATATGATCCTTTAATTTAAAAATTACTATACTATCTCGTGCAAGGATTGGTATAGTTTGACACCATCTAACGTGTCATTGTAAGAAAGGTTATCATATAACTATATTAAGATATATGCATATAGTGATTCAACAAAGAATTTGTTACTTCTAGCAATGAAAGACCTTATCTCTAATGGACCCATGTTGAAGTATGCTAATAACCACTAAACCTATGATCATAGTATGATCAAATCGATGTCTAATCCAATGATATTTGATCATTGAGTTACTTATCAGTTTCTAATATAAAATACATCTAAGATAGATACTATTTATATTGTAGCATCCCAGAATTAGAAATGCCTGTTAGACTAGAATTTGTGGTTAGATGTGAGAAATAATAATAGATTGGGAGTTAGAAGAGTCTAGGGATGAGTTAGTAAGTTTCTAAAACTTGTGTGACATGTGCATGATTCTCCTTGGGAGGTTTCTTTCATGCGAAGCGCAGGAAATGAAGTTTCTTCATTTTTCTTTGTGCACTCCCGTGTACCTTAGGCTGCACTCCTATGCACTCTTGTAGAATGAGAGAGAAAGTTACTTTAATTGCTTCCTCACCCGTTCTTATCCATTTTTAGCCAAAGTTTCCTTTTGTTTTTAGATAATCCCAACCTTAAGGTTGATATTCAGCAGCCAATAACTCCCAATCTAGTAAGAGAGTAAGACTTTGTTAGAGAGAAAGATTAGAGTATCCATGACAAGAGGTAAGTATTTCCTTGCCTCTTTCTTGAGTTTCCTAGCATGTGTTTGTTGATGAATGATATATGATGTGTTTCCAGCATGATTTGTGATTTATATGCTTTATTTACATGCTATGGTGATGAGAATGAAGTGATGATAATGAGAATCTCCACCATTGAACTTGTCTGATGCATATGTGTATGTTTATGCATTTAAAATGATGCTTTGGATGCTTGACGATGAGGTTGTGGATAATTGATGAAATTGAAGTGTGTTTGTATGTTAATTGAAGTGCTAGAAATGCATGAGACTGTTTGATTGCAGATTGATTGAGTTTTGGTCAAGATTCTGTAAGTTTCAAGCATGTTTCACTGAAGCAGAGCAGGACACACGCCCGTGCGCTTGTAGAAGCACGCCCGTGTGTCTTTGCACTTGCAGGGCCACGTCCGTGTGCACATTTTGTGCACGACTGAATTTAGAGGGGGGTCACGATCGTGTGTCTGAAGGGCACGGTTGTGCGTAAGCCAAATGTGAAAAAATGTATTAGAATTCCAGACCCTAGCACGACCAGGTTGTATGGTTGACACATAACCCCGTGTGTCATCATGCATGCCCGTGCATCTCATCATGCACGCTCGTGCTCCAGCAGAAACTTAGAAGATGAATGGGAAATGAAGCATAAAGCATGAGAAACCTTTCTAATGACCATTTGACCTTATAATAAGATGAAATAAGATAAAATAAGGCATCACAAGCATATCATAGCATAGCATGCCAAGACATTAGCAGATAAAAAGGGATCAAGGGATCCAATTACATTAGTTCAACATTCAGAGCCCGATATCTGGGTCAGTTATTTAAGGTGAACTCGATAGGGTATCTGTGGGATTTTAGCTTTCTGACTGCGATCAGATTGTTTTAATTTCAACTTATTAGTCTAAGAACTAGTATGTTATACTTCAGCTTACTAGCTTTTCGCTAGTCTGTCTCAGCCCACACGATTAATATGTTGAATTCCTGTATTCATCAGTCTGATCAACCATCTGTGGGATTTTAGCTTTCTGACTGCAATTAGATTGTTTCAGTTTCAACTTATTAGTCTAACGACTGGTATGTTATACTTCAGCTTACTAGCTTTTCACTAGTCTGTCTCAACCCACACGATCAAAATGTTGAATCCCTATGTTTATCAGTCTGATCAACACAGTAGGTATCTTCAGATACATGGAAATTCAGATGCATGCATATTCAGTATTTTTTAATAGGATGTATTCATCATGACATGATACCACAACATCCATTTTAAGGCAATGATTAATAATACTGTTAAGAGAACAAGAATAAACGAATTTTTGATTAATAATCATGGAAAATGTGTGAATATTTTAGCCAAGGCCAGGTATGTGTTTAGTTTGATGTTTGTTTGGGTTGAGGGCAGTAGAAAATGCTTACTGAGTGATTCTATCACTCACTCTTTGTAGGTAATCCGGCTGGGTACTACTGTTTACTGTTTTTATATAATTTAATGATAATATAATATTAATAAATAAGAAAAATATTACTAATAATACCCAACAGAAATACCTAAACTAAACTGAAATGCTGCAACGGAAAACCTGTGGTGCAAATGTATACATATACATATACATGCCCAAAAACTTTATTGCAATATATTAAAAATATTTATAAAAGATGTGTGTATTAAAACATGTACATTTACATGCAAATAAAACTGAACAAGTATGCAAACCAAAGCATGCTACAAAACTAATCTGCTTTTTCTACACATGAAACACACCGATAGTCTAAATGGTCTGGATTATGTGGTTGAAGAAGATAAATGGTTTGTCCATCAAGAGTTAATTCATCAACTTTTGCCTAGGGTTCTTCTAAAATTTCTTCCATGGTTAACCTATGTTGGGAAACACGATGGAGCAAATGCTTTACTAGAGGGTTGGTAAGAGATTGAAAGTCTTGTGCTATTAGATCTAAAAAACAAAGGTTCTGTAGATTGAATTGGTTCTTTCGAAGTTGTGGACTGTTAGAGTTATTCATAAACAACGTAACATTCCTTCGAAATCAATTCTTCAAACTTCTCTTTTGGCATTTGTTTGGGAATCAAGGTGACTTTAGGAGTTTGATTTGACTCGACATTAAGAAAAATTGCATCTTGTGCTCCTTGTGGTGTTGCGATGTTAAGGGAATGATTTTGAGCACAATATGTCATCTAGTAATGAATTGTGGCCATTACTGTTTGTCCTCAAGGGACTACTCTAATTACTTGAATTTGAAATTTTAGGGCACTACATGGCTACAAATCCTAAAGAGACATGCATAAGTTAAGAAACAGGGTGACCATAACTATTCCCGCATTAAGCATAATCTAGATTGTCCCTAAATTGGTATGTTTAAAATTTGGGAATCTAATATCCAAGAGGGTGATTCTGATTGTTATGGGCAATTCTTTTTTCTTTTTTGTTTCTGTGAAAAGTGCAAATCTTTTTGCACCAAAATGAAGATATGTGTATCCTTTTGTGATCCATTCTTAGGTAAAATGGTCAAGGTATGCCAATGTGACATATTCTTCTACTCTAAAGGCCTGGAGCTAGTAGCTATTAAAAGAGGTGCTTTGAGCAGACTCTTTATTTTTAATGCTAATAGGTGGTTTATTGTGTTTAGAGTTCTCTTAAAGGTGAACAATGGTATGAGATAGTTATGGTATGGATTTAAAAAAGTGAGACTGTGAGAAGGAAGTCAAGACTCTTCGTAGTAAAGATTTTGATACATAAAGATTGTCAACTTTGTATGAGAAATGTCATTGTAAAGAAGGTACAGGGACTAAAGTGTGAGATTTAGATTCCAGGGGAATGATATGGAAAGCATGTTTTAAAATTAAAGGCCCTTGGAAAATTATTCCTTAGTCTAATAAAGCGAAACTAAAGAGAAACATGACTTTGATACCATTGGGGGTATGAACCATTAAAGATGGATGGGTTTGTAGGGCTAGCTAGACTCAAAGTATGCCTAAAAAACAAGACCAAACATATTCAAGTTTGAGCTCAAACTTGATTAGAATAAGCCTGAAACAAGCTCTGCTTGAGTGAGTTGAAACTTAAGCTTGAAAGGTATTCCACTTTACAAACTCTTGAGTTTGAAAAATTCAATTTGAATGGACAAAAACCAAGTATTTTGACCAATTAACATAAAAACAAAATCATTTAAGTAACCAATATTAAAATGCTCGTTAAGAGACTCATTAATGACATACATTATAAAATTTGGATTAGTTTGTCAAGCTTGAGCTACTAAGCTTGCGAGCCAAACTCGAGTCTGTTTCAATTTGAATTTAAATCAAAATATGTTAACCATTCTATTTTAGGTGGCATAATATGATAGATTCCTTGGCCGTGTAATTGAAATATAGGTGGAATTGAACTCACTGATGAGCTTGAGCGCTCTTCTTCGTGGCCTGTTGAGAAGACTGACATTTTAGAACACGGACTACAGCAACAACCTGAGTAGTTGCTGCATCTCCCTTGCATCTTCAGAAATAATAAGTAATAATAAAATTTGTCTTCCACATTTATTTGTATACATTTCAGTTCACAAAAAAGCAGCATTTTTAAATGTTGATAGGCACAAGATTTGCAATAAATGAACTATTTGTCCAATCATGTGCAGTGGTTTTCGTTTGTAAAGTTGGCAATAACAACCTTATACAGAGACAGGGACACAAAGAAGAGGGGCGGCGGCGCGATGGAATAAAACAATTTGTAGCAATTGCAGAGCTTATCTGAATGATAACAAATTTCTACAAAAAGCTAGAAGGCCCCATAATGCTAACTGAAGCTCCTTAGAACATGTAAAACAAAATGAACTGGTAGAAACCTCCCCAAATTTCCCAAATAAACAGTCACATGAAAATTTCACTTAGGACTTATGAGCTAAGAACTGCTATATCAACTAATTATCCCTATCCAGAAGTGAACGACTGCATGCTAACAATAAGTAAAATGCTTGTAAGCATAAAAAGTTGCCAGTGTTCTCACAGGCTGTTATGCAGCAACAGACTAAAAACCATGTTTAATAAACCAAACCATGCATCAAAACCCCAAATCTCTTACCTTCTGCATCTCTGTAATTTTTTTGGATAGTCATGTTCTGCCTTTTAAGTTTGAGCTCCCAAGAAAAACTTCTAAAGACAGCAACCATCTTCGATCAAGAGCCACACAGTTTGTGATCAACAGTCAACTGCTATCAGTTAAATTATGATGCACTACAAAGCCTTAATGCAACTCACTTGTCATGAATCATCAAGGGAAAAGAACAGAAAAGGAGGAAAGGAAAAAAAATAAATGTCTTTGTGATACTTCAAACAACAGTTGTTATTGCAGTAAACATGCGGAAAGAGGGAAAGGGAAACATGCTAACTGCTGTCATTGAAGCAGATAAAGCATCCTATCAGATATAATCAGTACACAAGATCTAATCTTTCCTAGCATATGATTATATCCTAATTTTCTGATATTGTGGCCATATACAGTTTCACATTCCAGCGATGGCTACTTTGCTGATTGAAAGATTTTTTTCCTCATGGTGTTATAGGGCTTCAGGTGAAGTTATGAATTTGCTTGATGAGTGTAACATTCCTAGCTTTGCAGAATCACTCTATATAATTTGATTAAAAACATCAAAATCATCCCAGAAAGAAGTTAACTTGGTTGTATGACCTTCAGTTATATGATGCCATATATTATGAAGTCCAGCCACAACTTTGTAGCTACACCAACCAATTTACTAATGTTGCAGGAATGTCTCTGTATTTCTAGTCCAAAGCCTGCCTAAAAATATGGAAGTTTAGAAGATTCCAAACATTGGCAATAATGCCACTTGATATAGCACAGAATGCTTGTTTTGCAGCCAATCGCCGTGCTTCCAATAGTCTGGCATCACTAAAGAGCTCCTTGAGAGCTTCTTCAAGCTCTGATTTTCCAGACACCTGCATAAGTAATGAAAAGGAAAATACATATTGATGTTTGACCTCTAAATTGACCAAATGGGACACAGGTAATACAGCTACAATTCTACCAAGAATCAGATTTCCTCACACATGATGAAATTACTTATCAACTGAACTTTGAACCACAAATTGAGGATTTACACCTATAAAAAATGTGATTCCATGCTTTAAGAATTTAATTCAAAACTGGCTAGTCCTAAGCTTTTTAATGTATTACCAGATGTTCATCTGGATTCAATAAAACCATTTAAACAGCAAAGAGATAATGTTGAATTAGTTCCAGATCAGGAACTGGGTATCCAATCTAAAGTCAACTGAACAAAGGTCTGTGAGACTACTATAAAAACATCAAGATTCAAATCACATTAGCAGCATACTAACGATTATAAATAACATGGACCCTCAACTTAGTCAAATACAGACTGAAAACATGTCTGCAGTTATATCATCATTTCAGATTGACTCTAAAAGGATCTCAATAATACTAAGGGGTTCTCTATACCTGCAAAACTGACATAGGGTTTAACCTTTGCATTTCCAACACCATGTTTGAGTAATGTCCAATGTGGTGACCTGAAATTAGCAAAACAGTAGAGCTTCAAGTGGAAGAATAAAAAATGCTCATGTGGAAGCAATTATGGGCTATGAAAGCAAAAATTCACCAATTAAAACAGCACAGCCAGCAGCAGCAGCTTCTGATATGTTATGACCAGCTAAACCAGGGAAGAAAGAACCTCCAATAACAGCTATAGGAGTTAATCTATACAATTGTCTCAATTCACCTTCAACACAAGTTGGAAACGAAAATAATAACAGGATGAACCATTGTTCTGAAAATCAAGCATAAATATGAAAACAAACAAATCATTTATGTCAGCTTGCCACTATGGCAACTTACTAATTAATCACCTTTTTTTTGTGTGCTCATAATGAGAGAGCCAGATAGAATTTGTGGTTGACCACATATTAATTACAGCTAAAAGTAAATAGTACTTAAGAATAAGTAATAATTTAAAATACATTAAATAGTAGCTGAGAAAAAACAAATCTGCATAAGAGAAAGCAAAAGACAGTCAATTGTTAAGAAAGAAAAAGAATAAGATCAAAGTGCAAACCTAATGTGTCCACCACATAAACATTTGTTCTTGGCACTAACATTTCATGTTGAGTCCTCAACGCCACAATTTGCCCTTCTTTTCGCAATGCCTGCACTAATTCAAGATGCACTAAATGGATACGAAACTAGGTTTCTCATAGCCAGCAAATCTCAAAGAAGCTATAAATTAATATATAATTAATCATCAAAGAGAGAAATAATATGTCAAAATATAATTGAATCATCAATCATACACAGGTTTTAATAATGAGATGAGCAGTTCCAAAATAAATAACCAAATAAAAGTTAAAAACAAATACCATATGAACAAAAGAATGTTGCATACCTACTTCTATTTACAAAAATCTTTTACTCCAAAATTAAAGTTTTTACGATATTTTCTGAAGTGACTCAGCATATTCTAGTATTGCTCCATCAAAATAGTTAAATTCAAATATGCCTTGTGAATTATGTTTAAAAGTGAAGACCCACAAAAACAAAACACAGAATACAGCAAGATAATTTCCAGTAGGTGGACATTTGTCTGGTTGGCTTCTATGTATAGTTGAACGCTTCAAAACAAGATTGAAGTTAAGTATGTCTTTAAGTCAAACTCAGTTGCCAAGCAAAACTTAGAGTAAACAATACAGAAAACCATTCTCATTATTTATCAAATTTAATTAAATAAAAATGTTCCTTCCAATGGGAAGGCCTTTGATATGGAAAAACAGAAGACAATCAGATAAAACTCTTATACTAAATTGAAATAACAATTTTCAAGCAAGTTGATTATAAGTCATTTATGGTACACAAGCTATTGACAAGATGACTATACAACAATAGGTGAATACAAGGGACTAAGACAAACAAAAGGGTCCAAAATTTTATCAGTTGCAAATTACACCGCTCCTATGATAACAAGGTGACTGAATGAATCAGCTCATTGATGGAAGAATCTGACTTCAAACCACTAGAATGGAATAAACTTCACACCCCATCAAAAAATTGAGTATGACAATAAGATACCCAGAAAAAAAGATAGAATTATGTAAACAATCAGATATTAATCATTAATTCAAGTGAAAAGAACAGTAGAAGAATAATACATGAGCAATCTCTTTTCCATGTTGGGGATGTCGAGGTACAATAATAGTGACCATATTGGGGATCATCTCCATAAGCACTTTGTGAACTCCTAACATTACTGCAGATATTTGTCAGTGCTTTATCCAAGATAAATTTTTAACTATCAGAAAGTAAAATTTTTTCCCTTATTACTTACTAAGAACTATAATGTTCGGATAGCAGAGGACACTTGTCCTACTTTTATAGGTTAAAACTTATTTTTAATTCGTTTTATGTTTATTTGTTACTCGCATAAATAATGAGCTAGAATCCGAATAAATGGTATCAAAGACACGAGATTTGGTAGAGGAAGATAGATTGACACCAAAAAATGGTGGAAAAAATTGAAGCGTCTCCGAAAAGTTGTGGCACTAGTAAGATTGGTGCAGCCAAAGGTACGATCGATGACTGAAAATGAAGAGTTGTTAGAAAAAGACAAGTTGAAGGGTCAGAGTGGAGGTTGATGAAAAAAGAATCACCATTGGGAGAAGATGAGCCGACTATGTAAAGAGATGGGGGCAAAAAATCAATGTTAGGAAAGTGTCAAAAAACAGAAGAGAAAAAAAAAAAAAAACAAAAGAGATTGAAGAATGGGAGCGATGGAGGAAGTCAAACATGAAGCAAGAACTCAAAAAGGAGAAAAAAGAAAGACACTTGGAAGAAAGAAGTGGAAAAGAAGAAAAAAAAAAAAAAAAAGATTTGTCAGATAGCTAGCATAAGGAAAAAAAAAAAAAGGAAAAAATGTGTAAAAAAAATTAAAAGAAAAGGGAAAAGTGGTTGGACAAGTGGCAAAGGGTTAAAAAAAGGAAACAACCAACAGAAAGAAAAAAAAGGGAAAATAAAGTGTTAAGAAAAAATATTATCTTATAAAAATCAAACTGAAAAAAGCAAAGAGAATAAATAAAACATATATATGTAGAAAAAAAAAAAATCCACCTTGAGGATGGTGGTTTTCGTGGGGAGAGAAATGTTAGGAAAAGGGAGACTAGACATGACAATAGGTCTTATTGTGTAACATCCTGAGGTCTTTATAGGCCCTGATCATGGTTAAAAGAGAGATTTTTATAACCTAAGATTAGACTCAGAAAAGTTAGGGGGGCAGAATCATCTTTTTGAAGGATGTATATATAGCTTGTGATAAAAGCATGACCTTGTGTCTTTAGACACACGCCCATGCATCCTTTAGGTCATTCACGCCCATGCATGTCTGCTAGTATATAAAGCGAATTTTCTCCTTTTTCAAATTAGTTTCTTTAGTTCTTCTTCCCTCTTTTTCTCTTCAACTAACCCTAACCAATTTATCAGAGAGTGAAGCCAATTTTTAGTAGTCAATCCAACCAGAATTCAATCAAAGCTAGAGAGATTGAAGCCATTAGCAATTCCAAGTAAGTATTTCTTTACCTCTTTTCTGTTTCCTTAGCATGTAACTTCTTGAATGAGTTCAATTAGTGATTCAATATGTTTCAGTTTAATAAGCATGATATCCAAATGATGATGATGAGATCGGAGAGATATTTTGAGATAGAAGCATGTTTAGATTTCCTAATGCATAAAGGTGTGTGTTTAAGGAATTAGAAGCATGATTAGGCTGTATCTAGTTGTTATTGATGGGAAAAACATGTGTATAGTGATATAATTTGTATGTGTATCCTCTAGACAAAGCATTCTAAGTAGAGTAAAAGATAAAACAACAGATTAAGAATAGGAAAAGAAAAGAATACTTTTCCAGAATCACACATTCAACTCACACACGTATGAAAAACTCAATGGCCGTCTAAAACCTGTTTAAGTAATCAGTAGATTACGTTCAAAAAATAGAATAGAAATAGAAAAACATGTATTATAAACAGTAGAGAAACATACAAAATAAAAAGCTAGCAAATATACAACCAAAGATAGAATAGTTTATCGGGAACTTATTAATTAGCTTAATGAGTTACAAAAATAAAAACTCCAATAAGAAATACACAAAACAGAACCATAATTGTTAGACGATTAACTGAATGTAATCAGAAAAGAAGAATAATAAGATTACAAGCATGAAATGCATTACATGACATGCCCAAACAGTGTTTTCAGAGAAGGGATTAAGTAATCCACATGCATCAGTTTTTAACATAAAGCCCAATATCCAAATTAGATATTAAAAATGAATACAAAGGGGCATCTATGAGATTTCAACTTTTTGACTATGGTTAGATTAGTTAGATTTCAACTAACTAGTCTAAGGACTGGTAAGTAGAATTTTTCAGCTTACTGACACTTCGCAGATCTGATTTAGCCCACATGGCCAAAATGTCAAATTCTTGTATTCATCAACCTGATTAGCATAGCAAGTATTTTCGGATACACAGAGATTTCAGAAACAGTTTTCATTTAGCTTTTTTAGTATTTTAAAATCTTCGAATCCCAGCAACAATATTTTCAAAAAATGTTTTCAGTAAACAAGCCTAAGCACAAGCAACAAGTTTTTCAATATTTTTCAAACCATGATATAACATAGCATGACATGAATCAATGTACAGTTAATACGAGAAGAAACACATGAAAAAAAAAAGAAATAAAAGAGAGATAAAGCCACATGATATATGTCATAAGCAAAAACATAAAAGAATTAAGTTAAAAACTTAAGAGTACTCTAGATCCTATAACCTAATAAAAAAAGAAAATAGGATAATGAATATCAAAAAGAGAACTAGATGAGTGAAACCACATCGACGTAGATTCCTTTTCATACTGAGTTGTATACGTATACTTATATATATAATTATGACGGAGTATGAAACAGAGTTTAAGTAGTAAGTTGAACTAGAGCAGAAGAAGTTATTAGGCTAGTCAGGAACTTGGTTAAGTTATTTAGTTTAACAGCTAGTCAGATGAGTTAGGATGCTTAGGGTCTTATGATTAGTCACAAGTTAGTATTAACCAGATTAGAGTCTACCTGAGGGTAGAGTTAAGAGATGCTTGCTAGGTGATTTTCATTACTCATTCATCTCAGTTTCTTCTCTTGCATGTTAGTGTTTTTCGGAAGCTGAGCTTGAAATACGAGATGACTAGAGAGTGGGATATGACTTGAATAGGTCTTCGCTTATATTTTCAGTGTTTATACCTATATGTTATGTTTACTATAAAAGGTTAGAGTTTACTATAAAATGGTAGTTAGGTTATGAAATAAGGGAGGGGAAGAAAAAATCCTAAGATGATCAAAAAAGAGTAGGGAATCTCCTGCATTAGGGTTGTTTGTGGGTAGCCTTAGCATGGATTATGGGAGATCTCCGATGCCATAAACAGCCGGAAAATCCTAAGACGGAAGGGAAGAAAAAATCCTAAGGCAAATAAAAAAAGAGTAGGAAATCTCTTGCATTAGGGTTGTTTGTGGGTAGCCCCAGCATTGATTGTGGGAGAACTCTGGTGCCTCCAATGGTCGAAAAATGGGAGACCTCGAACTCCTCGAAATGACCAATCTATCGTTGTAAGCCTTCTGATTAATAAAAATCCCTTTATTTTATTTGTTTTGTGTTTATGGCTGTTTTGCATGCATAATGAGTTGGAATCCTAACATAAAACCAGCTTGAAGGTGAAATTTCATGTAAAATCTATTCAATTGTATCCAAACCAGTTTATTGAAGGAACCAACCTTTTTCTTCGCCCCTATGTATGGAAGAAGCCATCCAAACTGGCCTGCTGTCAAGCAATCCCTTCAGCTCTTCAATACTTCCTATATCTTCCTCAAAATCATCATATTCATGTACCGCTGAATGGAAAGAAAGCAAAATCCAGATAGGGATACACCATATTTATCAAAATTGTTAAAGTATACAATCAATGAAGAAATAAAAATACAAACTTCTCGAAGGAAAACAACATATTCTAGAAGGCATTGCCAAAAAAATGTAATAATATTGTTACAAAAACTGATTTATTTACAAAATTTGGGAAAACAAACAATATTAACCGTTGTGAACCAAGTTAGTTCAACATGCAATCACTAAAGTTGAATGCAATACATGATAAATCAGTATTACCATATTTCAAGTCACCCGAAAAGTTTATAATTGAAGGTGGGGCTTGCAGTAGTTGAAAGTGGATTGCCTGTGAGGTGCTCTGTAATAGACAACAAGATCAGTGACAACTTAATAAAGGCACCAATTAACTTGATAAAAATGTAGGTGGACATACCAAAGGTACGATCAAGGAAAACTTTGACAATAATAATGATATCAGTGGAAAAAGTAATGGTCGTGACCACTGCCTAAAGGATTTAGTAGACACACGAGCATTTAACAACGCTAATGCAATCTGAAAAGCATTAATGACAAAGGATCATAGTAAGTCATAATACTAAACTAACAACGAACAAACATAACACGTAAATCGTATGATGAAAAATTAAAACACAAATACACACATAAGTAGATGCACCTCACCATATGATTTCATATAATGATACAAACTCAATTCATTTAAGACATTTATACAGCAAAATGCTACACTAGTCAAGACATCAGTCTTTCAGCTTAAAGCTTGTATAGGAACTATTCAACAACCAAAGAGAAAGAAATCAAAAGTGCTACACAGTTTAGCAATAAAGATTGAATATAAGGTTATTTCTTTCTTCTTATAATACTTAGAAGGTTGTAGGCAGGAAGTACTGCATGCATCAACAAGAAGGAATAACTTACACCATGTTTAGAAGCACCCATAATAAGATTAGGCCACAGCTCACTCTCAATGATAATGATTGCATTTGGCTTCCAATATCCAAGAAAAGCATCTATAGCAGTGGGAATATCAAGGGGGAAAAACTGGATTCATAAAAGAGTTTGAGCAAACCATAAGGAAGCATGATACCTATTGTATATTAGCATAAGCAGAAAATAAATTACACCTTAAAATTCAAGGATATGGCACACTTTTTAACATAAAGAAGTTATAAAGATGCCTGTTATAGAAAGCCAGTATGCACAACAAAAGAGGTAAAAGTGTAATAAATTGAATAACTTCAAGAAAAGCTTCAACAGAAAACTGTTTTAAAAGTATAGCTGAGCAGAGGCATGCATAGTGGAGAAACTTAATGCAAATTTACAAGCAGGACAAAGATGTACTAGCAACAAGAAAACAACTATGCATTAAAACACGAGTTCTACTTCTATCAATCCAATGACAAAAGCAGCTTGATATCATAGAAGCCTTCTATCACCTTGGACAAGATGCAATACCATATAAATTGAGAACAGCCACCAAGCTTCTCCCCAGATTAGATATCAAATCAATAACATACATTGAATGACAAAAAGAAAAAAGGAAGGAAGGTATGTGTTAATTGAAGTACTAAACATGAGAGAATAACCCTATAGATGCACCTGATATATGATGCCACTAGGAAGTCGATTTTTTATCACTTCACTGCAAAATAAAATAAAAAGAAAGAATTGTCATATTTCTTCTACAAGGAATACTTCCAGTAAAATACTAGAAGAAAATGAAGCAAGAACGCTCCATAATAAATAATAACTTGATCTCTTAAATTGTAGGTAAATGTAATGATAGCAGTTAAGCTCAAATAGAGAGATGTAAAATGACATAGAAGGTGATAAATGGGGATTCCAGCTAAGGATGGTAGAAAGTGATACATGGAGAATGTAAATAAGTTTGATAACATTTCAAGTAACTGTTTCAACTAAAATCTCAAACTAGTAAGGATGGCTAAACATAAATTAAAGCTCTTGCATTTCAAAAGTCAAGAGAATAAACTTTTTGTAAGATTGCCGTTTCTTTTAAAGCCTAGGAATCCCACACATATCCACCAACACTCATTATATAAGAAGGATGACCACCTTAAGTAACAGCTTAGTTTTTTGAGCAACCAACTATACTAATCAGTCTTATCAATGTCACATACAAGTTATTGTGCTGTAAATTACATGTTTCATGAGCATTCCTTCACTAAATTTTTTAGTCACTCCTCATAGACTGTACATCACTAGCAACTTCTACCAATATTGCATTGCATATTACCAATTATGACACGAACAAACTCACACCTGGGATTAAAATTTTCAATTCTGACTCGAAGTCACTTCTTCCAATTAAATTCAGTGCTCTCATTCAATCACTCTATATAATCGCATTCCTAAAATACAATGTCAGACAGGCGTAAGATATAATTACGCAAAAACCCCTTGTCTGGAAATTAGCAATAGTGGAGGTTTGACATATATATAACATTATAAAAGATCTCGACAAACTTTAAAGAATGTTTATCATGATATCAAAATTTTTAAGAACTTTTACTTTGCCTATTATTCAAAAAAAAGGGTTACATTTGAAGCTTGAGCTGCAAGCAAAGAAAAATAAAAGTACTTACAAAGCAGAGTAACTAGTTGTAGTCATCAAAATGGTTAAATCAGGCCTTAACCGATGGCAGTGTTTTATTACGGGAATAGCAGCTATTCCTTCACCTAATAAACAATAAAAAAAAAGGTAAACAGCCATAAATTGAACCCTAAAATTAGCTTGTATGAAAGCGAAGCAACACGATGTAAGTTTAAGTATAAACACACGAACCTAACGAGACGGCGTGGAACCAGAGGAGCGGGCCCGGGGGGCGGACCACAGACGGGCGGCCCAAACGCTCGGACCAACGGCGAGGGTGCTCGAGGCCTCGAATTTTGCGCCAACGGAGGTGAAGGTGCAGCAAGGGCGATAGAGTGTAGGTCAGCGTTCTGTATATATTGTAAAGTAGCTTTCCCTTCATTCTGTTTGGAATTGGAGCGGAAAAGTTTGCATTTGTTTCACTTCACTTCAATGGAGCGTGTGGAGCCTGAAATTGGTTTCACGGTTAAGCTGTCTAGCAGGCCGAAGCAGAAGTTTTGCAACGGTACCTTTCTTTGGCATTTTATTTTAAGCCAAACACCCAAGGTTTCACTAAAGACGATTCTCACCCTTAATTTTAAAAATTTAAAAGCCGACCTCTAACTATTTCCCGCCCAATTTTATTAACACATTTTATAAAATGATTAAAATATTTTTAAAAAAAAATAAAAATTTCAAATAAAATTATAAAATAATATTAAAATATTTCTAAATATATTAAAAAAATTAAAAAAACATCGTCGTCAGTGGCAATAACTATCGATAATAGAATCAGATAATTAAAAATAACGATTTAGTTTTAGGGGCGATCAGACGGAACCAAATCTAACCTTCTTTACTAGTAACCATGGCTGAAAATAATCGTAGGACCAAGACTAACCATTTCAGGTTATTTCTGACTTTTTTGGTTGGCGAATGTGTCAGATCTAGTTACCTTAACCAAGCGAGAAGATTAGTAGCTTTTGAAATCAGATGACTATTTTCAATCACTTTGTTCTATTATCGACGACCACCACAGCCAAAATTTTTTTTTTTTTAATATATTTTAAAAAATTTATATTTTTAAAAATTTAAATAATAATATTTTATATTTTTATTATTATAAAATTTGTTTTATTATTTTTTAAAATTTTTATTAAATAACAAAAACACTCTTTTAATTGTCAAAACTTAACCATTAACCTTTAAATTTAATAATTGACTTTAATCATAAATAAGTGTTTGAATTTTTAAAAGTTAAGAGAGAGAAATTTGTTTATGAACCTTAGATGGGAATATGTCCCTTGGCCTTTATTTACTTGTACGTTTGGTTCCGCTAAAAAATTTTATACGTGTTCGTATTGAGAAAATAAATGTAGAAAACATTTATGTTGTTTAGCAAGCCTTAAAAATTTCAATAGCACTTTCAAGTGCAACAATTATACTGAGAATTTAAGGTTGTGTAGCATTAAGATCCATCAAATTCAATGATTTTACATTTAAGATGTGATTAGTGTAGTTAAGGTTAGATACAAATTGAATTGAATTTAAATTTAGTTCAACTAATAATGAATCAAACTCAAATTTTGAATTTGAGTTCCATGAGTTTGGTAGATACAAGCTTGAGCTCAAACTCAACATTTAACAAATCAAGCCGAACTTTTTAACGAATTTATTAACAAGTTTCTTAATGGGTTTTTTAGAAAAACTTCTTATGGGATCTTTTAACAAACTTTTTTAAATAGATCATTGAAACGAATTGTTTTAATGTGCATTAATTAAAACAATGTCGTTTTAGTTGATTTGAATCGAATTATTCTAAGCTTATGAGCTTGAGCTTGAGCTTGCTTGAGCCAAGCTTATTTCGAAGTCAAGCTCGAATAAGCTTAATTTAAACGTAGCCCTAATTATCGCATAGTATTGCAAGTATGTGAAACAAAAACAGTGTGGGAAGAAAACCTTTCCATTTAGAAATAGCAAGAGTAGATTACTAGTTTTTTCATAGTCTCCTCCATATGTGATAGTTTTCAATTATCATGAAACTACATTCTATGATATCAATAGTTACAATTAAATGAAATTACTGTTCTATTAGAGTACATGATTATTCAATAACGATGACAATTATCAAGACATGTATAACCTTAACATCTTCTCCAAAATTGTATTAAAGCCTAGGGACAACTATAGTTTTTTCGATAAAAATTGCATAAAAGCTTAGGGACAACTATAGTATATTCCATAACTCATGTCATATATGTTAGAATAAATTCAACATTGACATACAAATCAATTCTAACATACATATTCATTCACAACCATTATAGAATACTGTAAAATAAATTTTGAGTATTTAGACATACATGTTTGAACTATTGTTGTTGTTAATCTGAAGTTATCTTACAATAGATTGATTATCAATATTTAAAAGCTTGAATTTTCCTGTTTCTGAGTACCCAAAGAGCAATAGAATTTAATGAAAAAGCATATTGCTTATATTGTATTGAAACAGAGGACCTAGGTAGGTTTATTGGGTTATGCCATTAAAAGTCCAATAAACATTTATGAGCCCACATTATTAAAAGCCCAACTAAATTATTATATTATGAAATGTATTAGGCTATACACCAAATTGATCACAACAAGCCCAATCAAAATATTTACTGGATCATAATTTACCCATATTTTTCAAAATTAAAATAAATAATAATTAATATTAACTCATAATCTTATAATATAAACCTTTTTGGATGGCTCACTATGGAAGGACAAGATTAGTAACCACAAATAGTCAGACTTCCAAATCATAAATCCCAACCACTAAGTTTGCTTAACCTTAACATTGAAAACCAACTTGCTTTGGTAGTTAGAGACAATTGACAACCCTTGAGGTGGTGCTGCAACTAACACACACTATTAATGGCTTGACCAATGTTGTCAAATGTTAAACTAGAGATTAGACAATTTTACTCTGACCTCACTATCAAGTGCTCCAAGTGGCTGCACAGATGATCAGCACCATTCGAAGATAGGCATACGTGCATAAGCTTATCCAGCACAGGAGCCACGTGATGCAACATTCAAGAGCATGCAAGCGTAAAGCTCTCTAGCATCCCAATTTCCCATGTAAGCGCCTAGCCCAACATAGAATGCTTCTAAAGAGTGAAAAAGGTGTAAGCAAATGAACAAGTGAAAAAAATCAAAAAAAAAAAAATTCTAAATCCCAACCGTGGTCTTGGGACAGAAAAAAAATTATGCAAAATTTAGCACCTTTTCAAGACAATGCTTTCTATTTTTATATAATTATTTTAAATAAATAAAATGCTATTTAATTAGGATTTTAAACCTTGAGTATAAATTATATGTGTTCAAGTCCTTGCCCAAATGTGGTTTTGGAAGCTTCATCAGCAAACAATGTTTTAGTGTCTCCAACTTGCCTTTCAACTCATTCAAGAAGCACTTATCCTATCGAAATGGTCCGAAGAAGTCTAACCAAACTTTTACAATTCAAGTTTTCAACCATTCACAAGAAGTTCAACGTCTTTAAGAAACACAAATGCAATTCCCATCCTTGCAATCACATGAAGTTCAAGCCATCCAACTCTCATTCGTGAACCTCCAAAGAGTCCAAGTTTTTAAAATGGTTGCAAATGAAATTCAGGAGGAATGACAAAGGCGAAACACACGAAAATGACCGAAATAAGAAAGGTAAAAAATTCGACCCTGCTACATGGTGCCACAACGCCAGTGCCCTGCATTCTACCTCGTCGCGGTAGCATTTTCCATGCCGCAACAGAAGTTGCATGCCCACCCAATACTGCAGCACTTGGGTTTTGTCCCAAACAAGTTTTGAAGCCCTTTTTAAGGCTTCCATGCATGCATCAAGGTCCAAGGCTTTTCCAACTCACTTGCAATGATGTTCTTCAAGTTCCTTGAGTTCACCAACCTCATTTAGATGCAATTATCTTCAATTCAAGGACAAGTATTCAACTTGAAGATCAAGAAAGACATTCCAATCAAGGAGAAACTTCATGGAAAATGCAAGCATGCAAGATAAATATATTTATATCTTAATTGGAATTTATTTTTTTTATCATATTTACTTTTTCAAAAAAAAAAAGTAGATTCTATTAAAAAATTTTGACATCCTAATATTTAAAATACTAAAAGTAAAATAAAATTTTTAAAATTAAAAGTTGGGAAATTATGAAAGTTATGAAGAAAAATATTTATTATGTGTTCATGAAAATAATAACACATGTTTCTAGATATAATGGTGAGTCATGTCGTTCCATATCAGATTGATATTGGCATAGTCTATTGTGCTTTCATTTCAAATGGTCTTTAAGGCGTCAAATGCATGTCTTTGTAAGGGCACCCCAATTTAATTTTTTATTTTTAATTAATTTAAAAAAATTATGTTTTTAATATAAGAAAATATATTAGGAAATTAAATTATAATTATAAAGAAAGTAACATTATTTATATAAAGTAAAATTAGTTGTTAGAATCAATCTCAATTATGTGAAAATATAAAAACTTTGTGATTTGATGAAACTTTATTTATAATAAATGAAAGAAATTGTTAAAATATATTTTTCATATGACAGATTCATTCACTTAATATGATTTTTTTACTTAATATGATTTTTTTTTTTTTTTGTATAAAGTATAAGAGGTTCATATTTTAAAGACCCACTTAGCAATTTTTCTTATTCATTATAAATAAAAAATTGATTTTCTATCGAATCTCAAATTTTTATATAGATTATATTGATTTTAACAATTATAAATAATTTTTTTTCCTTCTTTATCATATTATAACTTTTTTATATTTTAAAAAATTTAATTTTTAATTTGATATTGAATAAATTTAATTTTTTTTTTACAGATTGACCTGTAGGCTTACCCTTAAACCTACAAACCTAATATAACTAGTAGGATAAACCAAAAAAGGGTGGTCCGGGCCATGCGCCGGCTCGGCTTCCCCTGTCTACATGTGTAGGAGGAAGTCTTTGAAATTTACGCATAGCATATTCATGCGTCATTCATGAGGTTGGGTACGGGAGAATTATTTTAAAAATGAAATAGAATATTTTCTATGAAAACCACTGATTGTCTGCTGGGTAGTAGCATATAATGCTGCAGAAAACAAAATATCAAGCACAAATTAACTGACATGGAGGAGTATCGCTTCAGTTGGGTGGTCTGGTTGAGTACTGTTTTCGTATCAGTAACTTTGATTCTTGTACTGAGAGGAAAAATGTCTAAAGACACTAAACGGCAACCTCCAGGGCCTCCAGGTTTGCCAATCGTCGGCAACATCTTTGATCTTGGTACAATTCCACACCAAACGCTTTACAATCTCATACCTAAATATGGGCCTATACTTTGGTTAAAACTTGGATCTGTCAACACCTTGGTAATACAATCAGCTAAGGCTGCCACTGAGCTCTTTAAAAATCACGACCATATCTTTTGTGACCGTAAGTGTCTGACTGCCTTTACTTCTCATAACTTCAATCTGGTATCAGTTGGTGTTGGCCATTATGGCGTGTACTGGCGCATACTTCGACGTATATATGCAGTGGAGCTCTCGACCAATAGAAGAATCAATGAGACAACTCATATTCGGCGACATTGCATCGACAACATGATACAGTTTATTGAGGATGATGTGACGGCAGCACAAGCAAGGGGTGAATCAGGAGAGGTGAAATTGGTTCATTACCTCTTCGTTATGGCATTTAACCTAGTAGGCAACCTTACAATGTCGCGGGATATTCTAAACTCACACTCCAAAGAAGGGGAGGAGTTCTTCGCCGCCATGAGCAAGGTAATGGGGTGGGCTGGGAGGCCAAACATTTCAGACTTCTTTCCATTATTTGGAAGATTGGATCCTCAGGGGATCAAGAAGGGCATGGACCGCGACATGGGACACGCCTTGAAGATTATCGCTGGGTTGGTGAAAACGAGGATACTTGAGGACAACGAATTGACTAAGGAAAAGAGTACGAAGGATTTCCTCGACGCGGTGTTAGAGTATGAAGGTGACGGGAAAGATGGGCCTGACAGGATCTCAATTCAGAAAGTGATCATAATCATAATGGTGAACAAGCTTTCATTGCAAGAAATTATGAACTAGTTATACTTAAATTCACTATTAACTACGGCATTATTGTGCAGGAAATGTTTTTTGCTGGATCAGAGACTACAAGCAGCTCGCTCGAATGGGCTATGACAGAGCTACTGCGCAACCCTAAATCAATGAGAAAAGTTAACGAGGAGCTTGATCGAGTTGTTGGACGAAACAAGAAGGTTGAAGAGACAGATATCAATGAGCTTCCATATTTAAAAGCTGTGTTGAAAGAGACACTAAGACTGCATCCCCCCATTCCATTGCTCCTTCCGCGAAATTCAATGCAACAAACTGACTTCAATGGATATTATATACCAAAAGATACTCAAATTTTCGTCAATACATGGGCCATAGGAAGAGATCCCGAATGTTGGGCAGATCCTTTTTTATTCAAGCCTGAGAGGTTTCTCGAATCAAACATTGACTACAAAGGACAGAATTTTGAGTTGATTCCATTCGGATCTGGGAGAAGAATTTGCCCTGGGTTGTCAGTTGCTGATCGAGTACTTCATCTGACTATGGCCTCGCTTCTTCAATCTTTTGAGTGGGAGTTGGGCAGCAATAGTACTCCGGACACTGTTGACATGAGAGAGAGGATGGGGATTACGGTCCGGAAGCTTATACCCTTGAAGGTAGTGCCGAAGAAACGTCTCATTTGAGACAAATTTCGGAAAATTCGAGTGGTGATAAAGAATAAATATGTGTAACATACTATCGTCTTTTGTAATCAGGTTGAATGTGCCTTGCTCAACGTTAACAAGTAACGCCGAATCCGAAGTCGGCAATGTATCTGTTCGTTCTTTGCTTTTGTACTATATTCATGTCTCTTTGCTTTATGAAATGGTCAAATTCATCTCGACACTATTAATGTTATTGGTTTAATAATTAATATAGCGTATTATTAATTAATATCAGTGCATAAAATTTATTATTAGGGTCATCAATGCATAATTAATATAAAATTAGATTTAATAATAAATTATGGTTTAAATTATTATTAATTAATATAAAAAATTTTACATAGAATAAAACATTTTGATGTGATGTAATTGATATTTTTTTTAATAATTATAGAAGGTTGAACTTCTTTTAATTAAAATATTTTGCCATACACAGAGAAATGAAAAAGCTAAGTTTGTTTTTTGACAATCAAGCTAATAGTCAAGCCAAATCTTGTATCAAATAATCAATGGAGTCAAGTAGTACTTAAATTCAATTAATTTGTGATAATTGTAAGTTCTAATTTCTTTAGAACAGATTTAGAGCAAACTTAAGGACCATAACATTCAAGAATAATGTTTATATTTATTTTGAAATTTACATTGGTTTAATGCACACAAGAAATAGATAATATTTTACATCTTATTGTTTGCCCATGTGGTACTAGAGATTGGTTATAGAATTTTCAATTATTCATTAAGTGGGTTTATTGTGTTAATTTGGTGCTTGTTTAGAATTAGGTTGAATTAGGGTTTCATAAATTTTAGCATAGAAATTTGGCATTGTTAATGCTTGTGGTCTTGGGCTAACTTTATTATTCATAAAATAATATTAATTTGTGTTTTACTTTATTGGAGTTGCATTGAGTTTATTCTTTAAAGGGAATTTTTGTTAGTAGACATGAGATGAAAACTGTAAATAATAGTTTTAGGTTACTAAAATGATTCAACATTAAAGGATTTGATATTTAATATTAAAAATATATGTGAGTGCAATACCTGACCAATAATGAACTGCATTCTTTAGTTAAATGTAGCATATGACTTAACTTTTTGGTTGTTTAAAGAATAAAATCTGGCCAAAGGACATTTTCCCACCCATAGTTTGAGGCGGGGACAAAGTCCCACCCGCTTAAGTTTAAAAGTCTGGATTCTCATTCATCACCCATTTTTTTTTATTAAAAATAATAAATATACAGTAATAATTAGGGATATTTTTGTCTTTTTAATATTAAAATTTTATAAATTAATAAAATAAATTTTATATAAATATAAAATATTAAAAAAATTAAAAAATTTTTTGAAATTGAAAAAACCCAGCCGCCACGTAGGCTTGCGGCAGCTGATGTATATCGTTTCAGGGTGGCATTTTAGAGTCCGGTTTTCGAAGATACGGCTCAGGGTGGAAAAGCGACGGGGTGGCGCCTCCCTCGCGCACGAAATACCAAAAATCAGCGGCGTAAGGGCGACGCGATGCTCCGCGGCGTTTTAGGCCTTTATTTGAGGCCCCGGCCGCCTCAAAGCGGGAAGCGGCGTTACGGCCGCCCCTCGCACCGAGCCGGGAGGCGAGATCGGCCTCCCACGGAACAGTGGCGGAAATACAGCCACGAAGTTTCTATTACTCGAAACCACCCACGGCCGCGGCGTGGCTGGCGGGTTTTCAATTTCAAAATTTTTTTAAAATTTTTTATATTTAAAAATTATTTTATATTTTTATTATAAATTTTTAATTGTTGAAAGGGTAATTTAGTAATTTTAATAAAAAAAATTGGATGATGGGTGGGAATCCAGACTTTTAAACTTAAGCGGGTGGGACTTTGTCCCTGCCTCAAACTATGGGTGGGAAATTGTCCTTTGGCCATAAAATCTACTTCAAATATAAAGTGCATGCCATGGTTGATAAATTTCATATTCCAGTCTGATCACAACTAAGTCTAAGGGACTCTAATAAATGTCTAAAGTTTCTAATTTTATCATAATATATTAAATACTAATATATATAATAGATGAATGTAAAATTTCTAAAATAGATACAATAAAATGGCATAAATGAATAATGTTTGTATTACGTATATTTCATTAGTCACTAAAGTAGTTGAAATAGAAAAATTTTAATATGCATCAATAATTAAGGAAAATGAATTCAATTACTTGCGATTATGTGATAATGTAAAAATAACATGAAAACATAAAATGTTTACACGTGAATGATTGATATTCATTGAGTATAGAATACTTAAGGGTCGGCCAAAGGTTGACTAATTATTTCTAAAATTATGAATATAATTGTAGTTAATGAATATATTTAGTTAGATAAATTTATTATTTCCAAAGATAATAAACATATGTAATTAGAATATATAACATAACTCATTTAGGCTTTTGAAATAAAATATCAATGATGGTCAAAATTTTCTATTGTCAAAACTCCCAAAGGAGAAGGATGACATTCATTTAATGTTTAACATTATAAAATAATTTAAGTTTATATTATAGGTTTATGTAATTATTGACAACATTATTGTATGTGAGCTTTATGTTAATTATTTTGTTGTGCAACATCAATTCCTATTTTACTATATTTGCAAGCTTTATCTGTTGTGAAATTTAACAAATTAAACTTTAGTGAATAGAAAGAACACATTTATTTTAACTTAAGATGTTAGACTTAGACCAATGTCTTCTTTATAATAAGCTTATTGAACTCATTAAGGCTAATACAACTGAAGAGAAATATTTTCATAAAACTTGGGAAAGATTAAACAAATTAAATCTTAAGTTCATGTGAATGATAGTGGCTAGAAATATTAAGTCAATTATTGCTAACACTGATAATGCTAGGGAATACATAAAGTTTTTAAAAGAGACTTCTTAATTTGAATCTACTGACAAGTCTCATTCTGTAACATTAATAAATATATTTACCAATATGAAGTTTGATGGTTGTTGTCATATACATGAGCATGTGACTAAAATGGCTAATATAGTAGTATGGTTAAGTTCCGTAAGAATGATTATGGATAAAAGTTTCCTTGTCCAATTTATTATTAATTATTTACCATTTGAGTATGGTTCATTCCAATTTAATTATAACATAATTAAAGATAAATAGAATGTGACAAAATTAAAAACCATGCTCGTTTAAGATGAGACAAAACTTAAGAAACAAGAAGTTTATTCGGTCAATCTTATAGGCTCATTATCAAGAGCTAAAAAAAATCAAGAAAGAAATTAAGAAAAGGCAAATGACCACTTAAGATAAATAAATCTTTTGTCCTACTCTCCAACAAGGAATGATAGAATGAAAAGTGTCATTTCTATAAGAAAAACTTAGACACTTTTAAAAGGATTGTCTAAAACATAAGGCATGGTTAAAAAAAAAAAAAAAAAAAGGTAAATTTGGTGCTTTAGCATATTCCAAATCAAGTTTATTAGAATTCTGGTTATTACCACTCACATTTCAAATACCTGGCAGGGATTTCTTATAATCAAAACCATAAACAACAATGAAAATTTTGTATTCATGGGGAATAAAGTCAAACCTCAAGTTGAAGTTATCAAGACCTATTTTTTAATTTTAAATATTGAATATCATTTAGATTTGTTTCACACGTTTCATATATATGAGTTAGCAAGAAACTTGATGTCCTTATCTAAACTTGATTTAGAAGGATATTGTTTTAAATTTGGGAATGAATGTTTCAGTTTATTTAAGCATAACTGTCTTATTAGTTCTTATGCGCTTTATGATAGATTATATAAATTGAAACTTGATAATTTGTTTGTTAAGATATTATTGACCCTACATCATAGTATTGGTGCGAAATGTGCTTTGGCAAAAATGCTTAGACCATATATCAAAGGAAAAAAAGACAAAGATTAGAAAAATGAAATCCTTATGGATTTGGATTTTACTGATTTTAGTATTTGTGTAAACTATATTAAAGGTAAACACACCAGTCACACAACTAAGAAAACACCTATAAGAAGCACAAAGCTCTTTGAAATAATTCACACTGGCATATGTGAAACATTTGATGTTATGTCTTTTAGTGAAAAAAATAACAATTAAATTGAGAGACAACTTGATAGAATGGTGAAAGTCATTAGATCCAACAGGGGTAGTGACTATTACAGAAGATATAATAAATCAGGAAAAAAATCTTGGTCAATTTGCTAAGTTCCTAAGAGAACATGACATATGTGCTCAATACACAATACCTAGTATGCCAAAACATAGAAATATTTAAGCATACCTTGATGGATATGACTAGAAGTATGATAAGTAATTCATATGCTTTAAAATCTATTGTATATTTGTTAAATAGGGTTCCTAGTAAAGTAGTTTTAAAGACTCCTTTTGAACTATAAATGAGAAGGAAACCTAGTTTAATGTACCTAGATGTTTAGGATTCCTAGTATAATTAATGATTTACATATCCATACGAAAAGAAATTGTACTCAAGAATAATTAGTGGTTTCTTCATTGGTTATCTAGAAAATAAAAAAGGTATAGATTTAACTATCTCAACCATAGTATAAAAATAGTAGACATTGAAAACACTAGATTCATAAAAACTGGTGAAATTAACGGGAGTGTTGAACCACGTAAAGTGAAAACCCAAGAAGTTAAGGTTTAATCTCTTTTACTTCCAACTTCTACTCATATTGTTGTTCCTTTTGGTTATAGAATGTTTGAGCAACACACAAGAATCCCTAATGCAGTTATCTTCAACCAATCTCTTATAGTTGAATAACAAGAAGTAGCATTAAGAAGATCTCAAAGAATAAGAAGATTAACTATTTTGGATGAATATGTGGTTTATTTAATAAGATTTTGATTATGATTTATAAATTGATGAAAATTCAATTTTGTTTTCATAATACATGGAAAGTGCCAATTCTAACAAATGGTTAGAAACTAGGAGAAAAAAAAGTTAAATTCAATGTTTTTCAATAAAGTCTAAGACCTTGTAGTATTACCTAAAGGTTGTAAAAGTGTTGGATGCCAATGAGGCTTCGAAACCAAATACAATGTGGAAGGTAAGATTGAAAGGTACAAGGTCAAACTTGTTGTCAAAGAATTTACTCAGAAAGGTGACACTAACTACAAAGAAACCTTTTATCAAGTTTCTAAAAATGATTTGTTTAAAATTATCATGATAATGGTGGCTCATTATGATTTAGAGTTGCAGTAAATGGATGCAAAAATCATTTTCCTTAATGGAAACTTAGAGAAAAAGGTATATATGGAACAATCTAAAGTTTTCATAGTTAAAGGGAAAAAAATATATGGTGTGTAAACTTAAAAAGTCAATATATAAACTTAAACAAGCTTTTAAATAATGGTACTTCAAGTTTAATAATATTATACCTCCATTAACTTTAAAGAGAACAACATTAATTAATGTATATATCAAAAAGTTAGTGGAAACAAATTTATGTTTGTCATTCTATATGCTAATGATATTTTGTTGGCCCCTAATCAACTTGGTATGATGTTTGAAACCAAAAGGTTTCTCTCTAAGAATTTTGAAATGAAAGATATAGGTAAGACATTCTATGTGATAGGAATAGAAATATTTTGTGATAAATCATAAAGATTATTAAGACTTTGTCAGAAAGGATACATTAACAAAAGTTTAGAGAGATTTCAAATGGATAAATGTTTTGCTAGTGTCACTTTAATTCAGAAAGAGGATAAATTCAATCTTATGCAATGCCCAAGAAATGAATTGGAACACACTCAAATGAAATGAATTCCTTGTGCATTTGTTGTAGGGAGCTTAATGTATGCTCAAACTTGCACCAAACTCAGCATTAGTTTTGTTGTCGAGATATTAGATAGGCATCAAAGTAGTCTAGGAATGAACCATTGGAAAGTTGGAAAAAATTACTTACAAGGAACGAAAGATTATGTGCCACTTACAGGAAATATAACGATCTCAAGATCATAGTTTATTCAGATTTATATTTTGCTAGATATGCATATAGTAGAAAGTCCATATTTGAATATTTGTTCTCATTAACGGGTGGATTTTTGTGGAAATGCAAAACAATATATTGTTGTTGTTCCCGCTATAGAAACTAAGTTTGTGGCATGCTTTAAGACCAAGGCTCAAGGATTATAGTTGCAAAATGTTATTTTAAGGCTGAGAACTTTAGACAGTATTGTCAAACTGTTGAAAATTTATTATGATAATATTGCAACAATTTTCTTCTGTAAAATTGACAAGTACTCTAATGATACTAAACATATGAAATTGAAATATTTTGTCGTTAAGGAAGAAGTTTATAAACAAATAGTATCAATTGAATATATATTACCAACCTTATAACTATAGATACATTAAATAAAGGATTGCTACCTAAAACGTTTAATAAATATGTCAAAAGAATGTGTATTATTAGTAATGATTTAAGATATATTATGTTCTTATATGACTTACACTCCAAGCTCTTGTATATATTGTTTATGATCTATATATGTGTTTTATCTTGTTAATAGTTATGTTATTATATATATACATAATTGAACGAATATTTATGAAAATGTTAACATGATGTTTATAATAAATATATTATCAATAGACCATTCTACTATTTTTTATTATAGATTATATTAAGTATATGACTTATATAGTAATACATAAAAAAAAAAAAACTATGTTAATTTAATAATATATGACTACCATTATCATTATAAACTTTTGCTTAATGATGATTAATGTTGACAAATTTAAGAAAAACTTTAACTTTATTTCACAAATTATGTTTTATTATTAAACCATAAATTGTTTAATGACACCATAGACCAAACGAGAGAATATAAAAATATATTCGATAGTATGGTTTAAGTGTAGCATAAAGTATATGTTTAAAAATAAATTATAAACTAAAGTATTATTAATTAATATATAAAGGTTTATATAGAATAATACACTTTGATGAGCGTATAATTGATGTTTTCATAATAATTATATAAAACGGGTCTTCTCTATTCATATGTGATTAAAATTTTTTGTCATCAGTCTTACACAGAAAAACCAAATATGGTTTTCAATAATCAAGCCAAAATCTTGTATTAAATAATCAATGGAGCTTGATATGTTTAAATTCAATTAACCTAAGATAATTGTAAGTTCTAATTTCTTAGAAATAAAATTAGGGTAAATTTAAGGTTGGTAAAGTTCAAGAATAATAATTATACATATTTAAATATTTATATTAATTAGATGCATATTAGAAGTAAACATTTTACACCTTTATGTGAATTTATTATATGAGTTTTTTAAATTACAATATTTGATATATAAAGAATATCTTAGCATTATGTTTATAATTTTTACCCTATAATTTACCTCTTCAAATGTGATGCAAATTGAAGACATGCAGCAAGCCAAATGGAAGTCTCGAATCCATCTAAATTTCGACTGAAACAATCTCAGCTTGGACCGATTCTCCACCCAATCAACAACCAAAGGGCCTTGAGATTTTTTTTTTTAACAAAACCCCTTATGTAATGCTATATAAACGTAGCTTCCCATTCAAAGGAATTCAATTCAATTTCAATACAAAATTCCCCTCTTATACACTTGAATTACCCGATAGTAGTATTCAATATAAATTCTCCGAGTCCAACATAATATGAACTTATCCAATAATAATATCAACTCCAAGCCCAACCTCACTTGAACTATGGAATAACCATATCAAGCCCAAGTCCAGGCCCAAGCCCAAGCCCAAGCCCAACAAAATATCACTAACCGACAACAATATCCAGTCAGATCCCAATATAATATGAAATACCCAAAATCAATTGTCAAAGTAAAAAAGAGACGGAAAACTCACGAGTGCAGAATGCCAACCAATAAAGAAGGAACCCACGAAAGGCACTCAATAGTGGGTGGAAAAGGAGAGAGGACAACGCCCGGAAAAGGAATAATTGTCAAGATCAAATTGAAACAACTAGAATATGAAATATATTAAACCCATGGTTATTAGTGTTCCAAAGGATGTTTTAGCTCTGATACCATGTGAGCAATTGAGTGAACATGAATATTTATACGTGTAGTGTAACCTATACAAGGAAAACATATAATAGGAAATCAAAAATTCTGCAATTTTTTAAAGTATTGGGGTGCAAAAGGATACTTTGGTGGAAGCATTTTTCTGCAGTTTAAAAGAGGAGATAACAAATGGTCATCTACTGGATCATGACTTCCTTGCAAGATTTATGTAACATCCCAGATTCGGGGTCAGTTTGAGATTTCTGAGTTTTCTAGGGTTGTGAGAGCTTTTGGGGTGATTTGTGGGGTTTTTCTTGAGTTTGGGGTGTGTGCATGGATCCATTTGGGTGGATTTGCATGCGAGCGCGGGAAAATGGCATTTTTGTAATTTTCCTGCCATGTACGACCGTACATGAGAGGTGTACGCCCGTGCATGCGATAAGTTCCAGCTGTCTTGAGTTTAAGTTGATCTTATCCGTTTCCAAACTCATTTTCACCCAAAGTTTGGCTTTGATTTCAGATGATATTCGCCCTAGAAGTGGAGAGCAGCTTCCTTGATCTTCCATTCAGCTTGATCTTGTGATCTTCTTGAGAGAAAAAGATGTCTAAAGGTAGGTGCTTCTTTCCTCTTTCCCTTGTATTTTGATTCGGCTTGATGCTTGTTTTATGCATGAGATGTGTTCCAGCATGCTTGTGATGTGCTCCTTGCGTGTTGATGATGATTTGAGATGATTATGTGGATGATTTATGCTTATTCACATGTTATGTGTGAGATTATGGGTTTTGAGATTGGGTTGGATGATTTGCTGGTGTTTTGAAGTTGCTGGAAGTGTATATATGCTTATTGGAAGTGTTTAGCATGTAATATATGCTTGTTTTGCATTTGGTATGCGTTTTTGGTCGGAATCGGGTTGATTCCGAGTGGTCATGGAGGTGCAGAGCAGGACGCACGCCCGTGCACCCGAGGGTCACGCCCGTGCACTCTGCGTATTCTGCATGGTCACGGCCGTGTTTACGTGCCCGTGCATGACCTAATTTGCAGGGTCACACCCGTACACAGCTTATGTACGCCCGTGCACTCAGTGAAATGTGAGAAATTGCTTGAAATTCTAGAACCTTGCACGACCTTATGCACGAGTTGGTCACGGTCCCGTGCACGTTCACTTACGCCCGTACACGCGATCACGCACGCCCGTACGTCAGGCAGAATTGGAGAATTAAGCTTTAATTGAGAAAATGTGCACAGTAAACCCTATCCAATGGATAGAAAACAGTAAATTGAGCTCAAATAACAATACATGATGCATCATATGCATATGCATAGCATGGCATGCCATACAGTGTTTTCAGAAGCGGATCTGAGGATCCGAATTCATGTTTTCAGTTGAAAAACATAGTTTTCAGAGGTGAATACGAGGGGGCACTTGTGAGTTTCAGCACCCGTGTCACCAGGAGTTATATACTCATTACTAGCCCTATGTATTGGCATGTGCCGGGTTGCTCAGCTAGTAGTTTAGTTTTCCTGATCCGAGGATCAGATGAGTTATAGCGCGAGGCGCTCAGATCAGTTCAGTTTCCAGGCCCAGGCCTGATGGCATCACGTGGGCCATACAGTTTGTGGCACGTGTTTGCAGTGGAAACTCACATGGCCAAAGTACCGAATCCCTGTATTTCATCAGTCTGCGCAGCACAGTTTTCAGCATATCATGTACCCCAGGGTACTCAGTTTTCAGTACAGCTTTCAGATAAAGCTTTATGATTTTCAGATATGGGATCCCAGGATCCAACAGTAGTTTTTATGAACAGTTTTCAGAAAACTATTTTCAGTATACAGGCCCAGGTCTAGTTATGATTTCAGCATGTTATCATATCATGTCATGATTATATGACACAGTGCATATCATTCAGAGAATGATAAGACAGTAAGAAACTGTAAATGAACAGAATGTAAAACAGCGTGTAAAAGACACGAACAGCAGAATATCAGAACATGTTAAGCCACGTATTGACACGTGAACTTCAGATAACAGTACCAGTATCAGATCAGAACAGTTCAGTTTATGATTTCAGTCAGAGTTCGGTGCGTCAAGTTTGACCTTCCGGATTACTCTTCACTCTAGGTTGTTTACGTATACTCATATACGTATTTTACGATCCGGTATGAGGTAGTATCTGATCCGTGAAGATGAGACCGTCAGAGTGGTTTTCAGTTGAGCCTGTTCAGTTGTGTTGAGGTGGCAATCCTTCGAGAAGGGTTGGTTTAGGGTCTGAGGATATGAAGTGCTTACTGAGTGATTTTATCGCTCACTCCCTACTTTCCTTTCTCTTGCAGGTAGGTTGTTGGGAGCTGGGAGGAGGAGTCTGCTGCTATCTGGGATCCAGTTTACTTTAGTTTGTTGTATGCACATGTATATGTTTTTCCGCGAATATTTTAATATAATCAGTTTTAATTGGGCATGTATATATGTATGTATACATTGTACTACAAGTCTTTCGCTGTGATATGTTAGTTAAGTTAAGCATTTCGGTCGGGTATTATTGACCATATTTTCTTTATTTAATTATTATTATTTTATTAAACAGTGAACAGTAATACCCTTCTGAGGTGTCTTACATTTTTGGTATCAGAGCGATATCAAAGCAGAAACTGTGTACATGTGTGTGAATTGCATTACTTTTCAAGGTGCATATGTGTGTATTTTAGCGTATCCCAGCAGCCAGAGCTCGTCTTCCTCTCGGTGTAAGTACAGTAGTATCTGTTTTGTGCTTGTTGACCCTAATGTTCTGTGGTTCTTCAAATAGGGGAGGTAGGAGAGCCCGTGTTTCGAAATCTTCCGAGGATGAGGATAGTGCTTCAGTTGGACATTCAAGTGGAAGTGGTAGTGGTGAAAGAGGACAGCAGGCCGCCCGTAATGCTTTTGGGGAAGAAGATGTCAGGCGGATCTTCAGAGAGATGATGAGGGAAAGACCTCAGCAGCCTGTCAGAGGCGATGAGTAGATGTATGGCAGAGAGATGCCAGCTAGAGAAGATGCTTACCAGAGGCCAAGGCAGAGACAACCTGAGTTTCAGAGACAGGGTTATCCTGAGCAGATGAATGGTCAGTGGCCAGATATGGGTCAGTATCCGCAGTACCAACGTCAGCAGTATCCGTATCAGCAGTATCAGGGACAGAGTTCTGGGTCTGATACGATTAGTACCAGTGGTTCGGAGAGAGTCCATCCGATCTACAGTCTTCCGAGTATTCATCAAGCTCCCAAGTTTATGGGTACTAGAGATTCGGCAGCGGCTGAAGAGTGGATAGAGGCGGTTGAGAGTGTGACCGGTCTATTCTCCATGTCTGATCGGGAGAGGGTCAGATATGCAGTTTTTATGTTCAGAGGTGACGCGAGGTCGTGGTGGAATCTTACGAGGACAACCGTTGATGAGGATTCATTGTCTTGGGTAGAGTTCAGGGCAATATTTGAGGGTGAGTTCAGGAGCCCAGGGACCGCGTATGCTAGAGCTCAAGAGTTTATTGAGTTGCAGCAGGGCTCAAGTTCAGTGAGAGAGTATGCTACTCGGTTCAATGCTTTGGCCCGATTTGCTCCGAGTTTAGCGGGTACAGAGGCTGGTAGAGTTCAGAAATTTATTCATGGTCTGCATCTAGCTATTGCCAGAGATGTTTTGACTGGTGATCATCCCCCGCAGAGGTTTAGTGATGCTCTAGAGAGAGCTACTAGATCAGAGATATGTTTGCAAAGGATGAGTACGTATTCAGTTCAGCCTGAGAGAGGCAGTGACAGAGACAGGGGCAAGAGGCCCATGCAGCAGAGAAAAGCTGGTAAGAGTGCTCAGTGTCAGAGGACGGGGAGTCAGCCACCGATGTGTTCTAGGTGTGGCAGGAGGCACAGTGGAGAGTGCTTGATTGGTCAGCCTGTATGCTTCGGATGTCGTCAGTCGGGGCATAGGATAGCTGAGTGTCCAGCTAGAGGTGGTTCTGGTGGAGCAGGAGGAGCCGGTTCCAGTAGGCCTGGTTCAGGCAGAGATAGAGGAGGCTTCTTCAGAGCCACAGGCGGTTCAGCTGGAGGGGCTGATCGTCATCGCAGTAGCGGAGCTAGCGCACCAGGAGGAGGTGCAGGGACTTCAGGTGGAGGTGGAGGTCGAGCCAGAGTGTATGCCATGAGGCAGGAGCAGGCAGAGGCTACTCCACATGCAGTTACTGGTCAGTTGTTCTTCTTTGACACTCCCTTATTTGTTTTGATTGACTGTGGTGCCACCCATAGTTTCATTTCTAGAGGGGTAGTTGAGAGACTTGAGTTGACTCCTAGTGTGATTGAGAGTCATGTGTGCATTGAGATGCCAGATGGGGGTGTGATGTATAGTGACCAGTTACTATTCGATCAGGAGATAGTGATCATGGGTAGATCTTTGATGATAGATCTGATCATGTTAGAGTTGAGTGATTTTGACATGATCTTAGGTATGGATTTCCTGGCGAGATATGGGGCAGAGATCGATTGTCAGAAGGAAAAGGTTAGGCTTCACTTAGGCCCTGATCAGTTTGTTTTTGGAGAGGGTAGAGTGGAGACCATGCTAATCTCTTGTGTTCAGGCCAGGAGGATGTTAAGTAAGGGTTGTATTGGTTACTTAGCTAATGTGGTATGCAGAGATGTGAGTGGGCCTAGTATTGATCAGGTGGCAGTTGTCTGCGAGTTTCCCGATGTGTTTCCCGATGTGTTTCCGGCGTTACCGCCAGAGAGAGAGCTTGAGTTCAGTATTGAGTTGCTCCCAGGGACAGCTCCGATTTCGAAAGCTCCATACAGAATGGCTCCCGCAGAACTTCAAGAATTGAAGAAACAGTTGCAAGAGCTGATAGAGAAAAGGTTCATTCGACCGAGTTGTTCACCGTGGGGTGCTCCCATCCTGTTTGTGAAAAAGAAAGATGGTTCTATGCGGATGTGCATCGACTACAGAGAATTGAATAAGGCTACAGTAAAGAACAAGTATCTATTGCCAAGAATTGATGATTTGTTTGACCAGCTCAGTGGGGCATCAGTCTTTTCGAAGATTGATTTGAGGTCAGGATACCACCAGGTCAGAGTTGCTGACAGAGATGTGCCGAAAACTGCTTTCAGGACTAGATATGGCCACTACGAGTTTGTGGTGATGCCATTTGGGTTGACGAATGCTCCAGCGGTTTTTATGGATTTGATGAACCGAGTATTCCATGATTGTCTCGATAGATTTGTTGTTGTGTTTATCGATGACATTCTGGTTTATTCGATGAGTGTAGAGGAGCATGTGGATCATCTCCGGTTTATGCTGCAAGATTGAGAGAGAGGCAGCTGTATGCCAAATTCAGCAAGTGTGAATTTTGGCTACAGAGTGTGGTATTCTTGGGCCATGTGATATCAGCTGAGGGTTTGTCAGTTGATCCGGCTAAGGTTGATGTGATTTGGAGTTGGCCGAGACCGAGTACAGTCAGAGAGGTCCGTAGTTTCTTGGGTTTGGCAGGCTACTACAGACGGTTCATTCAGGGGTTTTCTAGCTTGGCAAGACCTTTGACAGCTTTGACTAGGAAAGAGAATCCATTTGTTTGGTCAGATCAGTGTGAGGCCGGATTCCAAGAATTAAAGCAGAGATTGACCAGTGCGCCGGTATTGGCTTTGCCTCAGGAGGGGCTAGATTATGAGATCTACACAGATGCTTCACACCAGGGGATTGGTACAGTGTTGATGCAAGCTGGTAGGGTAATTGCCTATGCTTCCAGGCAATTGAAGGATCATGAGATGAGATACCCTACGCATGATTTGGAGCTTGCAGCAGTGGTTTTTACTCTCAAGATTTGGAGGCACTACTTGTATGGAGTTCGATGCTGTATCTTTTCAGATCACAAGAGTCTGAAGTACTTCTTCACCCAGAAAGAGTTGAATATGAGGCAGCGACGGTGGTTAGAGTTAGTCAAGGACTACGACTGTGAGATCAGATACCACCCGGGCAGAGCAAATGTAGTTGCAGATGCTTTGAGTCGCAGAGTTGCCTTATCCAGTTTATCTGTTCAGGGTGAGCTTCAGAGTGAGGTCATCAGAGAACAGATAGAGATTGTTTCAGCTGGGTTTTCGAGGCTTCAGATTGTGTCTACTTTGTCAGATGAGATTAGAGAGGCACAGAGGTCAGATCAGTGGGTACAGATGATGGTACAGAGGGTATTAGAGGGCACAATGCCAGATTTTGAGATCAGAGACGAGATTCTGAGATTCAGGGGCCGAGTTTGTGTTCCAGATGACTCAGAGTTGAGGCAAAGAATCTTGTCAGAGGCCCATAGTTCAGCGTATTCAGCGCATCCAGGCAGTACCAAGATGTACCAAGATCTGAAGAGAAACTTCTGGTGGTCAGGCATGAAGAGAGATATAGCTGATTTTGTAGCCAGATGTTTGGTATGCCAGCAGGTTAAGGTCGAACATCAGAGACCATCAGGGTTGTTGCAACCATTGAGTGTGCCTGAGTGGAAATGGGAGAGCATTTCCATGGATTTCATATCCGGATTACCAAGAGTCAGAGAGAGATTTACTGGTATTTGGGTCATAGTGGACAGGTTGAGTAAATCTGCTCACTTTCTTCCAGTCAGAGATGATATGTCGACTGATCAGTTGGGTCGGTTATATGTCAGGGAGATAGTCAGATTGCACGGAGTTTCCCGAGCGATTGTGTCAGATCGTGACTCCAGATTCTTGTCAGCTTTCTGGAGGAGTTTACAGAGAGCACTTGGGACTTGATTACACTTCAGTTCGGCTTATCATCCTCAGTCAGATGGTCAGACAGAGAGGGTGAACCAGATTTTGGAAGATATGCTCAGAGCTTGTTGCTTAGACTTCCAGACGAGTTGGGTTGATTTGTTGCCATTGATGGAGTTCGCGTATAATAATAGTTACCAGTCAACTATTCAGATGGCTCCATTTGAGGCACTTTATGGCAGAAAGTGCAGATCTCCCTTGCATTGGGATGATATTGGTGAGAAAGACTCAGTATCAGCAGCAGTGGGTCCAGAGATGACTCAGCAGATGATTGAACAGATAAGGGTAATCAGACAGAGAATGAAACAGGCCCAGGATCGCCAAAAGAGTTATGCAGATGTGAGACGTAAGGAGTTAGAGTTTGAGGTTGGGGACTATGTGTTCCTAAAGGTTGCTCCTTACCGTCATGTGTTGAGATTTGGCAAGAAGGGCAAGTTGGCCCCAAGGTTCATTGGACCTTACGAGATCCTGGAGAGAGTTGGCCCAGTTGCCTACAGACTAGCATTACCGACTAGTATGGACAGATTCCATGATGTCTTCCATGTGTCTCAGTTGAGAAAGTACATCAGAGATCCTTCTCATGTGCTAGAGCTTCTAGAGTTGGAATTGGCAGAAGATTTGAGTTATCCAGAGATGCCAGTTCAGATCTTAGACAGAAGGATTAAAGTTCTCAGAAATAAAGAGATTCCTTTGGTCAGAGTTCTGTGGAGGAATCAGAGTGTGGAAGAGTCCACGTGGGAACTAGAATCTGAGATCAGAGATAGATATCCTGAGCTTTTCAGGTAATTCCGAGGATGGAATTCTTATAAGAGGGGGAGATTGTAACATCCCAGATTCGGGGTCAGTTTGAGATTTCTGAGTTTTCTAGGGTTATGAGAGCTTTTGGGGTGATTTGTGGGGTTTTTCTTGAGTTTGGGGTGTGTGCATGGATCCATTTGGGTGGATTTGCATGCGAGCGCGGGAAAATGGCATTTTTGTAATTTTCCTGCCATGTACGACCGTACATGAGAGGTGTACGCCCGTGCATGCGATAAGTTCCAGCTGTCTTGAGTTTAAGTTGATCTTATCCGTTTCCAAACTCATTTTCACCCAAAGTTTGGCTTTGATTTCAGAGGATATTCGCCCTAGAAGTGGAGAGCAGCTTCCTTGATCTTCCATTCAGCTTGATCTTGTGATCTTCTTGAGAGAAAAAGATGTCTAAAGGTAGGTGCTTCTTTCCTCTTTCCCTTGTATTTTGATTCGGCTTGATGCTTGTTTTATGCATGAGATGTGTTCCAGCATGCTTGTGATGTGCTCCTTGCGTGTTGATGATGATTTGAGATGATTATGTGGATGATTTATGCTTATTCACATGTTATGTGTGAGATTATGGGTTTTGAGATTGGGTTGGATGATTTGCTGGTGTTTTGAAGTTGCTGGAAGTGTATATATGCTTATTGGAAGTGTTTAGCATGTGATATATGCTTGTTTTGCATTTGGTATGCGTTTTTGGTCGGAATCGGGTTGATTCCGAGTGGTCATGGAGGTGCAGAGCAGGACGCACGCCCGTGCACCCGAGGGTCACGCCCGTGCACTCTACGTATTCTGCATGGTCACGACCGTGTTTACGTGCCCGTGCATGACCTAATTTGCAGGGTCACACCCGTACACAGCTTATGTACGCCCGTGCACTCAGTGAAATGTGAGAAATTGCTTGAAATTCTAGAACCTTGCACGACCTTATGCACGAGTTGGTCACGGTCCCGTGCACGTTCACTTACGCCCGTACACGCGATCACGCACGCCCGTACGTCAGGCAGAATTGGAGAATTAAGCTTTAATTGAGAAAATGTGCACAGTAAACCCTATCCAATGGATAGAAAACAGTAAATTGAGCTCAAATAACAATACATGATGCATCATATGCATATGCATAGCATGGCATGCCATACAGTGTTTTCAGAAGCGGATCTGAGGATCCGAATTCATGTTTTCAGTTGAAAAACATAGTTTTCAGAGGTGAATACGAGGGGGCACTTGTGAGTTTCAGCACCCGTGTCACCAGGAGTTATATACTCATTACTAGCCCTATGTATTGGCATTGTGTCGGGTTGCTCAGTTAGAAGCTTAGGTTTCCTGGTCCGAGGATCAGATGAGTTTTATAGCGCGAGGCGCTCAGATCAGTTATGTTCCAGGCCGAGGCCTGATGGCATCACGTGGGCCATACAGTTTGTGGCACGTGTTTGCAGTGGAAACTCACATGGCCAAGGTGTCGAATCCCTGTATTTCATCAGTCTGCGCAGCACAGTTTTCAGCATATCATGTACCCTAGGGTACACAGTTTTCAGTATAGCTTTCAGATAAAGCTTTATGATTTTCAGATATGGGATCCCAGGATCCAACAACAGTTTTCATGAACAGTTTTCAGAAAACTATTTTCAGTATACAGGCCCAGGCCTAGTTATGATTTCAGCATGTTATCATATCATGTCATGATTATATGACACAGTGCATATCATTCAGAGAATGATAAGACAGTAAGAAACTGTAAATGATCAGAATATGAAACAGCGTGTAAAAGACACGAATAGTAGAACATGTTAAGCTTCGTAATGACACGTGAACTTCAGATAACAGTACCAGTATCAGATCAGAACAGTTCAGTTTATGATTTCAGTCAGAGTTCGGTGCGTCAAGTTTGACCTTTCTGGATTACTCTTCACTCTAAGTTGTTTACGTATACTCATATACGTATTTTACGATCCGGTATGAGGTAGTATCCGATCCGTGAAGATGAGACCGTCAGAGTGGTTTTCAGTTGAGCCTGTTCAGTTGTGTTAAGGTGGCAATCCTTCGAGAAGGGTTGGTTTAGGGTCTGAGGATATGAAGTTCTTACTGAGTGATTTTATCGCTCACTCCCTACTTTCCTTTCTCTTGCAGGTAGGTTGTTGGGAGCTGGGAGGAGGAGTCTGCTGCTATCTGGGATCCAGTTTACTTCAGTTTGTTGTATGCACATGTATATGTTTTTCCGCGAATATTTTAATATAATCAGTTTTAATTGGGCATGTATATATGTATGTATACATTGTACTACAAGTCTTCCGTTGTGATATGTTAGTTAAGTTAAGCATTTCGGTCGGGTATTATTGACCATATTTTCTTTATTTAATTATTATTATTTTATTAAACAGTGAACAGTAATACCCTTCTGAGGTGTCTTACAATTTACGTGCTCTTCCGCTGGTTCATCGCAAGCAAAATGGGAATGCCTCCCAAAGCACTTAATTGCATGCTTCTCTTTCTCGTCATACTTGGATTTACTTTTCTCACTTCCCTCCACCCATCTTTTAAGCTTCTGCAGCAACTTTGGCCTTTTTGAACTACCATTTGCCGCATTTAAGCCAGGCTCACCGTGCTCTAAAACCACGTGATGCTCCATGTCATAATCCCCAATTCCCACACATCCTTCAGATTCCAACTCCATAACATTTTTCTTCTCTTGATTTTGTTCTTGCTGTTGTCCTGCCTGTTCATGATTCCTCATTAACTCATGTCTTAAGCAAGCATTAGTCCATCTTAAGTAAATCAATTCCTTAACTTCAGCTGCTCGATCCTTTTGAAGTTGTTTATATTCATCTACAAGTTGTTTGTAGTCTCCCATTGTTATTCCTTCATCTTCAACCTGCAAAGAGGTAGCTGCCAGCCAGTGAGACTGATAAATCCAAGGAAATCTAATAAATAACCTGAAGCAATGTCAGAATAGCTAAACCTTTGAAATTGATGAACCTGAATGCTCTGCCAATTGTAACTTGCTGGAAAATTCACTCTTTTGTTCCTGCAATTTCGTGATAACATTACATTTCTGTTCTAATGTGTCACGGCTTCTTGATATTTCTTCTTCTGTAGCCACAATCCTCAACGTCTTTTCCCTTATTATACATGATTGCTCTTTATTTTTCTTCAAAAGTTTCTTTACCTTCCGCCGAAGCAACCCACTTTCAGATTTCCAATACTGAAGCTGGTCTACTACTTTCAAATACTCTACCATCAAATTCTCAACCCTTTTGTTCTCAGACTCCATCGATGAAATCTGTGTGTCCAACAAATCAATACGACCTTTCTCCAACAACAACAAATATTTAATCTCCATAAGCAAAGATTCCTGATCTTTTAAATCATGATAATGAACAAGCTGCCTCTTTATCTCCCACTCTCTCTTTTCCATTTCTTCAAGTTGGATTCTTAGGCCTAAAATCTGTTGCTCATAATCAACCTTATCATCATATCCTGAAACTCCCACTAAATTATTCGTCAGATGCGTACTTGTGATTGTGATAGTATCTTCACCTTCTTCCTTCTCTCCAGACCCCTCAAAAGAATCAGGTTTGATAGAACTCACCGGGTTTTCTAAAGCTGAAGCTCGAGAAAGTACGCTTGTTTTTGCCACGATCCTAGCATAAATAAAAGCAGCCACAGAGAGAGCCAAAGGAATGCCAGCTTTGAGCAGCACCGGCTTTAGAACTTCACCTTTTGAAGATGAACCATCCATGACAACTTAATTTTTAGCTCATAAACGCAGAATTTTATAAAGAAAGAAATGAAATCAATCACAATCTTGATAGGGATGACAAAATTATTGTAGTTTTGAGGTGTATAATTAAAAGATTCTTTGCCTTTGTATGTCTGCAATTTCTTGGCTTATAAGAAATAATGGTGATGTTGCTTTTTGACTAATCTAAAGGCAACAACTTTTCACTTTCCTTTCTCTGCGAGTGTTTGGAATCTTATTCCTGCCCGTGGCGTTTCATGTCACCTCCAATTATGCGAAAATAGAAATGGAGAACTAAAATTGACTCACTGAATTTCATGTTTATTTGCAATCAACATATGCAAAATGACTATACAAACTTCATTTATTTAAAAAAAACAACATTATGTGTGATGACTTTACCAGTTTTTATGTGACATAAATTATACTCTCAAAAAGATGCTTTTTGGCCAAGACTAGAATGACATTGATGGTGATCCATACAATGCAAGATCTGAGAAGCTATCATGTAACAAAAACTTTGCTAGAAGGATGGTATAGGGGTAGGAAAGATACAAGAGAGTTTGGGCAACAACTTGAAATAAAAAGAACTCTCTCTAAAGAAACTGAAGTCAGTTATAGAAATGACAAAACTTATTTCTTTATATAAGTGCACATGGTCGTGTGTGTAAGACACATAACCATGTGTCCTTTATGTGGGGTTGGCACACAGGTGTGCGTTGGTAGATAGATTACTATGTGTCTCATGTTTATCACATTTAAGTTTATGCACTGTCATAATCAAATAAGAATTATGAGACATTTTTAACGCAGATAGAAATACGCACATGTGTGTCACACACATGGTTATATATGGGCAAAAAAACTCAGGTTAACTCTAATTAAAGTAATTTAATAAACAATTTGGACAAGCATCAACCTAGATCAATACAAAAATATAACTAGGTTCAAATGTTTATTTCACTTTTAACCTCATCCAAACAAATTTGGCAAGTCCCTAAAGGTTCTTTCAACTCTCGTTCTTCAGGATTCAACTCAATTTTAGACTTTAAATCATATTGAATCTAAACACTACTCAAGATAAAAAAATTAACTATTTAAAGCACGAACCTAGTTAATCTTGTTGAATTAACTCAATTTGATTTATTGATTTTTTATTTTTTATTACATACAAAATTACCATCCCACCCTTAGTATGTCTCATTTCTATTGGTTCAAACTTTTTAAGTTAGTCTAGATCATTGAATTTTTCCCTTTTAATTACGACCACCGATCATGCTAGATGCAATTAATGAGGCCAAAGGACTTACTCCCCCCATTAACTTTTAAAACCTTAGATTCCCACCCTTCAACCGAATTTAATATTAAATATAATAGTAAACAGTAAAAATTCATAGGTATTTTTACCTTTTTAAGATTCAAATTTTATAAAATAATAAAATAAATTTTATTTAAATATAAAATTTTAAAAAAAATTTTAAAATATATTTAAAAAATTTTAAATTTTAAAAAAATTATAATAGACACCGCTGCTGATGTCGGTAGTGGTAGCCGTTGAAAACTGAACCAAATGGCCGTCTCCAGCCACCTAGTTCCAGGAAAGGCCAGATCTGACATTTCCTTTCAGTGGAGGTGTTTTGGAGGAGGCAGTTAGATCTGACCATCAAAAATTGTCGAAAAGGGTCGGTATTGGTCCCAACGATCATTTTCAACCATTATTTTAGACAGAAGAGGCCAAATCTGACCTTCCTTGAAACTAAGTGGTCAGAGACAGTCACTTAATTCAGTTTTTAGCGGTCATCGCTGTCAACATCGACAGTGATGATTACTTTAATTTTTTTTAAATTTTAAATTTTTTATATTTAAAAATAATTATCATTTTATTAAAAATTTTTATTTTTTAAAGGATATTTTATCTATTTTATTTAAAAAATTATAAAAAATATTTAAATTTTGATCTGATCTTTTAAAAGTTAGTGGATAGTAGTTTGCCCTGAGCTCAAATTACGCGCGCGGGAAAAAATGCTTTGGCCAATTAATGACGAAATGTGTTAATAGAGAAAAACATGCGACAGGCTCAAAAAAAGATGGTACCTTTTCCCCGTTAAGCCACGTGTCGCCTCCGTAGCCAGCCACACCTTCGATTACGAATAAGTTGCCAATGGAATTTACATGCTTCCACGATTTATAAAATGGCATGCCACTTGTCATCATTTCATTGGTTCACCAAATTTATACACAAATCGTTTAAAATCCTTTTCCGTCGTCTTTTGCAAACTCATTAAATGGTGGACCCACCTTTATATTCAAATTTCAGATTTTCAAATTCAAACTTAATTAAAAAAAAACTATTTTTTTGATTCATTTAAATTACTTTTATACCTTTTGTCCACCTATTTTTTATAAACAAATCTTTTACATTTTTATCTGTCATCTTCTGTAATTTCTTTAATTGTCAGGCCTACTACTATTTGACATTGAATTTTAAAATTAAAACTAAAATTAAAAACGATTTTTAATGATTTATATAATTACTTTTATGCCCTTTGCCCGGATAGAATATATCCAGTTTAATGGTTTCCGATGGATGTTTAGAGATAGAAAAAAGTAGACGCCTGAGATTTTCTAAACTGCTAACCATATATTACAGCAAAAAAAAAAAGTATCAAATTTGTAACAGATGCTGGTGTTCATTTCTGTTCAAACTGTTAAGCTAAACATATATTACAAATTTGATGTAACTTCAATATCTCTAGCTAACCAGAAGCAGTAGCTATAACAATAAAAAATAATCATTTTCTTCTGTTCTACTTCCAGTTGCCTAATTTGATGTAAAATACTCAATCAACCTACCAGCCATTGATTATGTTGGAGGATCCTTTACATGCGAAAGGCTGAATTCCAATCAACACTTGAAGACAGGTACCATTGCCAGCAACCAGAACCTCAGAAGAAATAAGCAGCGAAAAGCCTGGCTGATCACTGTAAATAAAATCGGCCATGCCAACATCTATCTATCTATCTATCTATCTATCTATATATATATATATATGAAAAAGGATCAAACCAAATTTTTGAGATTATAATTAGACAAACTAGGACTTCATGAACACCAGGCTGTGCAAGAGGAGAGCAATGATGCTCAGAAGTAGCATTTTCAAGAGCACGTCTCTTGATGAGCTACTCAGACTAACCTGTCCTGCATCTATGTACTCATCCTTGCCAACAGTTATTGAGACATTTACAGACAAGGAACCTGATGAATAAGAGATTCAGTTATATCTCATGGTACATGTTTAAAGTGGTTTTGAGTGCCAAAGAAGACAAACAATTTCATATTAAATAAACTTACAATCATAGTTAGCCCATCCCACACGTTGCCGAGCTAGATCATATACAAAGATCTTATCTTTTAGAACAAGATCTACAAAATGAAAAAAAAAAAAAATTAATTTCACAGTTTAAATGGTAAAAAATTGGGCAAAAGGTTTTGCAGCTTTTAGATGTTGACTAATAAAGACAGATGCACTAGTCACTTCTGAAAAATTGTTACATAAAAGTTTCACTATCAGATCTTTTATTTCAATGAAAACTGTTTGATGCATTGTGAAACAGCTCCTGATTTCTTACAAGTCCAAGAGAAACTTGTCAAGGATGACAAGGTTATGGAGAAAGGCTTACAAACAAATAAGGCCTATCTTCATCCTTCAAAAGAAAAACTGATATTTATCAAATGGACCTATATATATGAGTCGAAGGTATGTGCCTAGTTTTTCAAATATCCAAAGCTGATGTGCCAAAACAATAAAGGACAGTATCACATTATAAACCTCCCACATGCAATGGCTTACACAAGATGCACTCACTCAAAAAAAGTAAGAACTAAATGAAAAGTAACAGAACAAGGAAAAAACATTACCACAGGGGCAAACTGTAAAATCTGTTTCCCCTCAAAACACCTAAAACTCTGTAAGTGGAAAGCTAAGTTGAGTAGTTTTTTTAGGGGAAGTAAAGCATCCCAGAAAAATATTTAGACAGTCAACATAATTAAGTTCTTTACATCTAGAGTTGCATTTTATGCATCCTCTCTATATATGAGCGATTGCAAAATATAAGGTATAAATTGAAGTTGAAAATAACAGCTCCATTTTATTCCTTATGTGAACTTTTACAATGTTTACCAAATTAAACGCATAGTTAATCAAATTACAATTGCTAATTCAATAAACATCAAAATTTATAAAAGCATGCACACTGTTGCACTTAAATATGCATTAAAACTTTTGTATGATATTGGAACACACAGGCAGAACATATACTGGAAGTATATGGAATACTATGAGTAAACAGATCATCAGGCATTGGAATAGATAGTCAAAACATAAATTAGAAGCAGCTAATTAGTTAATTGTGCGATATTGTTAAGAGTTCAATTGCCATTATTAGTGTATTTATTGGAATGACTAAGAGCCACAGTATATTGTAGATGCAACATGACTCATTGAAATTTGGAAGTCAAGGTGAACTGATCCGCTTTAAATATGTTTGAGGCCCAGGAAACTAACCTCCTAAAATTGATACTCCTCCTTGAGCTTTCTCAAAACCGATGCACCACATTGCAGCACCATCCTGAAACAAATAGCATGTTCAATATTTTTCACTAGTGGCATGGCATGGATAAGAATCATGTCTAATTTATAACTCGAAAAGAGGTAGAATAGCAAAAGAGACAAGATGAACAACTCACATAGAAACCAAAATGTGTAAGGTACTCTTCTGGTTTTAAAATCATGGATGCACCACCATCAAAATTTAAACCAACCATGGGAAATATCTCGGATATACTGAATTGAAAACAGAAATTTAGCTTCAGATGTTTACAAAATAATAATAAGAGGAAGAAAAGGGCATGTAACTACAGTATATTCATCCAAAAGATAAAGTTAAGACTGAACCTGGTGGAGACTAGATAACACTGTTTTCCGTTAGATATGGTGGGAGTCACAGATTGTGATACACTTGTAGTTACCTACAAAATCAATCAGTGGAAGACCTTCAGAACATAATAGAAGCAATTTTAACAAAAATTTCACTAGAACAACAAAAGGCAGCTACTCAGTGGCAGGAGGCATATTAAAACCTCCAAATAAAAGAGCTTGTGATACGTATGTTTAATTTGTTTAAGTTCCAACAACATAACAAATTATTCAATCAGGTTGAATAATTGCAATCTCAATTCATTGCAAGAACTCTCAAATGATACTTTATGCGAAGGCCCAAAATACTTCAAAAGGTATATAATAAATAACAGAACATCCCAAGTTCACTCTAGCTACTGTTCCATTTCACAATTTGAGATGAAACAAATTGCAAGAATACAGGAAATGAGCAGATGCAGTAAATATTAACCAAATGAATTATCACAACAAAAAAGCGGGGAAAACCAGCAAAAACTGGCAGAAGTCAAAATTTTAAAGCAACTGCGTACCAAAAGTTTTGATTTATAAAAGTATAAATTAAAATTTATTCTGTTTTTAAAAAGAAAACTTTTCCAGGAATTTTTATCATGTGTAGCAACATGGTCCTCACAGATGGAATATTATCAAAATAGCCTATAAAGAGGACTATTATAGAGTTTCCATCTTATAAAATTATTTTCTCTACCAGAATGCAAAGCACTCTTCTACTCTGACCGAACCTGTTAACTGAGATATAGGAAAGCCACCCACCTTTTTCAAGGCTTTATAAATTACTGCTGGTAATATTCAAATTTGTGTTCTTAAAGAGAGTATTCTTACATGAAAAGATTCAAGTCTTCATCAACTTATAATAGTTAAATGCAATCCTGAAAACTAAATCACTCTGGAAAACAACGATTTTGATACTTACAGTATCAACAAAAGGATCAAAAGCCTCTTCTACAAGATAAGTTAAAGTTGTTCCAGAGTCAACAATAGTTTCTCTGTTATTTGAAACTGCAAATGCCGCTGGATCAATGGGTAACAATGTTCCATTGACAGAAATGCTCTGCAGATTTATATTATAATGAGGCCTGAAATTTTAAGGGGCAGTCAAAATTAATATACATACATTCTAGTTGAACACAAGATTTATTGTGTAGGTACTCAATAATCATATATACAAAGCAGAAAATTAAGGTCCAACATTAAAACATATATCACAATAACCCAAATACGTATGCTTGACAACCACAACACTCCTTCCCTCCCAACCCACTGAAAAATAAAAGAAAGACATGGTATTAAAAACCAAACAGTGTATTTTTGCAAAGTTTCATAGATTAAAAACTCACTAAAGGTAAAATCAAAAAAGTATGGTCACCCAAATATCACCAGTCCTGCCAGACATAGGTTTCAAATCTGACAGAAGAATTCACAACAGCAATAAAAAAGTCTTTTCCTCAAAAGACATTAAAATATTAATGTTTGATCGCTAGTTTCAACTTGGCTTTTCAGTATCCTCCAATCTGACAGCAAACTCACAATAGCAATCCATATAAACTGATAAATGAATGAACCATTATTGTATAAATGTAACTATGCACCGCCTTTAAGCATACTCTTATAAAAGTGAAAAGTCTGGGAGAAATGGAAGGGCATTCTTCTCCAAACCCAGAAAAAGTTAATGAGTTATGTTCTTCTGAATAGCCAAACAACTTTGGTAATACCCAGTTTTTTAAAGAACCTAACCTTACATCTCAAGTTCAAAATTTTCTGAGCAAAAAAAGAACAATAAAGAAAAAGAAAAACCATTTCAACCACCAGACGAGGGTAGAATAGAAACCCCAGTATCCAGATTTGATGAGCTCCAATTGACAGCTTAAGGGTATAAAACTAAAAGAAGATTAGGAAAGATTGCCACAAAAAATAACATACTTTGATGGAACCAATGGAGTATAAACAATGCTTGGCTCCAAAATCTCTCCAAGTACCAATTTACCGCCTCCATTGCCCTCTCCTTTTAAGCAATGGGAGAAAACTCTGGGTGTTATCCCATGAGATGACAATTGTGATATAACCGACAGATCCCCTTGGCCAAATCCGAATATCCCATCAATTGCTACATCTGTTTTAGTCAAGTCCCCACTCTGATAGGTGCTACACCTGTTTACGGTACCATGTCAAACAATAAATTCCAAATAACAAAAATAACAAGGAATGAATGAAGGAGAAACAACAACTGAAAATTGACATGAGATGGATGAAGGGTGAATAAGAAACTTGACTCAAAATCAGTTGTACATAGACCTAGCAGTCAATGTCATAGGATCGTGATTGTGTTCGTGTCAATTCGAGTTTTGGGTAAAAGACCCTCAACTCTATCCCAACCTAAAATAAAGTCATGTCAAAATTTCCGAACCTGATCTGAATTCAAATAGTTTCTGGTTGACTTAACATTCCCCAATTGACCCGAATTACATAATGGGTCATGTCATGTCAAAACACACGTAACTGCACAATTTGTCATGAAACAACAAATTTTGTCGCGAAACAATATGGTTTGTTATAAAATGACATGTTTTGATATGAAAAGACATGTTTTGTCAAAACAAAACAATATGTTTTGAATTTGGGACGATATCATTGAAAATAGGCTTATTGAAACTTGATGGGTCATTTGTAAAATGCACTGGGTCACAGCAACCATTGATGTTTCTATATGAAGGAAACATTATAGTTTAATTTGTATTTACCCTTGAACTTCACACTTGACAACCCTAGACAAGTGGTGAACCACTTGCTGGCAGCTCTAAAGGTTGAGAAAGAAGCAAGCAAGTTTACTGTGTTATATGAGCATTCACAAAGATTACTGTATCATATTTCTCTCTGTCTCTTGCTTTCTAAATTGTTGTCCATGTTCATCTATCATGCACAAGCTTTGAGATCTGAATACATAATGTTTTTTCCATGGTTTCTTCAACAAATTATTCCCTAATCACTAACTACTATTGTCAAGAAAACCTAAGAGATTATATTATGGAAATGGCAACAGACTGATCCACTGTTGAATACCCTTCTTTGCAACAGGTATTATATTTGCTCTTTTCATATCTTTTTCAATTTATACAGGCCATCCTTTCCACTTGTCTAAAATCATTTCCCTTCTTTCTCTTCACTTTTTCTGTCTATAGCTAATGAGCTTGTCCTCTTTAGCTTGGCTTTATTGTTACAAAGAAGACCGCATAAAATGGAGAGTTGGTTTGTTCTAAGACTGCTTTCAAAGAAAAGGATAACAATGTAAAAAAAAAAATGGTTAGTTTGCACCCTTTTTTAAAGTCATGGAGAGATGAGATGATGGTGGATGTTTGATTCAATTTGGGTTGTCCCAAACATGATCTAAATTATATATCAGGTTAAAAAATGTCAACCCTAACCAAATTTTTTTTTTCATGTCATGTCGAGTTAATGGGTTTTGTAAAAAAATTATCAGCTCTAGTAATAGTAAAACAAAATCCTTATTACATAAAACTGCCAGCTCTAGTTGTAGATAAACAAAATCCTTGTTACGTAGAATATGTTAATTCCATCTTTCTAACATCTCTAACAAACAAATAAGAACACAACAATTTAACTGTGTGCACCACTAATTATGGTTCCCTTCATGAATAACATAATCAACATCTCAAAAGAATAGGCCTATTTACAACAAATGAAAGCAATACTAAAGTTGGTAACGATTACAAAAAAAAAAAAAATGCTAATCAATAGATTTGTAAGGGCAGTGCAACAACCATCACCTAACTTTTAAAGCAATTGGCAACAACATAAATTATTATTTCATATGCTTTTAGGTTCTTTGAAATTTCTTCCATCTATTCCTATCCTATAACTATTATTTTCTATTCATATCATGTTCATGCAAATGTTTTTGAAATAGTCATAAGAACGCACCCGAAAGCAATTAGTGCTGATGAGTTAGCAGTCATAGCCTCACCCAAAATAGCATCAAAATACAATGTATCATACATATATGAGCCCAATGTCCCACTTCCATCTCCATATTGAAATGAATAACTGCACAGGTTACTTTGAGGAGGACATTCAGTTGCTGTCTGAATTTCTGAAGCACACACTGGGTCTGAGCAGGGAACTGGTCTAGCAGTTGATGAGCTAGAAGGGTCGAAAAAATTGAGTTGAACCTATACAACACATAAAATTAGGTAAGAAGAGATACTCTAGATTGTCATTTCACTATGACAGCTCATTTGATTAAGGTGCTAAAAATAAGTTAAAGAAACAAGATTTTACTCCAAGTCCACTGATTTGAGGGCAATTACTGCAGGTACTGCAAGTAACCCACAAAATGTCACTTCCGGTATCAATTTGCACATTGAATTCTCTAGAAGGAGAACCCAACTTCACTTTCGTAAAGTAAAGCCTAGACAAACCAATAACACAACAACTTAATAAAGTTCTCAAACACAAAATAGAAGATACTTCATCATCAAATCCTAATGTGAAACTGGCAAAAAATACAAAACTCAACAAAACCAGCACACATATGCAAAATAAAATATTGAAAGATCCAACAACCAGGTTAAGGTTGCAATAAAATCTTTTTGAGCTAAACTTATTCGTTTCCTTTCTTCCACCTACAGATCACCGAAATAAAAGCTGGTCCAAGTTATAAATTTTACGTTAAAATATATAATTACAAAAAAAAAGACTAGGGATAATATAGAACAGAAAACTTTCCCAACACTTACCAATATGAACCACTGCAAAGTGCCGAACCAAGTTGATGAATTTCCCCCACAACATTAAAACAATAGTAATAATTCATTAGTAACACCCACAAAGAATAATAAAGAAATCTTTCATTAAATAATTCCTCTCCAACCTTTATACAAAAAAAAATAAAAATACAACAAAGATAAAACTTTGCAAACAAGAACCAGAAGAAATGAGAGAATTACCCAATAAGATATGGATCGGAGGAGCCTTGAACTGGGAAATCAACAAAGCCGCCAGTAACACCTCCCAAGATTCTCGAATGCCTGGTACGGTCTCGAGCTTTGAGCTGACTCAGAGTAAGTGTGTGGTTAACTGGAAAAGCCCTCTCCAACGGAAGAACAACACTATACACCACCGACACCAGCACTAGAAGTGCCGAAACCGCTAAGATCACACCACGCAGAGCCCACATTTTTTGGTATTAACTTTTTGGGGTCATTCGGAGAGAGAATACAGAGAGAAAGATGGAGCTTCTTGTTATCATTATGGCATTGAGAGAGGCAGAAGAGAAGCTGATTTGAAGTATTGTTTATGTTGAGTTGATCAGTATTTAAGAAGAAGAATTACACAGATTTGAAGGTCGAAAATGTCCTTCAATAGTTTTAATGGTTTCAGATGTAGCGGGGAAAAGCACTTCATGCAAAATCTTTGACCTTGAAGTAAGTCAAATTATTAATAATTTACCATTTATTAACCGTAACCTAAGAAATTTATATTTTTTACTTTTTCTCTCATTCCCATATACCTTAAGCTTATACAAACAGATTACCATCACAAATATACCTTACAGGTTTTGATATTTCTTATTTTCACAGTCTCCCTCAACTTTTAACGAACAATATTAAGCAAAAATTTTGTATGGATTAAGACATAACTCTCTTAACAAGTAAAAAATTGTGTTCCTTCATCACCCAAACACTTACTTTGTATATAAGCTTAAGTCCAATTCCATTAAAATTGACAAATACTGAAGTCCTTTTACATTTCTCTCTCCCTCAACATGTTGGATAACCACTCTCAGCCTTTCTTCAATAATATTCTGCCACGATCTCTATTGTAAAGAGGGAAAGAAGAAGATGTTGATTTGACTTTTTTATATTTTAATAACCTAATGGCGCCTCTGTTGGTGACTTTTTTATAACAATTACCACAAAATCACTACAATCGAACCCAAATTCCACAGAAAACCCGAAAGAAGGTGATGGGGCGAAAACGATGGAGGTGAGAAGCTCTGATGAGTGGAACTGATGAGCACACTGGTGGAACCAGGAGAGGACAATGGTGTGAGGTGCTGAGGATGGTGCACAAGTTGACTAACGACTAAAAACTGTTAAAAATGATAGGAAATAGACGAGAAGGTGAATGACAAAAAAGAGGAAACGAGATAGATTAAGGGAAAGCATAGCCGCGAGAGAGAGAGACTTTGAGGTCAGTGTTGTGTTGTTAATGACGACTGCATCGAAGAAGACTTGGGGGTAATTGTTGAAGAAAGTAATGGGCAAAGAGAATTTGGTGTGGCTGTGGTCATGGAAAATCTCAAACGCTTTCTAATGGAGACGCCTTGATTTTCAAGTTAAGATAGCGGGTGTGTCGGTGATTTAGTGTTCAAAGTTATGTACTTGCCTCTATTGTTTGCTTCGTCTTCTTCCTTTGCTCTAGGCTGTAGCTGCAACCTTTGATTCCCACGTTCCCATCTTCTTCATTCATTCTTTCATGCCCAAAGAACCCATTCCCCCTAAAGTTTTGCTAAAAGGACAATTCTCACCCTCTAACTTTTGAAACTTCAAATATCTACCAGAATCAAAATTAACAATTAAATTTAATGATCAACGATTAAAAAATAATAATCAAAAAAGTATTTTTATCTTTTTGATAAAAAATTTTTAAAAATAATAAAATAAATTTTATCAAAATATCAAAACAATATTAAAAATTATAAAAATATTTTCAAATTTTTTAAAAATATAAAAAATTAAAAATAAAAAAAAATTCACCGCCACTGGCGATGGTAACATCCTATAAAAGAACCAAAAGATAATACAAAACAGCTAGATTTAGTCACCCCGTTTTAAAATATCAAAATTTTTATTTTTATTTATAATCTCATTAAATTATCCAATACTAATATATTTATAAAATTTAATATAACTCGAATTTGAATATATCGTTTACCTTTTTTTTTTTTTTTTTTTGCAAGATCATCCATAAATGTGAGTTGCTTTTAGACAAACCACTTGAATATACTCATATTTCTAAAATGTGGATAATATTTTTATATCTAATTTAATAAACAATATACATTTCAGGCAAAATTTTTTTTTGAATATTATATAATCTGAAAATTAACAGCTCTAATAAATTTTTACTAATAACTTTTAATAAATTTTGAATTTTTAGTAGTTAACCTCTAGGATTTAAAATAATAAGGGCAACAAATAATAGAGATAGATTTTTCCAATATTTTTTAAAATTTTCTTTTATTTTTTTTTTTTGTAATTTCTCTAAAAATATCAAAAACTTGAAACAAAAGCAATATTTGATGGTATATTTTATGAATTTTACTAGTATTTATAAATGCCACTAATATTTTTACATGCATATAAATATATGTTGAATTTTGTATAGCTATAAATTTTAGTGACAATTATGTAAGCATAAATACAAAATAATTACTAATAAAAGACGCTTATTTATATCAATAAATTTAGTTATTCTTTTTAAAAAAAATTAGTTAAAATACATTTTAATGATATTTAAATTAGTATTAAAAGGTAATTATTATAATTTATACTAACATTTATAATTATCGTTAAAAAGTAACTATTATATATATATATACACACACATGCCAAAAGACATATTTTCATTGAAGGTTTCCTTAAATGATAAATTGAGTTTTAAAAAATCAATGACTCACCCTTAACCAAAATCAAAGATGTATTTTTGTTTTTTTAAATAGAAAAATTAAAAAAATAAGTTTTATAAAAATAATTTAATAAAATTAATAATAATAAAATAATAAAAATTAAAAAAAAACAGTTATCACTACCAATAGAAGTGATCACTGTTAAAATTATTAAGTGACTGAAAACGGTCACTTGGTGGCTAGCCGCCTCAATAGCTAGTCACCTCTATCATCTAAAATGATCGAAAATAATCGGTATCATGCATGACGATCATTTTCAACCTTTTATTGTGACGGAAGTGATCAGATTAAGTCGTCTCTACCAGATTTTTTGTGGTCAAATTTGGTCGTCTCTGTCATTAAAAATGCTTGAAACCAGGTGATTATTTTCGATTATCTAGTTAGATTAATGATGACCACTTCTGTTGACGACACTACCAGTAGTGTTGACTATTTTTTAAAATTTGTATTAAATTATTAATTTTTATTATTGTTTTAATATTATTTTATATTAAATTTTATTTTAATATTAATATTATTTATTTGTATGAAAACTACTTTAATCTTTTCACAACTCGATGGATAAGACTTTGTCATAAGACTTGTTTGACCTATATATATATATATATATATATGAAACAAAACAACATGACCATCAATCTGAAAACAGTAAAGCCAAATTGCAAAACAACAGAAGGATTGAGTGACAAAGCCTCGAGTTAAACATTCAAGTGCCTGCTTATATTTTGACAGCCCTAAGACACCCACAAAGAACTAGCATCCAGAAACAACTTAACAACAACATATTGCCTCTTAAGTCTTTAAGCACGAAGTAACAACAAAGTGATAGCATGTGCATAACTGAACAGTAACCAACATTTCTTTATAGTGTTACAAATTTACAATAAGTTGGATGTTTACTGAATTACTTTTGGCAAACTAAACATATGTTCATATAAATTTGAGAAGACAATAATTTACTCATAACAGAGACTAAAAATCAATTTTTCAAAACAAAATAGAGAATTGAAATATTTTTAATGCATAAAAAAAAATTAAGTACTTTAACAAAAAAGGTCTCATTGGACTAGGTTTGAGTACCATATGACACTTTTCTTAAATTTCTCTAAGCAAGTAAACCTTAAAACAACCTATTAGCTTATATAAAAGGAACATTTAGTAATCAGGATTAGATAACTTGAAATATAATATCACATAATTAATGAGATAATATCGATTATATAATAATTTAAAGACACGTTGCCACACTTAAGTATAACAAACACATACAATACATAAATAATAATAATGAGACAAAATAGAAATATAATCAGACTATATCTCAAATTCAACAGTTATATCATTGATAGTATATAAAGTGACATTTGTCAAATAACAAAATTCGGTTACTCTGAGCATAAGCAACTGTCATCTCTCATAGTCATGAACCCTTTGATTATGAGCTAATGTGAGATTAGTTACTCTCACTTAAAGAGTTTTATATGACATTGTCAATTTAATAGGAAAAACTATTAAGTTTGTTTAAGTAATCACATATTTTTTTGAAATAATTCATCGCAATGAGTTTTTACGATTCTAATTTTACAATCCTATTCTATAATTACATGATGTAAAAAAAGTTTTGAGACTTGAAATGTTCAAGACTTGAATTAACGCCCCCTCATAAGACTGGAAATGGCATCTCTTTACACTCTCACCCACTCAATTCATCAATATCCTCATCGACTTAGCATTATATTATTGTAGTCCCCTCTGCAACAGTGTGCTCTCTACTGGCTGCGATACTCTTTGATCCCAAATTGCAATTGTAACAAGTTTGCTCTTTTTTTGTGGTTGTTCTCTTCATCTCTAAGATTCTCCCACTCGATGAGATAGTCTTCGTGAATGTTTTTGATGACTTCACTTCTAAGAGTCATCCACTTTAAGAATATTTTCTTCATCTTTGCTTGGTATTGAGTGACTACTATTTGGACCAGACATCTGACTACCGTTGAAATCTCTAGCATTAGTATGAACCAACATCTGACTGCTACTAAAATCTCTAGGATTGGTATGAAACACTAGGTAGACCTTCTTCCAAGATGATATGTCTCCTTTGTAAGCTGCAACCACATCTCTTAATAACTCTGAGTGGTTCTTCTTACTTCTAAATCAACCTTCCTTTGACTGTTGCAAACCCCTTCATAATATTTGTTGCGTCCTTTGGATAACACTAGCCTCATCTGTATATTGCTTCCATTTCTCACTAAGAGTATAAGTCTTAGGGCTCATTCCACCATAGACCGCTAATAAGGTGAGGCATACCTGCCCTGTTGGCCTCAAATTATTCTACCTTGATTATTTTGATTTGTATGGAAAGTGTCTGTAGTACTCTTCCAACATCCTACTAAATCACTCTGACTAGATAACTAGTAGAAAGATAGGGACCTGATCATTCCTTCTTTGTCACTCTAACGTCTCCAACACTTCTTACGCAGGACTTGTTCTCTGAAACTTTAATTTGAGTAAGATATGTAATAGTTATAGAAAAATGACGAGGTACAGGAAGATGAAGGTGGCTGTATCATGAACAAAGCCTTGTAAACTAGGCAGACATCTTGAAAACCAAAGAAAAAGGAATTATATTACAAAGATTTTTCACAAAATGATACACGGACCATAATAAATTGTATCCAATAGTTGAATTTCATACAAGGAAACAAACTGCATTCTCACTATTTACGTATATGAGGAGACAAAGGTCAACCGAAAGAGGATGTTTTAGCTGCAAGATGGACAAGGGATCGCTGGTGGTAACTTGTCCGAAGCTTTTTGTACTTCTGCACAAAAGTACTGGTATCTATTTCCTTATTGAGGAGCTGAGCGTGCAGTGTCTCAGATTCTTCCTCTGCCTTATCCATTGCCTCTGCCAAAAAAAAAAAAACTTTACATCTTCATAATGTTCCTTTACATTTGAAGTATTTAAGATGATCACCTTTAAGCCTTTGAAGAAGAGACCCAGGGGAGTAGAATTTCAAAAGTTCATCTTTCTGTGTCTCAAGTTCATGCAATTTCTCCTGAGCAGCAGCTAATTCTGTCGTCCGAATAATTCTGCTCTGTAAAAAAAAAAAATAATAATAATAATAATAATAATAATAATAATAATTGTCAAACGACCAAAAAAAACCAACAAGAATATGAATGACAGCTCAAGAGTATTACTTGATTTTTAAGCTCCATGATGCGTGGTTCCTTGTCTAAGTTCTCCCCTGATTTCATAAAAGTTCAAATTTACAAACTTCCAGTCGACTTATAGCACAAAAACCAACAATACATTTAGGTATTTAAAAGAGAAGCAAAAGAACAAAAAGGGATATCTCACTAGCAAGCTGCAATGTTTCCATTCGTAGTTCATCCCTTATCTGATGTAATTTAATTATGAACAAAACAAACAACGATAAATGGTTAAGTCACAGAAAAAGCTTGTCAGAACGAAGACAACGAAAAAATGAGATTATATATTGGTGGAAGAAACACCCCATCATAATGACCTATTTGTTTTGCAACAAATAAGAAAAGTGGACATATCAGCTTTATGCATGATAATATTAAATGGAAACCAAGTGACAAGCATCATTTCTGATATGAAAAATAAAGTTTCCATACTTTTTAAATCATATATATAACCAATAAGCATTTTATTTATTAGTTCCCACAATAAACAATAAAGTCAGTACTTAGGCTACTTAAACTTATATAGATTAATACAAATATCACAGTGCATAACATTTTTATTGTCTGCTGTAGTATCCAAATCTTAAAAAAAAAAAATTTAATAAGGCTCACCTTTCCTGGAATTTTATTCTTCAATGGTTGATGGTAAAATAAAATAGAAAGAAAAACAGGTTCTCAAATTGATGCCCAAATAGTAAAAAGCACAAAAAAAAAAAATCAATAGCCTGAAGTCCTAATTTCTCCTACACCTTGGTGCGTCGTTCCTGGAATGCTAGATAAAATGGGGAATGGATCAGCAACTCTTCTATAGAGCGTTTTCAATAACATCATCATCGGTCCATGTTCAAGAAGTGGTAATGAATGATCAAGTCTTTGTATCTTACTATAAAACCAAATATTTTCAACCAATCACGGCCAAACAATTACTCCTTTAGAGGCAAGCAAAGAGCAGGTAGAATGTTTTCCACACAGAGAAAAACATAAATAAGCAATCTGTTTATATTATAAGCTCAGAAACTCCTAGGGAAATAAAGAACAAAATCTGTAACTTACTTTGTTTTGAATTTTTATTTGATCGATTGCAAGTAGAAATTGTTGGTAGGCATCCTTGTCAGACAAAAGCCTCCGTAACTCATCACCACTAAAATTAATTTTAACCATAAAAAATCATTAGAAAAGGAAAATATGAACTTGAATATATTTTTTTTTTGTACCAAGAAATCTATAAATACAAGCACCAATTTTTTTCTTGAATATTCACAAAAAATAATAGCACCAAATCTTTGAAATTCCTATCATGAAAAAGTCAAAGATTTTGGTTATTAAATATTTTATTGAGAATATCACAGAATTAATAACATTTCTTAACAAGAACAGTCACAAATACATGTGGAAAAACATATGACCACATGCAAAAAGCAAACATGATCAGAAAGCACCCAATAAATATACCACGAGTAGGATGCCTGTTTTGGTGGTCTTTTCTACATATTGAGAAATTTCTAAATTTATTTGCAAGGCAAATGTTCAATTGAGTCCAATGTGAGGCAAATATCTACATAATCACTTCCTTGAAGAGCAAAACTGAACAGTGATTAAGTACCACACTATGGAAAATACCTCCTGAGGTTATCCCTATGTCACATAGGTTTAGTTACTGGCACTTTGTTTCTTTCAGTTTTATAACATATTACATACTTTTACATTCATTTCTGTCATCAAGTAAAAGAAAATAAGAAGCAGTGCGAGCATGACTTCCCATACTCAAATTGTAAACCAGAAAGAAAGTACTAAATAATTAGCAAATATATATATATAGTTGATAATCATCTGGTTCACCATCACCTTCCATGACCAACAATTTTTGTTGAGAGGAAAAAGAAATAATTCCAATGCACTACAAACATAACTAGATTATGGAGTTAAAGAAATCAGATGTCTCACCTTTTGTCCTTCAAAAGAGAGATAATACCAGCAGCTTCAGCTGGTGAAACGTGTGATGGGGGCTGTGGCTGCTCTGCAGGTCTTGCTGGATTGAAACTGCTGGAAGCACTGAGAACAGATGTCGAAGGGCGGGAAGAATTTGGGGAGACTACGGAAGGAGGGTACCAAGACTGTGGAGAACCATCTTGTGGACGTGGCTGAGCTTGTTGCTCCTGTGAACTCCTGAAAGCAGACACGTTCAGTCCAAAGCTACATTTATGTAATGCAAATTATCTGAATTATCTGAATTCAAACAAACAAGCATTTCAAATCTGATTCATAATAGTAAAAATCAATGGCATCAACTATTACTAGTTTTAATTTTGCAATAACTAGCAATCTTTCCTTAACCCAAGTTGAATGTCATATAAACCATTCAAAAAAACAGCTTCACAATTCGACTATTTCTAATACAACTACCTTTGAAGTCCTTAAACTCCATTAACAGAAACACTTAGTTGTCCACAATAATAATTTTTAAATATATAAACCGCAGGGCATTTCAAAATCCGTTTCACATATATCAATTGCATAATAACTCAAACTACCCAAATTTAACCAAAAACATGTATGTATGTTTATGTGATGATGTTTACAATCGGAGATAGGGGAAAAAAATTCCCATAGCAATCGAAATTTAAGGCATACCATAAAAATTGAATACTAGAAATCGAATTTTTTGATGTAACATAGAAAGTTAATGGACGGGTTATTGAGAAAAAAAAAAAACTGCCAAATGAGCTAAAATAAACGTATCAAAGCAGAAATACCAGAATTTGAACATAGCTCAAAGCCGATCGCGATTGGCCGATTAATTGATCAAGCAAATCGCAGAACCCTAGATTTGCAAGCGCCAATAGTAAGGGTTGGATCGCGAGTTGCCGACTCCTGTCTTGGTTTTTTAATTTTAAATTTTGTAAGAAGAAAAAGTAATACGGTGGCTTCGATGCGTACGGCAGGGTGATTTCGATGAAGTTGACGAAAGGCTAGAATACTTCGGGTTAACAATTTGTTAAAGGCCAAACGACAGGTTCCCACCCAAGGTTTCTCTGAATACCAGTCTCACCCAGAAAAGTTTCAAAAGTCAAATACTTTTTTTTAATTAATTTTTATCTAATTTTATTAACATTATTAATAAAATAATTAAAATAACCTTCGTTAAAATTTAAATAATAATATTATTAAAATAAATTTTAATATAAAATAATAATAATAATAAAATTAATAAATTTTAAAAAGTTAATAAAAAAATTAAAAAAAAATAAAATTAAAAAAATAACCATCATCACCGTAAAGTGTCCTCATTAATTTTTCATCATTATATTAATATTATTTTTAGTATTATTTTATATTTTGATTATTTTTATAAAATTAATTTTATAAAATATTATTTTTTAATTTTTATTCAAAAAAATAAAAATATTTTTTTGATCAATTAAATTAAACAATTGACTATTAATTTTGATCAATAAATAAATATTTATATTTTTTAAAAGATGAAAATAAGTCGTTTGGTTGTCTTTGAAATAATATCATTAAAATCCCTATAAACAATTTATAGAATCAAATGTATCAATTCGTATTTCAAATTAAAGATCCACAACTTTAATCCAATGATAATTAAAATTGTATCGAAATCTTTCTACCCTTAATCTATCTAAAATATTTTTGGGTACATTTGACACAACTCAAATTGTCTCAATATTAACCAAATTTCACTCGCACTATCAAAAATAAAATAAAATAATTTAAATAAAAACCAAGAATAATCATAATAAACACTAATAAATGGAGATAGAATTATATATAATACGTAAAGGTTTGGTTTATTGGTAATATTTATCCTTCAACCTTTTTTAATTTGTTTTAACGAATTTTATTATAATAATATATTTTTTAAAATATTTAAGTCAATTTGAATTATTTTTGTGTCAATCTAAATATGACTCAATTAATTTAAATATTTATAACGATATATAATTAATATTTATTATAAAATAACAATTATTGAGATTAAGGAATTTATTTTAAAAGGCTTCAGAAGAAAGATTACGAAAATTGCTCCTATTTTTCGTGTTTGATTCAGTAAAATACACGTGGCGATTTTTCATTGGCTAACTACCCTAAAAGATAAACTTTCGAAGATGCAAGACAATTGAATTAGAGCCGCTCTAAAGTTAAGCCATTTTGTCTAATTTATAAACTAAACTTATATTTTTGTTAAAGGAAATTTATATATTTTATTCATAATTTATCTAAAAATGTGAGGAATACAATTAATATAAAAAACTTATAAATATAACGTTTTAATAAAATAGTTAGCGTAAATATAAACATAATTTTTGATTCAATATATATTATTTTAAAATAAACATGAACATATTTCACGTTTCAAGACTTAAAAAAAAAATTGTGGCTTACAAAAAGTTTAGGAGGAAATCCTTAAATTTGTTCTAATAGCTATAAAACAATTTATTTAATCACTTGTATATAAACTCTTGTACTTGTAGCTTAAAGCATTAAGAAAAAGAAAGAACTCTTTGAATGGTAAGTATGCAAATAAATATGAGTGTAATAGAACTTAGTTAATGATGAGTTTAACCCTAGCTTTTGGTTCACTATGTATAATTCTTAGCTTGGAATCTTGGTGAAGATTGAAAAGTCTTGGATAAATTTGTCTAATAATACCTTTAGGCCTTGGTTAGTCTAACTGTGTTCTTGTTATTAAGAACCAGTTCATGCATCCACTACAATAATATAACTTTTAGTTGAATGTACACTAAAATACTTTTTTGCGAAGATGTAAAAGAAATTTTTCATGGGAGTAAATCACTAGTGGCATATTCAATTTCTCAAATAATTTTTTGAGAACTATTTTGAAAAATGTTGATATGATAACAAATATAATAATCTTAATTTTTAACTATTAAAGACACCTTAAGATCTTTTTCTCAGAGGTTTTATTCTCGATCTCATTTCCTTTTGGAAGAACTCTTTTTGGTTCTTCATCTCTTTCTATGGAGTTTCTTGATGGGTTTTCTTCTTTTCTCACAAACTTGGAGGATTTTTTTTTCTTAGTTTGCAATAGCCCTTACAATAGGTTCTCTTTTCAACAAATATGGAGAAATAACTAAAATGGAGAGCTCTTCTCAAACATGCTTTTCAAATATCCTTGTCTTCTATTTTTTTTTTTTTTTTCGAGGATCAACTAAAGGCTCTGATACCACTTTGTTGGAAGCTAGGTGAGTATCCATACACAAACTCATACAAGAAAATAATCTTGACGAAATAACTTAGAGAGAGAGACAGAGGATTATAAACTTCAAAATACATAATAAATAAGATGAGATTAGATAACTACACATTTTACAAGTTGTTGTTGATGTTCACTCCACTCTCACAAATCTAAGACTTAGAATACTTATATATAGAGTTCATCTTCCATGAACCATAAACTCATATTTAATATATCACATTTAACTAAGAAACTAATTCAATTCACAATTATATTTCACAATTTTCTAAGTCACTTCACATAAAGCTAAAACACTTTACACATTCCTAAGGCACATAATATTAAACACTTACATGTGTACATTTATTTATCTTTTTATAATCTAACTATTAATTAACTATAATTATGTTTATTTCAAACACGGTTAATTAAGTTTATGCCTCGATGTGCACTGGTGACACACGTAAGCTAGATGAGGTGCACGCAAGTGCCACATGCACAAGGGAAGACACATATAGGCAGTGCATACATGAGAGAAAAACAATGTTCATTTAGTAAGCGCATGATTTTTCTAGAGGCGATGTGCCACGACATGACACAAGCACAGTATAGTATGACGCAACTCATTGTTCCTTTAGCCTTTGTTTTAAATAGTTTTTTTTTTTTATAATTCAATTTTAAATCCTAGTTAACTTCAGACTCCAAACCTAAGTATAAATAGCCTGTATTATTTTCCATAAATAACTTTGGATTATGAATTTACAAATTTGATTGAATCAATTAAGAGCTCCTTGTGAGTGTTTATCCTTGTATTTTATATTAAATCGAACAAACTTTATAAGAATTAGTCACCCTTATAGTTTTAATCAAGGTTGAGATTTTATAGACTTAGTTTTGATAGGGTTTTAACTTGATAGATCTAAGATTGAGATTGTATAGGCTTAGTTCTTATAAAGTTTCAATTCATTTGAAATTAAAAAAATATGTCTACCTTTCTTGGAAAGAATCAATCGATTTAGGGTTAGATGTCTTCGAGACTATGAGTCCGTATCATTTGGTATTAGAGCAAGGCTCTAGTTAGGTTTTGTATTTATCCTTTTGTTTATCTTAATTATACATCTTTTTGTTTTTCATTTCATAATCAATTAAAAAAAAATAGAATTCATATTATTATTCGCATTTTTGTTTCATTGCATCTTTGTTCTTGTTTTCTTCGTGTTTCTTTTCATGATCACATACGTATATTCATTGTTTGTTTTCTTTCATATTTGGAAAAAATATTCAAGATCTTTGATCTTGTTCTTATTCGTGTTCTTATGTTTTTTTTTTTTTTTTGTGTTGATCGTATTCATATTCATTTGATTTTTTCGCTTCATATATATAAAAAAAATCAGAAGTATTATTTTTGTTCTTTGTTCTTGTTCCTAACCGCTATTCATAACATAGCAATTGCATTGTTTGTTGAAAATTTCGGTTAAAATTTATTCACTTGTTGTATATTGAAAAAAATATATTAAAGACAAAAAACATTTAAAAAAAAAGAAAAAGAAACAAGATGTGGAAAACCTAAAGGTATCTTATTTGGCTAGGTTGATTGTTGTTGAAACTCGTATTCACCTTATATATTTTGTTTGAAATTTCATTCGCTTATGAAATTTTCATTCAAATTTTTATTTGCTTCAATTCTGCTCATTATAGTTATTATTCTTTCTTAGATTCAAGTTAGCCTTTTTTTTTTTTTTTTTTTGCTACTTTAGAGTTTGTTTATTTCTATGCTATTGAACTTTATCTTGAAAATTCTAATTCTAGATTTTACTCTATAAGTTGATTTCTCTTTTGAGTGAATTGGTTCTTTAAAGAGCATATTGGAGCACTTATGAGGTGTAACTGAGTGTTTGGGTGCACACACTTGTGAGTTATCTTTGAGTGTTGAGTGAAACATTTTTGTGAGCAAAAACATTTGTGAGTTTGAGTGAAACACCTTAAAGTGATACACTTGTGTGAGGATTATATGTGTGCGCTTTAATTTTTGTGTGAATAAAAAAGAAAATATGTCTAGAATCAAATGAAGTGGTGGAAGTCACATAAGGCTTAGAGAGAAAAAGGTTAGTGAAGAGTTGTCAACTAAAACCATGCAACAACTTGAGAGACGACAAGAATATTGAGTAACATGAAGAGTAAGATAGAAGAGTTAAAGAGAGATAGGAGACGAACTCCTAGGGAGGAGAAAATGGCACTAATTAGAGTAGTTAATAGGAAAAATTATAAGAAATCAACCCCTAAAGAAGACAATAGGAGATCAAATATGACTGTATCTATAGAAGAAGATGAAAGGTTTAAATTTTAGATAAGGCAAATAATGTGTGTTCATAAGGGAGTTGAATACCCGATTGAGAGAGAGTATCTAGTTGTTAAGCATGCACTTAATAAACAAGTTAAGTCAAATGAGTTTAAGCAACAACAAGAAAATGTTTTCCATACGCTCTAATAGCCTTGCATACTTATTCCCCAAAATGTTACTAACATAACCATTTAAACAGTTAGTGTATAACATTAATATATGACAGCTTAGCAAACAGTCAAATAAATTCAGATCATCTTATTACAAAGAGGGGTTGCATTCTTTAGGGAAAGCAAATTCTTAGAAGGAGTAATATATCAAACAAAATGTGTATTGTATTCTTTTTCTAGTTTATTCCATTGGATTTTCATAATAAGGTTTTTAATAAAGTAGTTTAAGCACATATAATAACACTTCACAAAATATTAAATAATTATATTTCTTTGATTTGGATTTCATTCAACTGAATTTTTCTAAAACATCAACTCTCCACCAGAGGAAACTATTTTTCATATTCATTAAAAGAAGAGCTAGGGAAATTTTTTTTTCTATAATTAGGCCCAACCCCTCCTCCACTTTATATAAACACACATCCTTTTTGGAGAGAGCTAAAAGAAAATTTTCTCTATAGTATGACTATATATCCAGTTGTATCATGGCTGTATCAATCTTTGACAGGAGATAGGGAAGAGCTCATGTCATCCGCAGGAATAAACAGTAAAAAGCATGAACATTCTCAACAAAGCTTATAATTAAGGTTTTTCATGGTGCTTTTGTGCTCCTTAAGTCATTGCTTTACATAATTATCACTTCTTTTGACTGTGCCCATTACCGGAGTTTTGCCAATAATTTATCTCCAGGGAATTTGCTCACACTCAAAACACATTTTGCTCTGTGGCTTGTCTAGTCAGGATAACATAGAACCTATCCTACACGACCAATTGCAATGGAGAATATATTATCTAGAGACTTAATTTTTTATATTTACTCCATTATTTATATATTATTACATCATTTTGTGTATAAATTATGTTATGATTTTTTTATAAAAATAAGAAATAATAATATATGTAACATATTTTTTCTTTAGGTTCCAATAAAACATCATTTTGATTAAAATAATTTGAAATAAATAATATACAGTTAAAAAATAAAAAGAAACATGGTTCAATATCAATAAATATCATTCTGATTAAAAGAATTCCCACATGAATGATACACACTGGAAAAGTTGTAAGAAAGACATAATGCACATTTTGAGATTAGACCAGTTTTTGTCATAGAATATAAATTTGGTCCTTTTAATAAAAAAAAATTATGAAGTTTCAATGGAAAGAGAACAAAGTTCAATTAGATAATAATTGCCCATGTAAACCACAAATTATACCAATCATAATTTTTAAATAAAAAAATAAACATCATTAAGGGAGTGTCTATCTCTACTTATAAACTAATTAAATCAATTTATAAGTTTTTAAATTAATTTGATATGTTTGTTTATGGTATTTGTAGGCTTCTAAGCCAAAATAATAATAATGAAGCTAAGCTTATAAACTAGTTTTTTTTTTTTTCGTGCTTATAAATTCTCTGTTTATAAGTCACTTTGACAAAATATATTACCATATTACCTTTGTTTAATTTTAAAATTCTATCATATTTTAGGCTTATAAGTTGGGTTATTTTGATAAGCTTTTTATGTATATTAATTTTAATAAATTTAAAAATTATTCATATAAATTTTTAATAAAATATTTGCCTATAAAATATTTCTCTATTTAATTATAAAGTTATATTATATTATAAATATGATCAAAATATATTTGCATAATATTATAATAAAAAGTTGAGTTAATATAATTTATTATTTGATAAAATAATGTAGTACAAATTTTTTTATTTTAATAATAAAATATATTTATAAATCATATTTTACTAAACACGTCAATTGTTTATCAACTGCTTATAAGTACTTTAATCAAACATATAATTGTGTAAAATTTCAAATGTTTATAAGCTCAATTTAACTTATAAATACTATTTATTTATAAGCTAATTTTCATAAGTTAAAACAAAAAAACTCTATTTTTTTAACAAGGTTAAAGGGTAAAGGTTAAATATATTTTTATATAACGATATATAAGTTTTGGTCATTTCAAAAGAAAAATCCAAAACTTTGATCTATTCAATAGAAAAAAGAAAAAGTTTAGCCCTTTCATTCAAAGAAAGATGATAGTTAAGTACCTTTATTTGTTTATATCTAAATATAATAAATATGGTAGTGGAATATATTCATGTGTTTATCTGTAAATATAATATAGTTCTAATCAGGCCAAAGGACTATTTCCCACCCATAGTTTGAGGCAGGGACAAAGTCCCACCCTTAAAGTTTCAAAAGTTCAGTCTCCCACCCATGGAAACAATTTAATATTAAATAAAATAGAAAACAGTAACACTTTAGGGGTAATATTGTCATTTTAGGATTAAAATTTTATAAAAAATATAATAAATTTTATAAAAAATATAAAATTTAAAAAAAAATAAAAATATATTAAAAAATTTTCAAAAATTTGAAGCAGCCACCGCCTCTAGTGCCGCGGCGGTGGCCGCCGTTGACGGAGTTAGGTGGCTGTTTCCGACCATCTGGTTTCAGGGGAGGCGAGATCTAGCCTCCCCGTTCGGTGGAGGCGGCCAAATCTAGCCGCCTCAATCTTGGCGGAGGTGGTCAGATCTAGTCATCTCCACAAGAAGAAGCTGTCGAAAATGGTCGAATGGCTGACCTTGGTCCCAGCGGCCGTTTCCGGCCTTTATTTTTGGCGGAGACGACCAAATCTGGCCGCCTCCAACTTTGGCCTCCCTTGAAACCAGGTGGTCGGAAACGATCACCTGGCCCCTTCAGCGGTGGCTGCTTCAAATTTTTTAATATATTTTTTAATTTTTTTAAAAATTTTAAAAAATTTTTTAAATTATTTATATTTAAAAATTATTTTATAATTTTTATTATAAATATTTATTTTTTAAAAGGGTATTTTTCCTATTTGAGTATAAAAATTATAAAAAATGTTTTCATAAGTGAGAGACTGGATTTTTGAAATTTGGAGAGTGAGACTTTATCCCCGCTTCAAACTATGGGTGGGAAATAGTCTTTTGGCCTTCTAATCAGTATTGAATTTAAAGTTCAAACTTTAATGGAAAGATTGACTGTAACAAGTTAACAATAAAACTTGTGAATCGGTTCAATATATCTCAAACACAACAAAGAAACTATCTAATAAATCTTGCATCGTTTTCAAAGTTTGGATTTTTGTGGTAAACTGCCATGTGTTTAGTCTTTGGTAGTCAACACCTACTAGAATCTGAATTGTTATCTTAATCTGTGTTTGATCATTTTTGTAGAGAACAGTCCTAATTTTTTTTTTTTTTTGCCAACTGTTAATTTCTCTGCATAAGTTTCAAGGAAATAGCATTTTTATCCAAATCTATCAACAGTGTTAAGATGTTAATATATTTCTTTGAGGTTAAATTCGTAATATTGTTGATAAATATTAAAATTGAATTGATAAACATTCCAAAATCAGGGTGTGATCGCTACAGAAAAGTTCAAACATACTAAGGTTGGGGGCACATTTTTAAAACAAAAGGAGGCTAAGGTACATCTATGAAATTAATAAGTGCTACTAAAAGAACACAGCGGACTTTATTATTAAAACTCTGCTAAGTTTGGTTTTAATATATACTTTTTTCTTAATTGGAGGCTTGCAACTTAATGTTATGACAAAAATAAGACATGAACAAGATTAAATTAAAAAAAGTCTAATCTACTGACTAGTGGTCTGAGACAATGCCTAAATTTTACTTAATAAATTTTTTTCTAAATGCTATTAATTTCACTGTGATCTGTTTTGAAATTCCCAAATGATAATTCTCTAGCCTGTTAATAAATTACGGTGGCTAGTTTGATTTTTTTTTTAAATAGTAATTAAATTTTTACTAGAATCTAATAACAAATACATTTTTATACAAAGAAAATTTAGGCAGAAGAACATGAAAATGGGAGCTCATTTCTCTAGTCCATAATATAAAAGCATACGAACTTAATTTCCTAAAGGACGTTTGATTGCATTTCTTTTCAACTATTCACAATGTGTATCATATTTTGCTTTCTTCTTGTTTGTGTACACCACCACTTGATTCCTCATCTCTTCTCCTACTCCCACTCTCTCAATAATTTCTTACACATCATCATTGTAACACCACATAATGGAAAGCTTAACTTGAGAACTAACGTATAAATCAAATATATTTTGTGGGCAAATTATATAATAATGTTTGTGTCTTTTTCTAAAGCATAACGGCATATATTGATATAAATTATTTAGATATTTTGATTTGCCATTTTATTCCCAACTTAGAACTTGAATTAAATCGCTTCCAAGAACGAAAAATTTCCTTTTATTACATTGATTTTTACTTAAAATTTCTCAATGCATGTGTGTATATATATATGATGTTATGCATTTATTGCAAAATTTAATGACCATAATTTTTTAATCGCACAAACATATAGATGATATTGATTGTTTCCACTTAAAACTTTTAACAAAGGAAAATGATTTTGATAAATAATAATTTATAGGACAAGATACAAAACCCATTTGGTTTTTTTTTTTCTTCTTGTTGCTAAAGTGGATGCACTTGGCCGCTAGAGATAGTAAATATAATAAATATTAGAAATACGATTGCATGAGTAGGGGACAGCCTTCGAAGGAAGGTAGAATGTCAAAATCTACCTCAACTTTCGACAGTTAGCATATCCAATAAGAGAGTAACACGTGGCAGTAGACCAACTAGTTGAGAAGGACATGACAACATAGGGTAAGGTGGGTCCTATGTAATGGGGAGCATAATCACGGTTTTTATAACTTCCTCTTTCAGTTCATGTAATACATTTGTCTGGTTGTTTGGTGACTCTAAGTAATATATAATTGTTAAAAAATAATTAAAATATATGGTTAGAGGAAGATTATCAAACCCTTAACTAAAATCAACGTGTTAATTATTCTAATTGACTAAACCCCCAACTTGCCTTGCTTTTTTCTTCACCAAACCATGGGTGATATCTTAATTTTCAGGAGAAGCACTGAAACTGGACTCCGATTGAAAGATTAAGAACACGAACTAGAGAGGAAATAAAGGTATTGATGGAGATTAATTCTTTCTGTTCCAAATTGATTTAGATTAATTTGGTGTTAATATAAATGATGTGATTCAAGTAATATGCAGAAAGTTCTACAAATGGTGACAAATACCACATCTTCCAGTTGGTAGTGGCGGCTTCGGTTGGTGGTAGTTAATGGCCATAATCAACCACTTCAAGCTCACAAAATATCCATGCACTTTATTTATATTTATTATAAGATAATGAATTTAATTTTTGAAATTCGCGAGCGTGAGCATAGATATAGAACTTAATTCTAGTAAAAGTTGAAATTTCTAAAAAAAAACAAAAGAAAAAGGCAACTAAAAGTTGAAATTTACATTATTTATACAAGTCCAAAGAGTTGCACATTATTGTACGCCACTCGAAGCATTACTAGTATAGCAAAGTGCAACACGAGCAACCTTCAAACATAGAAATTCCTGCACAAGCAACAAAAACAAAAGGAAGCCAAAGATACACTCAATATATTTTACACTATTCTCTCATTCAATATATATATAAATATATATTATGATTTATTATCTTATTAGCTTTTTTTTTTTTTTTAAGTGGTGGGGAAAATACTGTTATTATAGATATCAATTAACTATTGATGGAATTTTAAGGGAATTTCCAAAGGTTGTCATCTTCTCCGGCATTTTCGGCATCATCATCATCATGCCCACCAATGTCCAAACGAGGAGGACTAATAAGCATCCCTTCAGCCATATTCATAAGAACATTTGGATAATCAAAGATCAAATCCTCATCCACAAATTCATTTTGTGTCATTTCTTTCTCTGTCTCTGACTGTGTCACATTAGTTTTAGTACTCTCCTCACTCTCAACCCCAAATAAAGCATCCTTTGCCGCCCCAAAAGCAGCCGCCGCAGAGGCTGAAGCTGCCTGGATATCGCGTGGAGAGGTCGAGGCAGGCACCGGCAAAGAACCCGCCGAGTTTGGGAAGTTAAGCTCAGCTTCCGGGCCTTTTAGGGCAAGTGCCGCCACATCATAAGCAATTGCAGCCATTTCTGGAGTGGCAAACGTGCCTAACCAAATCCTATTAGGCTTTCTCGGCTCTCGAATTTCGGAGACCCATTTGCCACTGCTCCGGCGCCTTACCCCACGATAAGTCGGGTGACGTCCAGGAACAGTTGTCGCAATTGCACCAGCAGTAGTAGAAGCATTGCCACCACTGCTGCTGCTGCTACTGCTAGGGCTAGTGCTTTTGTTGGATTTTGAGCAATGCATGGTGTTTTGAGGAAAATTAATATTAACGTCGTGAAGATGATGTGTTTTAAGAGGAACGTGTGCGAAGCCATTTATGGAGGAAGGATTAATTTGGCTGCAGACAGAAGAATAAGCAAAATTAAAAGTGCTAAAGTGCAAACCAGTTGTCTATGAACTGCGGCGTGTGGAGGGTTGGGGTGTAAGCCAGCTTGGTGTTGGACATCTGGGTTGGACTGCGTTTTTGCAGCAAAATAAAACTGCCCATCTTAACGTCAAGAATAGTGATGTTTTGGGGCATTATGCATTACTTAATATCTAAATTTGATTTGATTATGATGATCATGAACGAAAATAGAATGTTAGCAAGTTGAGATGTTGGAATGGTGATTGTACAAAGGTCTTGCTGCTCTACAACATGTACATTAAAATACAGTGCAGTCAATTATAAAATCATTATTTCCCGTACGCAGCATCTCTATGTCTGTCTCTGTAGGATGTTGCTTAGTTTTCAATTTGTCAAAAATAGCAAGTCACTAAGATCTATGTAATTTCTCTAAGTAAACAATATTTTTAAGCCATAATCTGCTTCACTCTCTCAGTGAGTTATAAATTATATTGCAGTTCTATAAGATTGTGGATCAATAATGCAGCTAGCTATACACTGGAAGAGAAACTCATCAATCAGATTAATTAATCGTCTGAAATTAACATCAATTCTTGAATAAATGGGAATGAATATGTCTTGTGTCTCGTTTTGGAAATTCAAAAATTAAAAAGAAAACTGAGAAGCCTTGCTTTTCTGCATTTTGACTTCGTTGGAGAGTAACATGACAGTTCCTGATAGTATGATTTCTTTTTCTCTTACAAATATATGTGCAGCCACTGTACCTAGGACCAGATCGTGAAATGTCTTTATTTTGATGTGCATATGCAAGCAATCACTGCTATAATAATCGATGCCAAATGTCCTCATACTGATGCAGTGCCAAATCACAGAATGTTGAGAGATGTAAGAAGAACAAAAATGTGAATATATATGAAATATAGTTTCAGTTTCTGCATAATTACTACCTAAGGGTTGTTGATTATTGAGTAGTGGAAGATTAAGTGTGAGAAGTTTGCTATATTTTTTACCAAATAATAGTTATATGGTAGATATAAATAATGAATTAGCCTGCCTTAAGGTGGATTAAAAGAACATGGAGTAAGGTACACATTAAGTTTGATTGATTTGCTATGGTTCTAGGATTTGACTGTGTCTTTGCATTTGATGGGGTGGTTAACTGAAATTGATTTAGAGGTTAATCTCTAATGTCTAGCATATGATTTAGGGTTTATCCCCAACAAAACATAATCCCTAATTTCTTCCATTTTATTTAGTTATAAAATTCTCCAATCAACTCCAATCATTAGAATTTACACCTTGAATATGGGATTAGGAACTCAACTCAAGTATAAATAAACGACTTAGTTTTCATGTTAACATCATTAATTAAATTTCTAGTATCAATTAGTAACAAGTTTTAACCTAAATATGCCCTAAACTTAGAAGTTCTTTCTCGAGAAGTCACCATCCCGTACCTACTCGCTCCGCTCAGCGCACGTCAAATCAATTTCAAATTGCGGCATTATGTTTGATAAGATTTAAGGGGCGGATTCTGGTCTGTATATGATCGCTCTCTTGACCAATTCTAACTAGAGACAGCAACGTTACGAACCTGCTAGCAACCAGCTTCTAATAACCAATTAAAAGTACCCAAACTTTTACTATTATGTAATAAGTAAATGCACAGTCTTGCAATAAAGAATTGCCTGCACCCTTTTATCCTTTCTGATTTGTACAAAGCGACAGAAAAACAAATCCCACCTTTTAAAAGCCTTGCCACTTACAGACTATAAACTTCATTGTTAATTTATTTAGAATTTCAATTTGTTGAACATAAAGGATCTAATTTTCATGGTTGAAAGATCGTTCGGTGTATTTATTGTTGTTTGATTTTATTCTGTACATTTAATGGCTAAGAGATTCCGAAAGTAAATTAATTTTATTAAAGCATTTGATGATGTGTAGACAAGCTTTGCTAAATTAAAATATATTTCCAGGCTCTGGAATAACGTTAATTAAAATCCATCTGAGCCGAATTCTACTGGATAGATATTGATAGAGACGCTGATGCAAAAAGAGCGGATAACGTTAACTAGGTGGGAGTGGGAGATCTTCAAGGTGCTGATCTGTAAAGTGTTTTAAGCGTAAGAAATTGATAGTGAAGCAAAACCTGACTACTACAAAGCAATACTGTAACCGTGTTGCTGTGGGAGGAACCTGTAGCCGCGTGAGAGAATAGAGCGCAAAATTTGGGAAGTTTTCAAGTAACTAGATGTAACGCTGCAATGATAAAACAATAGTGCAATTTGAAATAAGTAGTGACATTTAACGTGTGAATAGTTCTCAAGGACTAAATCAAAGACAGAAGGATTGAGACGCAACCCAACCCATGGTCGTGGAAATAGCTTTGAAAGCCAACTTCGCTACCTGAAATCATTGGGTTTAGCTGTTGTAAGTAACACTAATTCTTCATTGAAATGATTATAATAAAGAGTAATTAACATTTTCGCACCAAAGGTTTCCCCTGAAAACCCTTTTCCATTCATTAAATACATAATATCACACTACTGCATTTAATTAATTATATTAAAGAGTGATTCCATCGCCCTACCAAGGTTTCGCCTAAAAGCCTTTTGGTCCCACTGAATAGATAAATTACACATTCCTGCTTAAAACATAACTCTATTAATAGAAATTAGACTTTGACACAATCTGCATACTGCAATTTCCATATTACACTTATTATTTGACACACTCAATCACATGCAAATTCTCCAAGCCTCTCACTCTTTCTTTCTCCACCAAAACAACAAAATCCCACGCGTTTTGCCACAAATTTTCTTGACAACAACCTTCTCGATGCCATTCTCTATATTTCAACCCTCCTACCCTGCAATGTTGTTGAACCCACCTCCACTCACCACCCACACTAAAATTAGGGGGGGGTGGGGGTTGGAGGGGATTTATGTTGGTTTTTTTTTTTTTAACTTTTAACGGCATTTTAAAATGCTGTTAACATTTATACTGACGTTTAATCATACGCTGGTATAAAATTATACACAATGATAGTAAATGTCAATAAGAACGTTGCTAAATGGTGGATATATACCGCTGTTTTTCTTAGGCATTTACAACATTTGTAAGCATGGGTAAAAAACTTTTCTCCACCAAAAAAAATGTTTCTGCTATGGTTCGCGCATTATTTCTAGGCCTTTATATGACCTTTAGTAGCGTTTTTGTGAATTTTTCTGACGTTTTCTTCATTTTCTCACTATTGTTTGTGCAAAATTGTCTAGCATTTTTATGACTTTTATCGATATTTTTATGACTTCTATCGGAATTTTTTGTAAGAATTATTTGGGGAGTTTCATGATTTTTTGCGCCATTTGTTTCCTTTCATCAGCATTCTTTTTAAAGACTTGTAGCAACATTTTTTATGACTTTTAGAGGCGTTGTTTCTTTTTAGCGATTTTTTTTCCATTTTTTGGGTTTTCACTTTCATTATTTGTATAAATTAAATATTACTTGTACACGATTCAATAAATACACAAAAATCAATAGATATTATTATAAATAAACTAAGATAAAACTTAGAAAAATTATAATATATTAATTCAATAAATGTTTAATCCGATAATGAATTTGATAATATAAACTAATCAATTCGAGAATGTATTAATTTGAATATTCAATACAATAAAGTAGTAACATTATACTCAATATAAATGTATATAACACTCATTAACATAATTGTTAAGATATCTAAAATTAAAACTTATAATAAATTGCAAAGAAGCTTGCTAGATAAATAGAGACATAATTCTAATATTCTTATCTAAAAAAAAAAAAAGTTTAAAGATGTGAGAAAAATGAAACATAAAATAATAAACAACTCATACTTAATAAGCTCAAACACAATAATTAAGCAATATCAACATTCAATTTTATATTAAAAAATATCTAAAACACAAGTCGAAAGAAGTGTATAGATATGAATGTAACAAAATACAAGCATTTAAAAGAATCTCATATTTCTTCATAATTCATCTAATAATGTACTTACAATTAAAGTGTCAAGTTTGCTAGATCAATTTGACGACACAAGTTTGATACTCAACTTAAAACAATAATCGAATTCATAACATTCAACAATAGTTGCTAGAACAACTTGACACACTCTGTTGCATTAGGAATTCATCACATACCTAATTTCATTTTAACTAAGTTTGAAGTTTTATTTTCAAGCCACGATGTAACCATTAAAGTAAGTAATAACTAGATACACAATATGACTAATATTATGCAAAATGAAAGTGCATTATATTTCAACCACTCATCTCAAATAGTTTGATCAAACTTCATTGAGTCCAACCATTCTATAACTCAAAACTTGCATCCACAAACATGCTTTCATAAACCAAAATCTTTGATCAAGATCTATAAACTATTTCATCCAAATGAAACATTGAAAGCAGACATGCACACACACGAAGCACAACATTATGCACTTTGTTTACAAAAATAATTTCATCCAAATCAAATATTCAAGGCTGACATGCAAATCATATTATAAACTTAATAATCAACCAACATCAACCATTCAACAATCTCATATTTTGTCACATAAAAATCTTAATACCTAAAAAATGCATACAAACTAGCTCTTTAGTCAGTTGAATTTCATCAACAAGTATTTCTCAGAAAACAAAATTATTTAAAATGATCTCATATTCTAGCAAAAACAAACTTATTGATATGCTTTTGAAAACTGATGACTACTCGATGGATAGGGTACCTATCATAAATAATTAGACATAACATATGTATTAATTATCATTTAATTATTTTATTTAACAAAATTTATTAAATGAAAATATCCTATACATGTTACCTTTTCACTAGGTTGTCGATTACCTTTAAGTATGCCTAAATATGACATAATCAAAGACTACTGAGATTGCATCTGTCTTAGTTGATCTTCTAATTGTATTACTCTTCACCTACTATCCTTGTTTACCCCGAAAGGCCTCCTAAGTGATAAGATGATGATAATGATGATGCCCTATACATAGTAAGTGTGAGATCTAGTCCTAATCCACACAGCCATTTATGTCTTTTTGGTCCAATCACTCGAATATATGCATTATCTTCTATCTCAACAAAACTCATATTCAATTTGTGGATAAAATTCTATAGCTAATTTATTTTATCCTAGATCAGTTCTTAAACTCAATATAAAGAGTAATGTTTGATTAAATGTATTTCATTGGTCATAAACACAATAGATAAAGTTGCAAAAAGTAAATTTGCAATTACTTGCATAGAGTTTTGATCAATTGTTCTTTTATCTTTACGACTTTGATGGTTGTGTACAAAACTCAACTCGTGACAACAGTTCTCCATTAGATATCTATTCATCATAATTAAAAAGATACATTATTTGTACAACTAACATATATTACATATATCATCCATTTATTATAACCAAATCAACTTATCATTTCACACATTAACCATGTAATACTCTTTATGCTGCTAGTATGTGACCTTTTTGAGCTACACAAGTCATCTTATTTGTTTTCTACGTCTCTAAGACATAAAAGTTGCTAAAAAAACAAAATTAGTCATTAACCAACTAGCTTTATCATAACTGTAATAGACAAAAATATCATATCATGTCTTCCCTTGTTCTAAATGCCAATACGTGATGAGTTTCATAGATTGATCTTTAGAAATTTAATTTGATCTTTTGTTGACAAGATCATTAATATTTAGGTACTTATTAAAGTATTGCTTATGGAATTTTTTTCAAATTCTATAACTCTACTAACCCTTGGATGCATATAGAAGGCAAAAATTACAATTTTAGCCCAATTGTTCAAATAGGGACTAGATTAGAATTTCCTAAACCTTTGAGGACGAAATGAGGTTTAATTTAACAATTTTCATTAATTAAAATTAATTTTATTGATTCTGATTAGTTCATGCATGTTTTGTCAAATATGCATGGTTTTGCAAATTAATATTGAATTTAAGATTGTGCTTTCCCTTGTTTCATCAATTAATTTTATAGAAGTAAATTTTTTAATTTTATAATAGTTTTGTAGATTATCAAAGATAAATGTTTATGTTTTTAGTTACTTGAGTTTGTATTGACTAGAGGATTCACAATAGAAATCGATGAAGAGAAAAGGAGAGAAAAAAAAAAGAAAAAAGAAAAAGAGAGAGGATTTGCATTGGATGAAGGAAGCTTGGCAGAATGAGATACGAAGCGAACCGAGCCCGAACGAGAGTATGCTCGTGTTCGCTTCGTGTTCGGCTCGGGTTCGACGAACAAGATCGGACGGCGTTCGCGATTCGTGTTCGAACGAACGAAAAAGTCTAGATTCGTTCGCTGGCTCACAACTGTAGATGCCGAACGAACGTGTTCGCCATCTGGAACGAACAGACGGAGGATGCGTTGCCGACAAAAAACACAAAACGAAGAAGAAGAAGAAGAAGCAACTGGGATGGGACGGAGGGTGCGTTGTCGACAAAAAACACAAAACAAAGAAGAAGAAGAAGAAGAAGAAGAAGAAACAGAAGAAGAAGAAGAAGAAACAGAAGAAGAAGAAGAAACAGAAGAAGAAGAAGAAGAAGAAACAGAAGAAGAAGAAGAAGAAGAAGAAACAGAAGAAGAAGAAGAAACAGAAGAAGAAGAAGAAGAAACAGAAGAAGAAGAAGAAACGGAAGAAGAAGAAGAAGAAACAACTGGGATGGGACGGAGCACATAACGAACAGTTCGGTAAACCGAACTGTTTGTTATCTGGTTCGGGTTCGTATTCGTTCAAACCGAATATTCGTCCCACATATTCGTATTCGTGTTCGCTTCGTGTGAGGACTGTATCGTTTCGCTGTCGAACGAAGCGAGCTCGAAAACGAGCTCGAACGTGTTCGCTTCGAATCCAGCCCTATGAGAAGTGTGTGGAAAAATAATTATAAGATTGCTTCTGTATGCATAGATATGGTCTCTACAAGCGATTCATCCAATACTCATTTTTAGTATGTGTTATCTAGTTGGAAAGTCACCAATTTGGCAACTACACATGGTGGACATACCATGCGTGGTTGAGTATACATGAAATTTGAAGGAAAATCATTAAAAAAAAAAAAAAAGTGATTAAAATTATTTTTTAGATTTATTTTTTGAGTATTTAAATTAATTTTCCTTATTTAAACTATTCAAAAATATGATAACAAACCTTAATCAATTCATTAAGATCAATGGGTTTTCAATTCCGTGCACACAAGTTTTTTACCTCCAGTTCGATTCAAGAATAGCACATCAATTAAAATATTGATCAAATATTTAAACGCATCAAAAAAATAATTAACTTTTTTCACATATATAAAGAAAATCATTTCAAATAAATATAAATAGTTTGGATTAAAATTACTTTAAAAACTCTAGCCCGAATAATGTAGTTCCTCATAATTGAATTCAACATACCCACGAAATTCAAAGCAAAAAAAAAAAAAAAACTTCCCTAATTGCATAAATATTGAGCACATCACTATCATCTCTGAAAGAAGCCTTTAATAACTGCATAAATGCAAATGAAAATTACTCCTACTCCTTTGCCCCTTAATTCTGACCTGTGTCTGGGTTTGTGGGAATAGGCTTGGCTCCTAACATTGGCGAAAAGGCTTCAAAGATTGGAGTGCCCAGGAGTGCAAAGGCCACAAGCCCAGGTCTTTGAGTTTTTTGAGTCAACAGCCTATACATATGGATTTGTGTTACTTTAAAACTAATTTAACTTTGTATTCTACTTATGCAAATGACAAATTAAATTTAGTTGATATAGTGATAATATATACATATATATACATATATATTTAGTTGATATAGTGATAATATATACATATATATATATATATATATATATATATATATATATATGTATATATATATTTTTGGTGATGCATTATATTTTGAATTATATAGAAGGTGATTTATTTTGAAATAAAACTTGAAGATGGTAGAGGGGGGCAGCTTTCACAACTCCATTTATTTGAAGGTGTTGGATATGGCTTCAAGTATGGTTTAAGGATTCTTTAACCTAATCAAGAACAATTATTTTCTGAATCCAAGTTTCTGATTTAAAATCAAATAGAATATAGTTTTTAGTCGATAAAGAAATTTATCACATTGAAAATGAAAGGCTTTAAATGATGCTCAAAGCATGTTATAATTTGATTAATTCATCATTATACCGAGAGTTGACAACCAAAGATAGACACCATTATTATAAACGCATGATTACACATTTTTGTGACAACGAGAAAGGGAGTTAATCTCATTATGTAAATTTAATTAATTACAAATCTCGTTTCTTTAAAGTCAAAGCATATTTAATTTAATTAATGAGAGTTTTGGTGAATCATGGCCAGACAAAAGTCAAAGCATTTCAAGTTGCAAGCCTCGTTTACTTCCAGGAATCAACAGTTTACAGTAATTATTAGAGTAATTAACATTCTTCAGAGCTTTAAAACGGTTTTCACCCGTGAAATACATATATCATTTTTTGTTATGACCAAACGACTTATCCCCCTATTCATAGTTTTTTTAAATGAGAATTTTTTACTTAGAAGTTTCTAAAAAATTAAATATTTATATATATATTAAATTTCTTTCAATTTTATTAATATTTTTAATTAAATAATTAAAACAACTTTTACTAAAAAAATAATATTATTAATATTAACACAAATTTTAATATAAAATATTATTAATATAATAATAATTTTAAAAATTAATAAAAAATTTTGAAAAAGCGGCCATCGCCTTTGACAATGGCCATCGTGAAACTAATCAGGTGGCTAGCTATTTTTGACCATTTTTAGTCATCTCTAATGACAAAAGCGATCAGATTTGGTTGTTTTTGTTAGATTTTTCATTATCAGATCTAGTCGTTTATATCATTAAAGCGAACGAAATTAGATAACTATTTTTAACTATCTAATTAGGTTGTCAATAATAGTGGCCCTTTTTAAATTTTATTTATGTTTTAAATTTTATATTATTATTTTAATATTACATTGATATTATATTATATTTTAATTATTTTTATGAAATTAATTTTACTATTTTTTAATTTTTTATTCAAAAAAAAAGAAACATATCCTTTTAATCAATTAAATTTAATGATTAACCATTAAATTTAATTATTAAGTTTGGTTAAGGGTAAATATTTAACTTTTTAAAAGTTTTTGGATGAAAGGGTGTCATTTAGGGAACCCTTGGGTGGGAATAAGTCGTTTGGCCTTTTATAAGCTTAAATCTAGAGAAATTAAAATAAATAACCTAACTTCAGTAGGAGTAAAACAAACAAACCATATCATTTAGTTTGAATGTTAATTTGATACTTTTTTGTAATGTCCATTATAATTTCCATTGACTGATATATAAAATCAAACAATCTGAACATCTTAGTCAATAATTGACCTAATGCTCCAACTCTAACTTGTCAATATGTCACATTATTTGATCTCTCATACATGTGTGTTCAGTTATCATGCATTGTAGTTGGAAGAACTATGACTCTCTAATTCTAGTTGTCTACAATTCTAGGGTTTAGTGTTTAGAATTAAGTTTGGGTTTAAGGTTCAGGTTTAGGTTTAGGCTAAGGCTTAGGCTTAGGTTTAGAGTTCAAGATTAAGTTAGGCTTAGGTTTAGAGTTTAGAGTTTAAGATTAGGTTAAGTTTAGCTTTAAAAGTTTAAGGTTACCAATTTAGGGTTTGACTTTAACCTTTTTTGTGGTTTAAGGTTTACAACTTAAGGTTCATAATTTATATTATATACTTATAATTTGTACTTTATTGTTTATGGTTTCAGTTGTTCGTTTTATAAGATATAATATTTGGTAAATAATAATATAATATACCACAATATATCAATTTGGTAACTATTAAGTCTACTCTAATTTAGTAAATACCTTATATGATAAAATATTAATATGATAAATAATCATTTAACTTCCCATATATGATAAATCTTCATTTCACCCCTAAATAATAAAATATAAGTTAACATCTATGTGATAAAACATCAATATATTGCTATATGACAAAATTTCATTTTACCCTAACACAATATATAGTCTTGTGGATAAATTATCAATATGCCCCTTGGTAAGTATCTACACACACCCTATTAACAAAATTTTATTTCACCATCTACTTCTATAAACTATCATATTAGACCCTTAACTTTGATTAAAAATTAAGTTGTACCTTAAATTTTATATAAATACCTAAATAATGTAACTTCTTTATGAGAATTCGAAGTTAAAAAAAACAATTGAAACAGTATTAATATAATGTGTACCTTTTTTTTTTGTTTGTGTGTGTAAAAAAGGTGAGTTTACATAAAAAAGATTTTGAGTATAAATGTAATTTTAATAGTTAAAAGTATCATAAGATAAATACGGTTGTATTTGTTCAAGCTAGCAAATTATGATTAAATATTGAATTTAGGTTAATTATTTTATTGTTAAAATTAAATCTTCTTAAATGAAAAACACTTTTTTCTAATGTTTTGGGCTCCATCCTTTTTGCAATAACACTTTTGAACAAGCCAAAGGACTACCCATAGTTTGAGGCGGGGACAAAGTCCCAACCTCCAAGTTTCAAAAGCCCAGTTTTCCACTTATGGAAATAATTTAATATTAAATAAAATAGAAAATAGTAACACTTTAAGGATAATAATGTTATTTTAGGATTAAAATTTTATAAAAATATAAAATTTAAAAAAAATAAAATATATATTAAAAATTTTGAAATAGCCACCACTGCCGTGGCGGTGGCCACCGTTGACAGAGCCAGGTGGCCGTTTCTGACCACCTGGTTTCAGAGAAGGCCAGATCTGGCCTCCCCATTTGGTGGAGACAGTCAAATCTGGCCGTTTCAGTTTTGGCATCCACTGAAATCAGGTGGTCGAAAACTGCCACTTGACCTCTTCAACGACGGCCACCACTGCGGCACTGACGGCGGTGACTGCTTAAAATTTTTAAAAATTTTTAAAATTTTTTTAAAAATTATTTATGTTTAATTTTTTTTATAATTTTATTATAAATATTTATTTTTTAAAAGAGTATTTTAGTCATTTGAGTATAAAAATTATAAAAAATGTTTCTAAGGGTGGGAGACTAGATTTTTGAAACTTAGAAGGTACAACATCGTGCCCGCCTCAAACTATGCGTGGGAAATAGTCCTTTGCCCTTTTGAAAACCTTTTGTTTTTCTCTCATGAAAGGTTTTTCTCTTTCTCTTCTTTAATTGTGATTTTCTGATCAATACATCCTGTCCATCCATCACATCCCATCGCATCAAACAAAATGATGCCCAGCTAGAGAAGTGGACCCCTGTACCTAAATGTGTCAAGGCAATGCCCTTCCATTCGGATTATCACAAGTAAACCAATCCGTCTGTCAAAATAAATAAATAATCATCACTCAATTAATGATATGCCACGTCCTCCTGCAGTATCAGAGCCTGGGCGTTTCCTGCTGCAGCACCTGAACAGCGTAAATTATGGATCACTCGAGCAGCTCTTTTTTTATTTCCGAAACAAAATATATTTTTTTTTATTTATCTCCTAGGGTCAAAATATAAATATCCTTTGAAATATAACTAAATATCAAATAATTTTTTTTTATAATTCAAATAATACACAAAATTCTTAATGGGTTTGTGATTATTAGTTTAATTTTAATTTAAAATTATTTGATTTTATATTGTCACAAAATTTAATTATTATAAAAATAAAAAATTGTAAAGAAATAAATGCATGCATGGATGGAACGTTCTGTTCCTTAAACGACAAGCAATCAAATTTGAATTTTTTGAAGCAAAATCATATTAAAAAGGGTGTACGCAAACTGAGACAAAGGTTGAGATTCTCCTATTGAGTAGGTGTTGATTTTTAACTTCAATATTTCCCTCTCTTTTATATTGTTTCTTTATTATCTTTTGATAGGAATTAAAAAAAAATTAAATAAATATATAGTAGTATGAAATTACCAAATGATCTTGTCGGAAGAGAAACCAAATAATAGATAGACATAGTTATGCAAGCTGAGTGAGATAAGAAAAATGAAGAAATGAATGTAGGTAATTTGATTGTCATCGGATCACCATATTCTCAAATCACATGCTTGCTTGAGCATAATACATAGATATTTGTGTTTTTATAAGTAAAAAATTTATAAACAAGAAAAGAGTTAGGCATGCTCGAAATAACCTAAGTGCAAACAAGAGAACCCATTCGCAAGCAAAAAAAACAAACACAAAAACAAAAAGCCTCACCCAACCACATCTCTTAAAAGCCTATCTAAACTTTAGCAAAGATAAAACTCAATGGACCGAAGGATGACATAACCCTAACTACCCTAGACCTCTGCTTTTATAGAACGTATTTACATGACAGAAATAAGATACAAAATGACATAAGTAACAAGTCATTTTTGCAAGAATTTACAACTTTTTGTACATAACCATTTGGATAATTTAGAAAAGTAAAAATGCCTTTTTCCCCCAAAAACCCATCATGATCCTTTGGCTAAGAGGCCAAAAGGACAAAAGCATAAAGGCTTATCGACTCCAATTAGAAGTTTCAAAGCCAAAGAGATCAAGCTTCAAAGGCTTTATGTCATCTTCCATCTCATTGCCAATAAATCTATCCAAGGTAGCACATTCCCACTTGAAATAGGCTAAAAAAGAGCCATGTACATGGTTGTGACAAAGCCTTCCACTCCCCCTAACAAAGCCACACAAAAGCTACATAAGATAGTTATAATATGTAGCATCCTAGTTTCTGAAAAGCCTTTTCGGTTAGAGTTTTGGGGTTAGAAATCGAATTCAGAGAGAGATTAGGAGTCTAGATAAGTTCAGGGGTGAGTTGGTAAGTTTTCGAAGCCGTGTGGCTTTTGTTGGAATCCTTTCGGAAGGATTCGATCAGACGAGTGAGCGGGAAATGAATTAAGTTCATTTTCCCTTGTGCACGCCCATGCCTCATTGGTGCACGCCCGTGCGTGGCATAGTATTTAAGTGAGAGCCGAGAGAATTGTCATTCCTTTACTCACCCGTTTGCATTTCAGCCATATTCTCTCTTCCCTTTTCAGTTCCTCCCGTTCCTAGAGAGGAGATTCAGCAGCCGATTGCCCCCAATCCGGTTAGAGAGCATAGAGATTAGAGGATTGAAGCTTGTTTTCAAAGCATAGAGAGAGGTAAGTGTTCCTCACTTCTTCTCGCATTTTCCCAGCTTGATTGATGAGTTTTGATGCCATGGATGAGTTATTTGCATGTTGATGAATGTGTGGAATGCTTATATGTGATTGCATGTTGATTTGGTTGATGGATTTCCACCCTTGAAGCTTGCATGTGTGTATGTATGGCTTTAGAAAGAGAAAGGAGAAGTTTCCATGGTAAATTTGTGATGAATGAGTGCATGTTGCATGTCAAGCTTGGATTGTGGTAGTTGATGTGCTGGAAATGTATATTTGAAGTGTTAATGCAATTGGATGTGTTTTGGTTGGTCGTTGTGTGCATTTTCCAAGCGGTGCTTTGTTGAAGAACCAGACGCACGACCGTGCGCCTGCAAGGCACGGCTGTGAGCCTGTGTTTCTCCAGACGCACGCCCATGTGCACGACCTGTGCACGGCCAGAAAATGTACATGCACGCCCGTGTGTTCGCATACGCACGCCCGTGCGTAGGCATTTTCAGTGAAGATGAATAGTGAATTCTAGTAGCTTGCACGACCAGCGCACGGTCCCGTACGTCAGGGTGCACGCCTGTGCACGTTTCATGCACGCCCGTGCATCAGCAGATTTTCAGAAAAATGTTATTAAATGGGAAATTAAGCGTACGAATTCAGAATAAAGGCTAAATGGCTTCAGATAAGCATTTGATGAGCATGTATTCAGATAATAAACTGCATGTGCATATCATGACATGACATATAGTTTTAGAAATGATCAGGGGATCCGAATTCAGTAGTATTCAGAACCCGATGTACGGGTAAGAGTATCGGTGGAACACGAGGGGGCATCTGTGGGATTCAGCCTTCTGACACTAGTCAGAACGCTCAGCAGTGTTACAGATTCAGTTCCTGACACCAGTCAGAGGATTCAACAGCATTTCAGTTTCAACTCTCTGACACCAGTCAGATCGAAGCAGTACAGTATTCAGATTCAGCTTTTTAGCCAGTAGCTATACTGTTCAGCCCATATGGCCAGGATTCTAAATTCCTGTGTTCACCAGTCTGATCAGCACAGCAGGTACCCGAGGGTACAGAGAGGTATTCAGATGCATGCATCCAGTTTTCAGTTAGCATGACATGACATACACATCATGACATGAATAAATATGATATCAGTAAATAATAATGAATCAGATATTCAGTATCCAGTTTTCAGATTCCAGCAAGCGCATAAATGTATGATTAGGGCCGAGGCCCAGGTATGTTTGATTTATATGATTGTTTGTGCTTGCTTGGGTATTGAGGGAAGTAAGGAGCGCTTACTGGGTGATCTTTATCACTCATCCCCCTCCTTCTTCCATCCTTTTCAGGTGGTTCGTGCTGGGTTCGAGGAGCGGTTGGACCGAGGCTGACGGAGAAGGCACGCACACACATCTCGATCTCAGTATGTATATTAGTTTTGGACCTGTGGGGTCGTATGTAGCTTTTGTATATTTTCAGATGCATCTGAATGTACAGAAACAGTGTATGTATATATGTATAGGCCTTTGGGCCCATTGTACAGAACAATATGTATTTTACAGTCGATGTATATATTTCAGATGTAATCCAGAAAAGCTTCCGCACGTGTACAGTTGTATAGTTTCAGTTTTTGTTTCTTTTCGTAGGATTCCCGTCGCGGGTACCCAGAGTTTCAGTTAATTAATAAAAGGCCCATTCAGAAATCAGCAGCAGGGGTACTCGTGGCGATGGGTCCTACATAATAGCCCAAGGGTATAACTGCATTTCTCTATTTTCATGTTATACATGAAATATTCTTTCAAGAATACCCACGTATAAACCACAAAAGGCTTATAAATAATTATTTTACCCCTGAACCATTTTAGATCTACTTTTTATAAGAAAATCTCACTTTTACCTGTGCATATTGTATTTTGCATGGTCACGGTCGTGTTCACGTACCCGTGCACAACCTAGAAATGCAAGGTCACGATTATGTATGTTTATGTCACGGTCATGCATGTGCAGAGAATGAGAAATTACAGAGAAATCATGGAACCTAGCACGATTAACACACACGATTAGCTCACAACCAGTGCAAGCTTATGAACACCCGTGCACGTAGACACGCACGCCTGTGCATCAAGCAAAAAAGAAAAAAATAAAGCATAAACAAGAATAATGCATAGTAAAAGCTATAGAATTGATATAAATTAGTGAAATAAGCTTAGTTAAACTTACATGATGCATCATATACATATCATGACAGTTATGACATGTCATACAATATTTCAGAAAAGAGATCAAAGGATTCGAATACATATTTTCAGTAGAAAAACATTGATTTCAAGGGTGAATATGAGGGGGTACCTGTGAGTTTCAGCACACCCTTATAGGAACCAGTATCAGGGTCTATATGACCATACTAGCCACTATGTATTGACATATGTTAATGTACTCAATTAGCAGCTTAGTATTATTATCAGTATTTAGTGCGAGACACTCAATTTTCAATTCAGATTCAGTGGCAACATGTGTGTAAACAGTTTCTAGTACGTGTTTACATAGGAAACTCATATGGTTAGAGTGTCGAATCCCTGTATTCATCATTCTGTATAGTACACTTTTCAAATGTAATTTCAGATAAAAATTTTCAGTAGCTTTTATATAAGTTTTTCAGATGATTTTAGGATCTTTTGATCCAACAGTAGTATTTCAATAAAACGACTTTCAAAAAGTTATTTTCAGTAAACAGGTCAAGGCCTAGATATGATTTCAGTATGTTTCATAACATGTCATTCTCCCATGACATATATAGTAAAATATGATTAAAAGTATGATTAATCAGTAAGAAATAGTAAAACAGTAAATGTTCAGAATACATGAAACTCACATGATGATACGTGAGTCACAGAAAGTAAATACCAGAATAGTAAAGATATGTATATCAGAACAAAAAGCTAAATATCAAAATAGTACATGCGAGAACCAATTCAGTTTCTCTTTAGAATATATATTTTAGTGTTTGAATGTTGTGGCAATCCTCCGAGGAGGATTGGTTTAGGGTCAGAGATAGGAAACGCTTACTGGGTGAATGTATCACTCACTCCTTACTTTCCTTTCTCTTACAGATCAGTTTTTTAGGGGTTGAGAGGAGGACATAGCTGCTGACTGGGATCCAGCTTTTGTTTTCAGTTTTGTAGTATGCTTCCGGTTTGCATGCTTTCACAGTTTTCTATTTGCATGTTTTTACAGTTTTATTTGCATGTTATTGTACAACATATGTACACGCACGCTTTTGTATATACTTTGCAGATATATATATATATACATATATACACATAAAGAAATTTTGGGCCACATCTTCGAATGTTCATTCCATGTTTTCCATTGCGATATTTCAGTTCAGTTTTAGGTATTTCTACTGTGTATTATTGGAAACATGTTTTATTTTAAATAAATTATTACTATTATTAATCATATCAAATCAGGTACAGTAATATACAGTAGGAGTGCTTACATTACATCATCTATAAACCATTATAGATTTTTAAGAGGTCGATGCACAATTAGTTCAAACATAGCCCAAACGATAAATAAAGGCTTGAGTGGAATCCTTATTTTCCATAGAATGTAAGAGGTTTATAAAGTCTAAAGTTACCAATAAAAACTCATTCAACTTAAACAAACTTAGTCTACCTTGAGTGTGAGACAATTGGAGTTTAGGGCAGACAACCGTCAAAGACACTAATAACCAAAAAGACAAACCCAGGAATAATAACATAGGAAAAAGAGTGGAAAGGATGAAACCTTGGCTTTAAATACCTTTCAATTCATAGATCAACATTTCTAACCATTGTTAGGTTATTACTCTATCATATTAATTAATAAGAGTTAATAACAATAACATAGGCTATAGAATAGAGTTACTACAATCATCACCAGTTGACACCCTAAATATTGAGAATTTGATCATTACTAGTAATTACCTCATAATCCATGTGGGATTGATATTTTAATTTACTACTTGCCTATTCATACTCTCATGAGGGTATAAATTAACCTAACTCATTTTATCTCATATATTTAATAATGATTTTTAATTAAAAAAAAAGTGTTCTTTTGTTTTTTGTACGAAAACTACTTCATTTTTTGTTTCAATATAAGTATGTGAACTATCCAAATAATTTACTTAATAAAGTTGGATTATCAAATTATTCCCTGTCGATATGATATTAGTTGGGTAATTATGTCATATAGTAAGCATACTTAACGCCTCTAGTTGAATATCATGAGATGATATTAGTATGGATAATGATGATTACCATGTCATTAGAGCATTAGAATGGATTAACAATTAGTAAATCATTTTCCGAACTTGACCAATAGTGATAAGGCACATGGTCATTACAATATAGTCAATGACTTATCATATGATTATGCTAATGTACAAAGTAATCCTTTGACCTAAGTTATCGTGGTTGAATTTGATATGACTCTGAGTGGTTTATATGCAATATAAATATAAAACTCAACATGGTTTATATGATAAGGTCAAGTTAATCATACGTTGTTCGTATACAAAGATGAACAGTGATCAAGATAGTATTTATTGACTTAGAGTTATACAATTAAAAGTATCTATTGACTCAAGAAAAAACCAATTTTGAGTTCCTAAATGAATGTCGATGAATATTAGAAACACAATCTCTAACTAAAGAATAATATAACTCATACAAAGGATGTTTGTGATAATGGGTTTTAAATATATTGATCGATAATTCATAAGATATCAAGATTAAGGTTTTGACAAATCATGTGCCCGAACTCGAGCAAGATTAGACAACAGAAGGATATATCTATAGAAAATGTATGATCAAAAGAATGGGTTCAATAGAGTGTTTTTTCATTATGATTTAAGGACTACGACATATTGTTAAACGTGTACCATAATTATTGAGTTTCCGAATATGTTTTTTAGTTCATCCAAAATAAGGCTCACAGTTGCACCACAGTAAACCTAAAAGGCCATACCAATAAACCTAACATTTCAAAGAGTAAGAATTAATTATCCAAGATTGGTTAGCATCTTCTGAAGGATAATAAAGTTAACATCATATAAAGTGTTACAACGATATAAAAGTAACATTTTAAGAGTTAAAATGTTCTGAGATAAAATTAAGGTGGCTAATTTGTGCATATGATATGCATGTATGGCTATTATTTAACAGAGGATTATGCAAGGGCCATGTAGTTAATTAAACCTACCAATATCATCTATCATCATTTGTCACAATTTTTATCTCACTAAAAGAAATATTTCCCGACCTTCTCTCTAACACACAACCTAGTGTGCTTTTGCCTGGTTTGGTGGATTTCTTTGGAAACTTAATAGAAAGGAAGCTATTCTCCATCATCTATCATCAAATTAACAAGGAGTAGGTATAAAATCTATCCTTCCATATGTTTTGCTTGTTTACATTGATTCTTGCTTGAATGGTGCATGCATGTCTTTTTCTCATTTTTATTTTCATCATATTCTTTCATATCAAACTCATGGAAGCAACACCATAAGATGACTAATTATATCAATTACATATAGCGGTTAACCACATCATCTACTTGCAAGTCCATGACGAAATATAAGCATAACATTTTTTTCCAAAGAGTGGGAAAGAGAACCCCTATTATTACAATTGTTCTCTACCATCTCTTTGACATAACCTTTTTTATCACTTATCATTACAGGATAATGATTATTTCATACCAAATGTGAAGCATACGACATCCACTTTCCTTAACTAAAAATTGTCTAAATTCATTGTATCATGATTTTAGTATTCTAATATATAATTATACACGTAACATTGTCTCTTATCATATAAATTAAGAATGGTTAAAGACTTAAGGATAACGTTTTTACATTCATATTGTTACATTATAAAATTATAAACACTAAAACTAATAACATAATGGTGAATGTAATTCTCTAAATAGCAAACTAAATCACCTTGAAAACATTATTTTGTTCTTTGAAATTCCACTATTTATAATCTGTTATATTGAATTATAGCCCTTATTTAGTGTACTATTGGCATAATTACAAGGTTAAAAAGATCCATACATTTTAAAATTAAAATATTTATTCGATAAAAATTATTAGATGCAGCCTTAAAAAGCGATAATCATAGACAACCATAACAACATCAAATTTTTTTTTTAAAAGAAAAATATATTATTAAACTATCAACACTAATTTTTAGTAACAAAAATCAGTGTATGCATCATTATTCTTAAAAAAATCATAGCATAACCATAATTTTCTATAAATTATTTAAGTAAATTTAGTAAAAAATATTAAAGTTAATATAATTATTATTTTACTCCTTCAACAAATTTAATTTACCAATTTTATTAGTAATAAGACTAAAAATCACATTATTGAATGCATATATTTTACGATGCTTGGTTTTAAAAATAGAAACGGATTGTTCAATCTAACCGTTCAAACCACTGCCCGTTAAGTAAAATAAAAATGGTTTATAGAAAAATCATTTTCACAATTGAACCGAATTAGACTGCATCTAACCACTTGAATGTATCGGTTCAAGACTTGACTACCAATATCAACAAAATATTGAATTTTTTTTAAGTTAAAACTCGAACTTGAGTTAGGAAGAACCACCAAGCCACTAACAATTGAGTGTTTTTTTTTTTTTTCAAATGTAACCTATCATTTGTATTTTATTAAATAGAAAATATAAAATTCTTCATTGTTGGGACAGGGAGCCGATACTTCATCATTCAATTAGGGTATGTGCGTCATCAACCTAAATTTATATTACTTTTTAAAACTATTCAAATTATATATTTAATTTTGAATTATATAAAATTGTTTTAAATTTATATTTAATATTTATTTAAATAAATTCACCGATTAAAGTGAATAAACCTCCTCACTGGATTAATGTCTGAACTAACTCCGAAAACATTGTTATTATGCAATATAATATATTTCTATTTTTTTAATTACTTCTATGGTCTATGTTTCTGTTTTGTCAAACACTACAAGATCCACATCGGAGAGACCTGAGATAACAAGTTAAAATAAAGGAATTCTCTTAAGGTATGGTCAATTTGATCAATCTTTTATCAATAAAAATGAAATATTATTATCAAAATAAATTGTCAAAAAAATTAGTATGTATAAATTATTATTATTATCATTATTATTATTATATTAACATAAAAATATTCTAGTATTTGTTTATATTATCTTACTTAAATGTCATTTAAAGAGTAGTAGGTATAAATTAATGTGTATTTGGTTAAATTAATTTGTTTTTCATTTAAGTTTGTTTTTTTATGTTCTAATATATTCTCTATGTTAATAATATATTATAATTATTTTTTTTATATAATCAAATAATGAAAGATAATTAGTAAAATTATTTTTTCAATTACGGGTAAAGAAGCATGCTTTCTTTGATACTTATGCATTTTTCCTTTCATCTTTTCTTTCTTTCCTTTTCCTGTTGTTGATGTGAAGTGAAATTCTTCCAAACACAACCTTACGTTAGAGCATCCAAACTGAAACATGAATTAAAAAGGACCCAAGTCACAATTTTATTGATGATGAAATAAATATACTCAAGCAAAAATTTTGAGGGTATGCGCAAAAAATTGACAGTCTGAACTAAGAAGAGCTTCATAACCACCAAGTGGAAATCACAAGTCTATTAAACAGGCCAAAAGTGTCAATCAGGACTATAGCTCTTGTATCATGACCGCTTAAAATGTTTACCCCTTTGTACTGCGTAACATCTCATACATATAAAACGGGCCAAAAGTGTCTATCAGGACTATAGCTCAATAAGAATCTTGTTTACATAATATCATATTCATAAAAGCTTTTAGCTATCTGAACTTGACCAAGGATTGTACCAACAGATATATATGAATCTTCTGAGGTCCCGTGGATAGAACACACACTGTCACTAGGCCCTGAGTCACACAGTTCTGATACCTGAAAACAATATCATGTTGAATTATAGCAAACCCATTTGACCCTTTTCAAGAGCAACTAGTAAGAATTAGGGATGCCATTGTAAAAGATTTCTTTGCTAACTGACGTTGTCCATAGATAAATCAAGAGTAAATTTTTATTGTGATTTATACCTGACTATCTAGCGTAACCTTTGCTCTTCATAACTTAAATCAATCCTTGGGTCAGTGACAAGTAAATTTTTGAATGACCAATCCACCAGGTTGAAATTCAAGTCATCTTGAAGCCATGGAGCATCCAAAACCGGCAGCCATTGACTTTCTATTATCAGCCATGTTTTAAGTTATCTCTACCAACATATTTATGCTACCTATAATTTCTTTAAATTGTAGTCGATTCATCTGTAAGATTCACAAGGTTCTAATTTCATCTTGGAGATCACTTCAAAAAAATTTTCCTTTCAACCAATACACACTTTTAATGCATATAATACACGTTTCTAATTTCATCTTAAAAAATTTAGTTTAAATCCTTAACTGAAATTAACATAAAGGTCGTGGCAGGTATCATAAAAATCAAATGGCCTAACTTATCTTGTGTGGTGTTTTAGGAACTTTTCTTGGCAGCTTGAGTAGTGTAGAAGTATCTCACTAGAGAAACCATTATCTTGCCCCAAGATTGAAGGCGAGTAAGGCAAATTAGGCCTAGGAAAATCGTCAGTTATTAAACCTCAACAACTTTTTGCTAAGGCTCATTGATAAGCCTTTATCTTTAGGCGAAAAAAATTAACAAAAAATCATCCCCAAAATAATTGAAAATAAGTTTAGACAACCAAAAAAAAAAAAAAAAACCTAACATTAAAGAAAAACTGAAACCCGAATTTAGAACAAATTACACCATCAATAAATTTGAAGACCTATAATTTCAAATTACTTACAATTATAAACAAAAAATAATTATCAAATATAATAAAAAGAGTCGATGAAACTAAAACCCAGAAACCAAATTTAAGGAGGGCGGGGGTGGGTGTGGTGGTGGTGGTGGTGGAGGGGTGGAGGATAGGGGGGAGGAGAACACAGTATAAAGAATCACCTAACTTCACATTCAAATATTCAAACGCAAATCAAACTTACAAAAATTCAAACATAAAAAAAAAAAAAAAATAGTCATTAAGAAAAAGAGCTAACCATTGAATTCATGCATACATCAACATGCTCATAAATTACAAAATGAATAAATAATTATGGTTTCAAAGTAGTTTGAGTGGAGATCGAAAAAACTTTCAAACAATCGAAGAAGACAGAATATGAGTTGAAGGGAGATTGTTGAAACTACTGAGCAATAGAGATACCCTGAGGAGAATTTGCGAACAACATTGCAAATGAATTTAGATTTCTTTAGGTTTATAATGGTAGTTTTTCCAATGACATTTCATCCCAAATAAAAAATTACTAAGCTTAAAATAGTCAAATTCAGCAATTGACTTGTTTGCCACCTCACGTTGCTAAATTAAACAAAATAATATCAACAGTAAAAAATAGATTATGGACTAATCACAAATAACCCTCAACCAAATACCCTTTAGCATGATTAATAACTACAATTATATCCAATATCATACCATTAGTTTTGTTAAAGAAAACCCTAAAGACCAAGAAAAATAAAATAAAATCATTAATAGTTACGTGGATAATGTATGATATATTATTTACTATTAGGAAATATAAAAAAAAGCAAATTATAATAATCACATATTAATTGCTACAATTATATCCAATATCATATCATTGCGTTTGATATAACAAACATAAAAAAAGAGAAGAAAACATTTCAATAGTTTTTATTTCAAGAAAACATTAATAATTGCACGAAGATGCATCATATATTACTTAATGTTAGGAGCTATAGTAATTAAGCAATTAATCAAGCATACTATACTAATCAAATTGGTCTAGTTAATATGCCTGGTCATCAAAACGATCAGTGATAGCGTGCAAGTATGTAATACAAGATTGTCAAATCGAGTACCAAAAGACGCTAGAATATTCACGAAACAGAAAGTAATTAGTTTGAGCGACACATAATTTGGTAACGAGATGGATTTATTATTCGTGAAGTGACAATTAGATGATGAGCAATCAATAATAACACTCTGCATAAAACGGCGAAGTAGTGGTAAAAACTCTGGCATTTTCCAAAAGCTGGAGAGAAGCAATGAAAGATTGTAGCAAGTAAATTGGAAAAGCAAAGAACGTAGTCAAAAAGGGGGGATCCTAGGGACTGTAGATTAGTCAGCACGAGCCCACTTCTGCAAAAATAAAAAGTAAAAAAACCGCCTGTTTAAACTAATAACGTGTCAACTACACATTTGTGACTACTCTTCCCTTCTATTATTAATACACTTCTATTATTAGCACACGTGTGTACGTTTCCGTTGTCTCCTTCCTTGTCCAAACGCCCCAGCCCTCGAACTCTCTGGCACCTACTGTGAAAAGAGCGAAACAGGAACTAATACTCGTACTAATTTTTATACGTACATGAAAAGTATACATACATAATACTGAAACAGAAATGGGTCCATTTATTCTGTGCATAAATTGGAGCTTTTTCGTGGACGACAGGATACGAGTCTGCGGCTCTCGACTCTCTTTCTCTCATAAAAGCTTTACTTGTCTCTTACTCTCTTTAACCTTTTAGCCGGTTGCAACACTGTCCTTTTCTTTTTAATCTCTGGCTTCAAATTAAAATTTAAAGGGTCGTTCTTGTGTCTCTAGCAGTAGTGCTACGACAACTACTTCACATGAAAATGGAGGATCATCATAATCACAACCAGCATCCCAATCGCCAAGACTATGGTGGTTTAGCGGATCTAAGGCAGCTCATGAACGGTAGAGGTACTCATTTTCCGGATATCCCACAAGCGACGGAGTTGTTTCCTGGTCATCGGAGTCTGACGCCAACCCCACAAGGTCACCGCTATGAGATGTTGATGGTGGGTCGTCAAGTGAGTGAGTTGATGGCTTGCGGGCCTCAACAATTTACTAATATTATCACTAATATTAATAATAATTATACTAATAATACAGCTAGTAGTGCTGCTGTTTCCACGCCTAGTCTTAGTGGGTTTGAAGGTGAAGCCGGTGGTTCTTTTGGAGGGGAAGGAGGAAGTGGAAGATGGCCGAGACAAGAGACTTTAACTCTTCTTGAGATCAGATCTCGTCTCGATTCCAAGTTTAAGGAGGCTAATCAGAAAGGTCCTCTTTGGGATGAAGTCTCTAGGTATACAAATACAAAGCCCTAATTTTCTAATTCTTCTTCTTTGACGTTAAGGACATTTCCGGCCTGATATTCTCCTAACTATTCTTTAATCAGTGACTTCTTCTTGGGGTTTTTGTTTTTTCTATTAGCAATTACGAAGAAATGGGTTCCTTCTTCATCTTATATAGAAGATTCAAGCAAAACCCTTTCTTAATGTTTTTGGATTCCAGAAGAAAAAATTTATAGGATTAATATTTTATTTCTTTCTCTTTCTTCTGTGATAATCAATTCATGTCTTTTCATTATTCACCGAGACATTTTAAGTGAAAAACACTCTCACTTTGTCTAAAAAATGTTTTACCTATATATCACTCTGCTCCTTTATTTAATTTAAAAAACTCTTACTATGTTTTTTTTTTTTTTTTTTGGTTTCGGGTTTGGGGTTAGAAACGACTACACTATGATGAAGTTTTAGTTGCAGACCCATGTGATGTTTTCTTCTTTGCTTATTGCTTCTGTGGTTCAAGTTCTGCATAAGTTTCCAGTTTCAACAATGTAGTTTCTTTTGCAAAAGAGACGGTCACAAATTTTTTTGGTGGAGTGATCATCTACAACTAGTCTTTATCTTATGTAACCAGACATTTATTATTTTCTCTTGCCTTTGTTTGGGCAATTTGAAATGTCATACTTTTTAGTTGACCAAAGTGTACAGACACCGCAAAGAAAGCGCATGTGATTTTATATACTTAAGGAACTTTAATGGATGTTCTACTGTCACTTTTTTTTTTCTTGTACATTATCATTATTTTTTTTTTTTCCTTCAAAATTTTCATTATAAGCTAGGGTTCATTTGTATTTGGGCTTAGTTATTCTTATTTAATTTCTTTTATGGTTTTTTACAGGATTATGTCGGAGGAGCATGGGTATCAAAGGAGTGGGAAGAAATGCAGAGAAAAGTTTGAAAATTTATATAAATATTACAGGAAGACAAAGGAAGGAAAAGCTGGAAGACAGGATGGTAAGAACTATAGATTCTTTAGGCAACTTGAGGCTCTCTACGGAGACAGCAGCAATTCGGTTTCAGTCCCCGACACCCACCTTGTTGGATCCAGTCCTCGTTTTCATACTGCTACCAACACTTGTAATCGGGCAAATCAAGAGCTCTTTCACTCTCATCAAAAGCTTTGTGATAGCCTTAGCCTCTCTAACTCCTCTGAATTCAGTTCGTCGTCGTCAGATGACAATGATTTAAGAACTATGGAGAATGATGCAACCGAGAAAAGGCGGAAGAAAAGAGGAGGAAGGAGCTGGAAGATAAAGATAAAAGAATTCATTGACTCACAAATGAGGAAGCTAATGGAGAGACAAGAGTCATGGTTGGAGAAACTTACTACCACTCTTGAACAGAAGGAACAAGAGAGGATGTTGAGAGACGAAGATTGGAGGCGACAAGAGGAAGCTCGCATAGATAGAGAACATGAGCTCTGGGCTAAAGAGAGAGCTTGGATTGAAGCTCGCGATTCTGTTTTAATAGAGGCCTTACAAAACTTAACTGGAAAACAATTGAACAAGGCTTCATATCGCGATGAGGTAATGGCTTCTCAGATTCAAAGACAAAGCGACAACCAGAATGAAAATGTGAGTCAAGAGGTGAGTGACAACTGGGAAGAATCTGAGGTTACAAGGCTAATACAACTGCGAACAGGCATGGAAGAAAGGTTTCAACAAAGTGGGTGTTCTCAAGAGTTAGTATGGGAGGAAATTGCAGCTAACATGGTGTGCTTAGGCCATGACAAGGATAGCTTAATGTGCAAAGAAAAATGGGATAACATCAACAGTTATATGAAGAAAACTAACAAGAAACGGAAGGAGAGTTCAAGAGGCTGCAGTAATTACTTCATGTACAATCAAGGAGGAGGATATTGTGAGATGAAAGAAGAAGAGAAAGAGACTGCAATAAGACTTCATCAAACAAATGAAATTTCTTCACCTTCATACCCTAACGTTGCGAATGCTGTGAGTGATAGTTGCTTCCGCTTACTATTGGCAGATGGCGATCACTTATGGGAAAATTATGGATTGAAGGTGAGCAGGGGAGAAAATCAGTAAGTTGAATCAAATAAAATTTAGTATCTGCAAAGAGTAAGACTTTAATTTGACAATGTCTTTCTGTGAGACAAAGGAGCTGACTGAAGTGAAGATTTACACGTAGGATTTCGGGATTGATTTTGATCTTAGAACCTGATATTTTAATATCTTTCTCGAGGACATTAAGTTAGGGGAAAAGACTTGAATGTAATATTACTTTACTTTTGTTCTTCCTTCTCTCTCCCCAATTAATGCATGCAATCGTATTGGTTTCGTATTATTATGTTGCTTTGTTTGTCATTTTGCGCGCACACACACGCATATATATGTGTGTGTGTGTGTGTGATGCACACAACAAAATTAACCCATAAAGGAAGCAATGGTTAAGTTTCAAAACTTAATATGAAAAGCAATATAGATTTTACTCTCTTATGTTAAGTTTCAATTATTTTTTGAAGGAAAATTCTAATCTCCCATCATAAAAATCTAAAAGAATATCAATTTTGAAAATAATGCGGCTCATCTTGTTAGACCTCTTACTTTAATTCTGAATGATTTTATATCCAAGTATAAGAATGTAGCAATATTTTATATCATTTCTCTAATTTCTAAAGTTACCTTCAAATTTAGAACCACCCAATTACATATTAGTTTATATTAATAAGTTTGTATGAATAGTAGAATTATTCATTTAGTATTCTCTTATATCCCTGTGCTAAATTAATTTGGTGATTTTCATTGATTACCTTTATATTTTTTATAGATAAAATAGAAGTGTAAGATAAAGCATATAGGATTATGTTAAAAAAATAACACATCAATACGAATTTCAAGTGAATTCATAATTTTATCATTTATCAATAAGTGTTCAGGGAATGAAGCTCTGGGTAATCAAGTCTAACCTTAGAAGTTCTTTTCTCATCAGAAGAAGAAGAAACTTGTGTTACCAAAAGTGCAGCTTTTTTGTCTTTCTCAATAATGTAATAACTTATTCCCTTATTTTCTAGACATGTTTGGCTTTTTATCGCCGAACAAAAAGTGCTAGCCTTCAATAAAATCAAGCCATGCCCCATTTTCAGATTTTCATATTAAAGTTTTACTTCATTTTGCCTTGTGAAAACTTGAGGTAAAAATTTTTACGTAATTTTACTTGTTTTATATGAACCCTAAAAAGATCACCAAATAAAAAGGGGAAAAAGTTGGATTTCGTCCCAACAATCTACATTAAAAATCTTTCACATTGATCTTTCTCCATCAACTCTGCACTTAATAAATTGGATCTGAGTGTGATAAGATCAGAACTGGGATTTCCTCTCTTTCTTTTTTACTTCTTTCGGCAATAGTCATACTAATAAACAAACGTTAACAAAATTTAACGTGAAATTCTGCACACAAGAAGAGAAAGATTGATGATAGTGATGGCAAAACTCAAAGTGCATACAAACATAATATGTAGTCTAGTCTGACGAAGAAGGCACAGAGTGTCCGTATTGCATGGGAAAGAGTAAAGAAGCTTCCCACAAGAAAACAACTCAACTGAGAGATATTCCAGTCATTATCAACTGGGAGTTTCTTTTTTTTTTTTATTCGTTTTTATTTTTTGAAATCTTGTTCTTGAATTGAAACTTCGTGCCAACAGCTGCTTGTCCCTAGCCTTGGAGACAGTTTGGGAATTAGCAGTGTTGTGATTTATTAATTAATCCAATCATCAGCTTTTCTGCTGACACTCCTTTGTATTTGATGTGACTATACTTTCTGCACTGAGCTTAACAGAAACTCTGTCTCTTAGCCATTGTTAATTCCCCATAACTTAAAATTTACATCAATTTGCCCGTAATGGGTAGGTCTGAGTGGTTAAGGGGGCCATGGGTAGTCTGAGTGGTTAAGGGGGTGGTTTCCAGGCTGCAATTCGTTATAAAGTCCGAGTTTAAGTCTATAACTATTAAACTATAATTTAAACGGCTAGAAATTATGTTAACAGACTCTCATTCAGAAATTTTCCTTTTCGATGTAATCAGTATACTAATCCTGCCGATAGACACTCCTCAAGTAGGCCGAGCGGTGAGAAGAGCCTGATAGGCCACCGAGACAGTGACGGAACCGGGGGATTGGTTAGGCAGCAGGCTCATGCGAAGCTTCTGAGAAAAAAAAAATTACATCAATTTGCTTACTCCAATCTCTTCCTCTAACCTACAATCTTTTTAATACTTTAAACGACTGCTTCTTTACCTTTAAATAGTAATAACAGTTTTTTTTCTTTTTATTTCATCGATATTTTACAGTTCTCATGGGGAGATCTGAACAATGTAGACTAATTCCAATGCACAAGATAAGCAATTTTCGTTTAAGTTGTGTACATTACTTGAAATTAAAAGGTAGGCTAACGGGTAGAAGTACTGTTTTCTGGAAATAATTAAAGGTACCCTATTTTGCTTTTACGAAGAAAATAACAGGAAGAAGGAATTGATGATAAACGTAAAACACGTAATTGGAGGCTCTGAATAAATGGAATGGGCTAAGGCGTCACCCTTTTGTTTAGGAAAATTTATTAAAATGCCCAACATTTAGGTTTAAATGAAATCGATCTACTTTTTAAGTGTTATACCTATATAACTAATACATTATACTTTAACGAAAGTGCTCATATATAAAAAAAAATTTTAAATTTATCTCGGACATTTGAAATCTCACACATTCACCTTGTGTACTGATTGAAACCACACATGCTCAAATTCCTCTCAAGATTTTCAATAATTTCACTAAGATTTTGACGATTAAAAGAGGGGAAAAAAAGTTAATATATTGTTCCTTATAATGTTTAATAGATTATAAAGTCAAGATTTAACCATTTTGTAGTAGATTTTTTTCACTAAGATTTTGACGATTAAAAGAGGAAAAAAAAATTAATATATTGTTCCTTATAATGTTTAATAGATTATAATATCAAGAGTTAACCATTTTGTAATAGATTTTTTTCGCTAAGATTTTGACGATTAAAGGAGGGAAAAAAGAATTAAAATATTGTTCCTTATAATGTTTAATAGATTATAATGTCAAGATTTAGCTATTTTGTAGCCGATTTTTTAGGTTTTAAAGCTCAATTTTGCCAGTTAAAACTGTTTGCAATAGCTTGAATCATTTGTGATTTTCATAATAGGTGTAGAATCAATTGATTGTAAATTTGGGTTTAAAAATTAGAGACTTAGGATGACTTCGGTAACTATACGTGATTCATAGTTATCATACAAATCACACATGGTAACGAAGGTTGAAGATGAAGGATTTTTTGATATTTTTCAATTACATGTGACCCATGTGATAGGAGTTTTAGGATATTTTCTATCATACGAATTGATATGCAAATGATATATGAGACCCATGTGATGGGGATTTTTTGTCATTTTTTACTGTGTAGAAGGTTTTGAAATTCACCATACAGGTCGTGTGATGAGTTCCACAACATGTGATGGGAGTTTTATGCTATTTACTAATTCCAAATGGGTCTAATATTTTTCATTTTTAGAGGTAAATGATATTTTTTAATTTAAAGTATTTTGATGTGTAGTTTTCAAATCTTTTGTCCTTTTTTCAATATGTATAAAACATGCATGTGTTATGAAAATTAACCTATATATTGCATAATATTGCTATTGGACATAAAAGAAAGCATGAGGCTACATTTGGGGAATTGAGATTCTCTATTGAGCACCAAGTATCTTGGTGTGAGCATGCTCTTACTTACTTTCTCTCATTAAGCTTATATTTATTTTATATTTGAGAGACTTATTCTTAACTCTATTTAGAGACAATCTTACTTTCAAAAACTTGTAATTAAAAACAAGGTATAAAAGAAAGAAATTTTATTGCATAAAAAACTATTGTATTTTGACGTGTTTGAAGATAATAGAAACTCAATCAGGTTTGATTGAGGAAAAAGACAAGGTTCGAACCTCTATAAATTGACTAAACAATCTTTTTCTCTCACTCTCTTTATTTTGCTTGATATCTAATTTAATTTGTAATAATCAAATCGTTTGATGATTGATTATGTGTTGAAAATTGATTAATTGATTATTTGCATTGTCTTAGTTGTTAATTTTTTTTTAAATCCTATTCAACCTCCCCCCCCCCTCGCCCTCGCCCTCGCCCTCGCCCTCGCCCTAAGATTATTTTCTAGTTTAAAGTGTTTTATATAGACATTTCTAAAATAAACCACACAATGTGTATAGAGATGTACGATCAATCATATGATTTTCTCGTCACGATTTTACAATTTTAAAGATAGATGAATTGCATAAACATAAATCATACACATGTATTTATGAATAATCAACAAAATTTCTTTTTATTAATAATTTGTATAAATATATAATCACAATGATATAACAAAAATCAATTAACTTTCTGGCACTGCCTAATATCCTTATCTCAAGATATCACAAAATAGATCAAATCTCCACATTGCTTCTATCCAAGCAAAAGACCATAGAGTTTTTGAAGCCCTATAAATACTTTGAAAATTGAGGGTAATTGTTAAACTATAAAAGCCAACCTGAATAATAACTTTCAAAGAAACAACTGGCTATAGAAGTAACAACTCGCACCTAAACCTACCTTTATGTATTGAAATAAAAAATGCAATCTACAAATTGCCAATCTTTTTTTTAATTTTATCTTGAAAGTATAACGGATCATTCTAAAAAAAATGTGAGGAGAAAAGAAAGAAAAAAAGAAAGAAAGAGACACATAAATCAAATATACAAATGTAAATAGTTAACATCTGACACTTAGAATTAAATAACATTATCCTAAGACAGAAAAGAAGACTCTCATAGATATCTACAAACTCTAGTCATGACCCTTGTTTAAATTAATTCTTTCTGAGGACATTGAACTTGTAATTTTTATTTACACTTTGTCGAAACACTTTTTAAACATTATTAGTAACATAATCGCAAATATAAATATTTAAACAGTGGATCGAATCATGTTATAAAATTAATATATATACAACCATCATTGTCTTTATTCTATCTTTCACCATAATGGATATGACAATTAATTAACTGATTATAAATATTGTTATCGTAATTTATCTTTTGAATTACTTTAAATTATAAACATTAATCATGATAGTTACCATAAAACAATTATAATACCTATAATTAAAAGAGATTTATAATTATCATTAACATTTTAATTATAATAAAATTATATGTACTTAAAAGAAAATCAAATTGAATACTAATAATGATATATTATATGATTAAATGATTTTAATTTAAAAATAAAATAACATATAATCAAATATTAATATATCATCATTGACACCCTAATTTAATACTCACTTTAAATGCATATAAAATTTTCCTTTTATTTTATATAAAATTAAAGGCCAAAGGACTTATTCTCTCCCAAGGTTTGCTGAAAAGACAAATTCTCACCCTCTAACTTTGAAAAACCTAAATACCCACCCGTTGATCTAACAACCACGGTTGATAGCAAAAACAATTAGATTTAACAACTTCCTCCAAAAATGGATGAGATAAATCTAGTTTCCTCCACCAAACAGGTCTCTTGATTAGTTTATTGTCGATCACCACCACCAACAATGCTACCAATGGTGGTGGCTTTTTATTCTTATTTTTATTTTTATATTTTTTTAAAATTTTTGTATAATTTATTTTAATATTATTTCAATATTTTGATTATTTTTTATAAAATTTATTTTATTATTTTTAAAATTCTTTTATAAAAAAATGAAAATATCCTTTTGACTATTAATTTTTAACCGTTAATTGTTAAATTTAACTATTGACTTTAATCAATGAACAGACATTTAAATTTTTCAAAATTAAAGGATAAAATTTTGTCTTTTCAACCAATCGAGAAGGGGACTAGTCCTTTGGCCAAAATTAAGTAACCATGTTTTGGTAGTTAATATCTTCGTTAATTTTCAATAAATTTATAATTCAATACGGATCCTCATGGATAGGGTCGACAAGATTTTTGGCAAATCTAGGTACATTAAAAACATAGCCGGTTTATCATAGACCCAAAATGTTAATTTGGGCCTTAGCGAGCCCAACGCTCGTTGTAATGGGACCTGGGCCCGATCTGAACCTTGTCAGTCCAATGTACAAACAAATGCTTGACCTTCTCACTTAAATCAAAAACCCTAACGAAAAGCGCGAGGCACAGCATAGCCTCTTCCTCGCCTGTAACTCTTCTCTTCTACCTGTAAGTTCTTGTGTTTTTATATTAAATGATTTTGAGTTCTACATCTGAAAAATATAAATATTGATTTTATTTTTTTATAGAGGGGAAGATAAGATGAGATTAGAGAAGTGTTGGTTTTGTTCCTCTACTGTGTATCCAGGGCATGGTATTCAGTTTGTTCGCAATGATGCAAAGGTAAGAATTCGAATTTTCTTTTATTCGTTTTGAAGTGTTTTGGTTAAATTAATGATGATTGCACAATATCTTTTTTATTTTTTCCTAGGATTTTTCATTAAATTGTTTGTACTGTTTTACGAATCTGTGATAATGATATCATATAGTTGGGGCCAAGTAATTGTGACGCCTAATTGCTGTATTTCCTGTGTCATAGCTGCTGTGTGAAGCTTAATTTCCGTATTTCCTGTATTATGTCAGTGTCTGACTCTTAAGCCGTGGAATTTGTATATGTTTTGTAACGTAACTGTGTGAGCTCCATGTAGAATATTGATTTGAAGAATAGTGAACAAGTACCTTACCAAAGTTTAGGGACCAGAATTAAAAGCCTAGTGATTTCAGAGAAACCAGAGAAAAGCTACAAACCAAACTAGACTCCGAGGATTACCTCAAAAGCCAAGAAATAATCATAGAACTAATATATTCTTGATAGTGCTGCTTCTCATTATGATGGTGCTGCCTTCGGTATTGCAAAACTGAGTCACTGGTTTGTTGACGACCATCTATTTTTGTGATTGCTTTTGTAATATGGGTGGCAGCAACTTGGTGTGATTTGTATTATGTAATTATTTGTTCCGATTGGGTTCTTTAGGGAACTTGATTTTAGTTAAAAGTCTTCACTGCCTTTACATGAACCTTTTCCTCCTTTTTCAAGGGACATAGGACTCATTCAGGTGGGAAGTGACTAGCTGTGAAATGGGGAAGTGGTCTGTTATGTAATGCAGTAATAAAAGGGGAAGTGGGCAGTTATGAAGGCAATTATAGGCAACAGTAAGGGTGGGAAACACGAGCAGTTATGTAGGCAGTTTATGGAGGCAGTTATGGGCAAGTTTAAAAGAGGGATTTCGGAAGGAAGGAGGCAAGGAAAAAATTAGGTTTATTTTGGGTAGCATTTGGCTGATTGAGGGAGTCTAGCACCAATTAGGGGGAGATTTTGACCTCTCAAAAGCCAGACTTGGGAGGGGAAGTTGTTGATTGTTCATTCTTGTTTTTGTTATTGTGTTGTGTGTAAAAGCATATCTAACTCTCTTCCATTGTGAAGTTGGTTGAAATGATACAAATTTATTGTCTAATTTTATCATTTTACAGTATTAATGTGTTTATCTAATAATATTTTTCCTGGTTATATGTGGGATTCCTAACAGATATGCAATTTCTTATTAAAATGAATAAAATAAATGACATTTCTCTGAACCTCAGAGACATCTGAAATTTTACTGTCTTATAATAATGAAGTTTCCTCTTATGACTGTAGTTGGAATATTCTGCTATTTCTCTTATTTCATACCCAGGGAGTCCCACAATTACCATTTCTTCAATTCTATATTTATCATCACACAATGTTAAACTTTGCAGTGCTTGCTTAGCAGGATTATAAAATATGATATTCAACCAGATAATGTGTCTCATATTATTCATTGATTAATCCTTACGCTACATTCACAATGTGTTATGAATGTTCTGTAATCATTGGCTGTGCATGTAGCACCTAACAAGTGATCCTTCTGTAGATATTCCGATTTTGTAGATCCAAATGCCACAAAAACTTTAAGATGAAGAGGAATCCTCGTAAAGTAAAATGGACCAAGGCCTATAGGCGGTTGCATGGGAAGGACATGACACAGGTGAATACTTGGGTTCTCATTAACTTTGTTTGCTGTCTTTCTGGTTACACAAGCTCTGTTGTGTGAATGACTATAGTAACATTGAATGCTGATCTTTTTTTTTTTTGCGTTGTTCCAAGGACTCAACTTTTGAATTTGAAAGGAAACGTAATAGACCAGAGAGGTATGACAGAAATCTTGCAGAAAACACTCTAAAGGCTATTAAGAAGATAGATAAAATCAGAGTGGCCAGAGACGAGAGACATCATAAACAGAGGTTTGTCACCTTCTTTAATTTGTTTAATTATGTTTTATCTAGCCACTGATTTCTGACCGAAAAATTCTGGCAGGATGAAGGGGAAGAAAGCCAAGGAGCAGAGAGAAGCTGCTGTCGAATTGGAGCAAGGAATCCACCTTGTCAAAGCCCCATCAGTTCTTGCACAAGATCAATCTCTCACTCTTCCGAAGGTTAAAGTCAAGGTCACCCAAGCACAAGCGGAGGAGAATCATGCCATGGAAGAGTAATTTTAGTTTTTGGGCTTATTCTTGTTCCTCTCATTTCTTATATATGCCAACAATGTCATATTCACAGCTCTTTTTCCAAGTGTCAAGAAGTTTGTTGATTGTTGCAGCGAAAGTGTTACCTGAAACTTATAGTTTCCAAGTGTCATGCCATGGAGAATCAGCTCTTTTTCTTTGATGGTCATAGTTCTTTTCCTTTTTGCCTCTATTAGAAAATGGACTAGGAAGATTGGAAGAACAATAACATCTTATTAGTTCTTGAGCGTTTGATATTAGGAACTTTTCATGTTAACTTATGCATCTTATTTTTCTTTATAAGAAATCAAAGCATAGCGGTAAATTTATTTCTTTATATCTGAGAGTTAGCATAGAACTTGTGTATCGTGTTTGAAACTAGTTAGAGTTGGAATTACTTGAGTGACTTTATTTTCAATAATAATATTATATTTACTAACTTTTCTTACGAATTGTTTTAAATTAGACATAAGAAAATAATGACATCATTGTTTTACTTTTTAGCCTCTAATTTTTTATTAAAAAGATATCAATTTTTTTGTAAAATAATTTTATATGAAACAATAATGTTATTATTTATTATAATACACTACGTCTGTGGGTTGCCGGAGTAAATTAATAAATTTGAAAAATCCATACGATAATATGTGATGGTAAAAACTCTCGAAGGGTCTGTATACACTTAATATAAATTAATAACTCGTGAATGCTGACTGTAAAATATTAAGTGCATACCATGTGGAGGAGAATGGTTTAAAATGTAAATGTAGTTTGCTTGTAATTAAAAATGAAGTCGATTCTTAAATGTTGGTAAACAAATTAATTAGAATTATGTACTGTTTTGATAAATAAATAAATTCACAATTTTATTAGGTTAAGTGCAATAAATCTTAGTTATTTAAAAAGTATATTAAATTGCTAGATTGATTGGATAAAAAATTAGAAAAATAAATGATATTTATTATTAATTTATCGTTTACTTAAATTTTTTCAATTATTAGATTTTTTTTTCTCAAAACTATAAATTTATAGAGGTTTTACTGGATGTTCCAAAAAACTCAATATTATGGTTGCTGATTTCAATAGTATTTTATTATCCAATCTGCGTGGCAAGTAAGGTATTAAAAAATGATTTATATAATTATAATTTTACCTTTATTTAATGTTTAAAACAAAAATGTCATCTTTTTTTAATTAAAATCTCAAGTAACTTTAACGCCTATTTTTATTATTTCGCCTTTAATCAAACAGTCATTAAAACAAAAATAATTTTGTTCTACCAAAATCTTTGGTGAAAATGCTTGAGTCATTAGTAAAAAACATTGAAATTATAAAGAGAATTAGAATCAAAATATTTTGATGAAAGATGTCAAAATCTTAGAAATGGCTAGAACTGAAATGTTTAGATGAAAGATGTTAAAATCCTCAATAAAAGAATGCTAACCACCATCGAGGTGAGAGATGAGATAAATTTTGTTGATCCCATTGAAATTGAAAATTGGTTTGATTGATATAAGTAGTCAATTCTGTTTGGATTTTGAAGATAGGTTGAGCGAGATAAGAAGTAGTTTATTTTGAGTTGAGAAATTGCCAATGTAGATCAATATGAGAAATTATTAACATCAATCACGAAAAAACTCTCATTCAATTTCAACCTTTTGATTGTTGTAGTTTTCCCTTGCCATCTTCATTCAACCCCCACTATTAGTTTATCACAGTGTTCTCTCATCTTTACGACTTTGATTTAGTTTAATATATTAAGTACGTTTAAGTAAAATAATATTTCAGTATTCTTTTATTATTACCATTAAGATACAATAATTATTTATATATGTCAATTTAATTTCCCGCTATGATTTCTCTAATCATTTGAGTTTTATATGTGACCTTTAATGTTATTGTGACCTAGTTGAAAGCTCAAAATCGACTCTTCAAAAAATGTGTCCAAAAGCTCATTGACTATAGCAAATATTTAGTAATAGGTCATAGACCCTAAACTATAACAAAGACAAATTTCATAGAATATTTTCCTTTATAGTACATGTTGTGTAATAAAATCTCTTCACTATCAAATCTCCATAGAGAACTAGTTCATGGTATGTCAAAACTCTAGCCTTAGTCATTTATTAAATCATCAATCAGATATTTAAAATGTGTCACCATGAACAACCATTCGTTGACTTTTTTTTTATACTTTGACTAGAAATTTTCGTTTTCAATATTTATTGACATTTGTTTGGAAACTCAAAATCAAATTTTTCAAGCCAACAATTCTTTCTTAACTATGACTTGTATCTACATAAAACATATGAATATGTTATAGATCTAACTGTGACATTTCAAATCTAATAATCAATGGCACACTAGTATAATCCTACGACAAATTACTGACTACATTTTAAATGTTCATATGATTCATCATAATTGGTTATGTTCGAAAAAAAAAATTCACTAACCGTTAATTCACATTTAAGTCATAATGATATGACTTTCATAGTCACTCATACTAATATTATCTCATAATAGTCAATAGAGCATTCAACTTATTTAGTTTGCAATATCATTGCCTAATTGGCATCATGTATGTAAGGAATTCTTTGATGATTCCATCTTCCAAAGATCTGCATCATCCAAATAATTAATATGCATATAATAATTTAGTAAATTAAATAAGGTGAAACATAGCACTCATATGAAAAATAGAATACTTCTTTTTTTAATATAAATTATTTACATAGGATATATGAAACACTTTTTTTTTTTTTTTTTTGAAATGAGGGTATATGAAACACTCTAAAACCAACAACATGACTGGTTTTTAGAACATACACTAACAAAACTCTCATGTGAGTAAGTTTTCCAAACATGCTCTTTATATTTAAAATACATATTACATTCATTAGTTGACTTTTGGGAGTTTTCGGGTGCATGTTATCGTGTTTTTCCACTACTCATTCATAATGTTTTCATCTTGAAAAACTAACTCTAGTTGCACCCTAGTAGTTGATAATTACTATGCTTTATTTATCAAACAATTCTTACAATGCTATGATTCTCTCTTATCACATAAAAAAATGGGGTGCAAACAAAACAAAACAAAATCGCAGTCATACTTTTTCATATATTTTTTGTTTTCGTTATTGTTGAATACTTGTTGTATTGATGATAATAAAAATATGTTAAAAAGACTAATTTATCCTTAGAATGACTTGGTTCATAACCAAAAATATATAAACTTTATTTTTATAGGTTTCGGGCAATACAAGACCGTGTGCCTACTAAGCACAACTAAGTGTAGTTATAAATTAACTCATGCATCTAGGGCATGTGATTTTCCAAAAAATTTTTAGATCCAAAATAATCATATTGTGCTAGAACATGGTTGCATTTGCATAGTTTAGGACCAATGCACAATCTAATGGTTGTTTTGATTTTTAATGGGTAATATTGTTTGTGTAGCTAATGGTTTTAGAGTCGGAAAGTTATAATGAAAAGGAGGGGAATACTTAAAAGACAGATAATTACAGAAGCTCTCTTCGATAGTGTCAATATGTAATGGAGTCTTATCATTTCAATAAAGCAAGAGTGTTGAGGAGAGGTTGTGTTTAGATATGAAATTGTATGTATTGCTAATTCACTCAAAACATTTGGTCAAACTGTGCATGTTATGTTACTATCTTTACCTTGTTTCAACATTGTTTGGTGCAACCACAAGAGAATGTGCAAAGGATAAAGGCCAATAAAAAAATTTTTAAATTACGAGTAGAAACAATTGTAGGAGGTGTTGGCACGTGGGTCAACCTGACCTAGGTTTCGTAAATTTTTACATTGAGTCAAGGTCTATGAATAAAGCAAGTATATCAGTCTCATAAAAAAATTATATTTTATCAAAAATAATGTATCAAAACTATACATCGAATAATATGATACAACCTAATTGATTGTTATTATTACATAAATTCGATAACAACCAATCAAATTGTGTCACGTTATTTGATGTACGAATTTAATGTACTATTTTTGTTGAACATAGCATTACTTAAACTCATGGGAAGGCTTCTAGGGCAGTGCAACAAGACTCAAAAATTAAAAAATTTATATACTTGCAAAAAATCACAAGAACATGAGGTTTAGTGGGCCAACACAGCCACCAAACCCCACATTTTTGCCGGCCTTAACAGGGCACAACGGATAATATGCCGAGTCTGACCGCTTTCAGCCTAACAAGGCCCATCCCATAAATTGGGAGAATACCTCATTTCAAGAGTCACTGCTGGAGAACAGAGACTTCCGAGGAATTGACTACGAGATGACAAATTGTTAAACCATTAAAACCTTTAATTTGATATAACAGTAAAGCAACAGTTTTTGGTCGTTATGTCTTGAAGATTCAGAGCTCAAGTATTGCATTTTTGGGTACCTCAAACATTATAAACCCAGACTCACCGTCCAATTCTTCAACCTTGAACCTCGAATTGTATCCTTCTGAACTTCTAGACTTCTTTGAAAAACAACACAAAATGAACCATTACTAGAATCAGTGGGCAAAATCAATGCGTTTTGTCAATTGAAAAATGTCAAATTTTGGGCCTTACCTCACGAGTAAAATGATAATCGTGTAAAACTACACTCTTTAACCAACAGACTATTGAGGAATTGGCAAGGAAACATCAAGCATAATAAATTCACCTCCTCAGCTTCATACACATAATAGCTTTTTGTTTACAAACAACCAACCAAGAAAATGTTACTCTGACGTGCAATAATACGTAAATAACATAAACCATTGTTGTCTCCTAACAATTTAACTCAGAAAAAATGGTCAACTACAAGAGCTACATCCACATAAACCAATTAAAAGTAAAGCAAGAAATGAGAAGAAGGCTACATAAAAATATTTAATGATACACAACCTTCCTATCTGCCAATTTGAGGCTTAATGTTAGGGATCAGACTGCTTTACCTCATGTCTAAATGCTGGTACCAAGTGCAACGCCACTTTGGGAAATTATAAAAGAACACATCAACCACATTAATGAATAGAGTTGAGATGAAAACTATCTAGCATATACATGATTTTATCAAATTATAATTTAAAAAAAAATAAGAGCGGCCCTATGAGACGCTTTAACCACCAATTTGGGGCATAACAAAATTTGTGTGAAAGAACATGCACACTGACGCTATCTAAAGAAAAGCTGAATGAGCTTCTAGCCAGCAATTCCATGATGTCTCTCAGCTTAAGGCATCATGTATCCGTTTCCTACCAAAATAAAAACAAAAAATATCATGTGAGAAAGATCAGGGAAAACAAAAGGGAATCCATGATTTTGACCACTACACATTTTGTACATAAAATACCAGTTGCAATCAAAGATCCAGGAGTAAGATACAGAAAGTCAGACTCACTGAAATCTTTAAGTCAATAATCTTACCATTTTAACACCACTAATAAGTTCCATGTCATGACACAAACTTTCTGACGTACAATTTGCATGAACAATGGGACCCTTAGCATCACTCGCATCTTCAGTTGCTGCCTCATAGTCCTTGAACAGGGTAGTTGTATAAACTGATTCCTTGAACATCCATTCATCCCTTTCTTCATCATAATAATCTTCAAAAAGCTCACCACACAAAACACATGCACATTCATTATCATCTGCAGGAACCATCGGCTCACCCTTGTCCATTATTTTACCAGACTCTTTTGGATTGGCAGACTCAAATCCCAATGGAAGTCCTGGCTTCCCAGTAACCCAGTCATCTGACCTTGCATAAAAATTCCTTCTAATTACAGCATCTGGTCCAGGCCTTCTTAAAGCATGCCACTCAAAGTGTCTATCAAGCTGCTCTTGGAGTTTAAGTCGAAGACCACATATACTGCAGCTAAGAGGTAAGTCATCAAACAGTCTATTGATCACAGTTGGATGAAATTCGCGGATTACATCTGTCTTAAACTCCAAACCTATGAGATTTTCCATTTCCAATGAAGTTGAATGAGCTATGGCAACTGAACTTTCAGCAGCAGGTTCTGGAAAAGATACCTCATCCATGGTGGAACTTGGAGGAATGCTAGATGAACTTGGAACAGAAGACACAGGCACAAGACTACTGGAAGAGACCCCTGGGCTTTGATTCTGTGTCTGACTGGGTATTTGGGGCACCAAGAGAGATGGAGACTCATTCTTTGATGAAGATATCAGACCCTTTGCAACTAACGAGCTCAAGAGATTTGAAATAGGGTTTGAGGACTTGCTTTCAAAATTAGAAGTCTGTGTTGATGCATAATCTGGAAGAGATGAAGGTGGAGGACTATGTGGCAGTGGCGGTGGTCCTACCTTTCCATGGGAACTATTTGCCATAGCTGATGACTTCTCATGGGAAGCAGGACCTGATAGAGTTCCTAATACAGCCCTGGGTCCTGAGGAGGTAACCACAGCAGGTGGAGGCCCACTTGGCAGAGGAGGTTGAACATCTGACAGTGATTGCATTTGTCCCAAATTCTGAATATCAGTCTTCAAGACAGCAGCTAACAATGTACTTGTGCTCAATTGTCCTGAAGTTTCACCTTCAAAAGTATATGAATGATCAGATGCATCTCCAATCGCTGAGGAAGTTCCAAAATTAGAAACCTGAGAAGGAAGTTGCGTTGGAGAAAGACTGGAAGGTTCAGGCTGCTTAGGATCTGGCTGCAGTGGCTGTGTAACAGGATAGTGGCCGCTTAGCTGAAATGAAGAGCCTCCCAGTGATGAACCCTTCCAGTCTTGGGGCTGAATTTTTTGCAAGTTACCAAGGTGTCTATTAGAATGCAGCATGGATGAAGAATCCTTACTAGACGGGCTAAAAGGCCCACTGCTCAAATGTCCTAAGAAGGGAGATGCTTTTGAATCAGGTTGAGGCAGAGACTGAACATGAGGATAGTCCTGCTCAGCCAAATTCAGCAAGTTTTGAGGGTGATGATGTGCCAATAACGAAGGTGATGGAGGACGCTGGAGCATGGTTAACTGCTCAGAGGGTGATCCAGCTCTTGCAGACTGAAACCTTTGTTGCCCCAAGCTACCAGTAGATCTCATTGTTGAATTTGACAAAACCCCAAAATGAGATGAACCAAAAGGTGGACGACCTACTGTCCTGGCCAGAGAAGAACTTGCGCCTGTAGGCAATCCAACAAGGGTCGCAGAATAGCCTTCTGAGTGTGACTCCTTCAATGGCCATATTCTAGATTTCCCATGCCCATAAGTTGCATGCTCTCTCTGTTCGGTAGAAAGGGAATCAGTGGAAGTTTCTCTGTCAAACCTTGACCGAAAATTATGCACATCTTGTGGCTTTCGCTGGTGATTCTCAAATTCCTGCAACAGATAACATAGATCAGCCAGAAAAACAATCAGCTATAACTTGTGCACTAAAAGGAAGAGACCAGAATCATAGCAGGAGATGGGCAAATCAAGTAGAAAAGAACTAATGTCACCCATAAACTGTGACTGATGAAAATATGTTACATACCCTACATACATCGCTTACCAAAATTTTCCCAACAGTTAAGGATTACAATCAAACAAATTATCCTGACTAAAAGAAATTCACAACAGCAAGCCAAACTTGATCCATGATGGCACAAAAGATAAAATGCAAGACACTTGTCTAAAGTCAATATAAACCATAACCACAGTAACAGCTCGATCAAAGCAACTCATAAGCATAGATAAGGGTATTAGCATGTTTTTGACACACGAATATCTGTTGCACCGAATGCAACACTCTAGCCACCACATGGAGAAACACATCAATGAACAAACCTTTAACAAGTCTCTATAACTTTAACGTAGGGTTAATATAGGAGAGGTTTTTTTTACTTATAAGGGGAAAGAGAAGAAAAAATACCTAAATTGATATTTATTCTTAGTGGGAAATGCTTAACACTCCTGGTTTATTTTTTCAGTTAATTCTATGACTAATACTACAGAGGAACCTGAAACAAAATATAAGTCACTGGAAGAAGACTTCCATTGAAGGGGACTTCTATTCTATTAGCTGCCTCCAAATATTTCAAGAAATTATTTTTCTTGCTGAGGAATAGATTTTCATATACAGCACAAAGTTAGAAAATAAGAACTCAGTTTACAGAATCCTAATCCTTCAAGATTACCATTTTTTCTGGATCATCTGGAGTCCAACGGCCCTTCCTTGAATTAATAGGAATACTGGCTGCATCATTATCTGATAATCTTGAGTGCATCTCCCACATAAACTCCTCTTCCTCAGAGTTTTTCCAGCTACTAGACATACCACTTCTGCTTCTACTTGATATCTTCTGTGTTGGCTGTAGCTGTAGATCAGCATTTACAGAATTGGCAGCTGGGTAATTTGGAAAGCTATGCTTGATATTTACAGCATTTCTTTGGCCAGATATTTTTTCTGCAATGTTGTTACCAACTCCACCCCAAGATTTGTCAGTTCCTTGATCACTAACCCAGCCAGCGGTTCTTCCAATTCCCAAGCCAGAATTCCGCAAAAGATCAGGTCCATATTCATATTCTCCATAGGCTGCACCAATGTTCTTCTCATGGATAGGCTCACTTAGCGCTTCTCTGTGTGAATGCTGAAAGCCCTTAAAAGTTTAGTATATCATGAGACCCAAAAAAACAAATAGTTATATAAGAAGGAAACATGAACCACCCTCCTACATGCATTTTGACTGATGGTTCCACCCATGACCTGCTGTTGCTGATGCTTAATGACCTATCTGACCTCTCAGCATTTACAGCATCGCTGGCAGTAGGCCCGGTCGTGTCATTAACCATTCCTTTTGCCTTTATCACATAAAACCAATAGAAAAGAAAGGATTTAGTAAAAAAAAACAAAGATTAATATTAAATACCGAGTTAAAGAAAATTAGTTGAGGAACAAGAAAATGATACAACTGTAGAATTATGATCAGGTGAAAAATTCACCAAAAAAATCCCAGAAACGATAGAAAAAGCCAACTATCTTGATTATATCCAAACGATAACAATGGTATCTGTTGTAGATATACATTGTAGATATTGTAGATAAACATGAGTTCAAAATAGATAGATAGAGATAAAATTATAGGATAGTAATTATCATAGATAATCTTCCAATCACTGTATATATATATGTGATTTTTTGTCAATAAAAGATGAGCTTTCTGCCTGCTAAATTACATGGTATCAGAGCCAAGTTCAACAAATATTTCCGTCAGCCCATTTGCTTTGGAAAATTGATTTGTGCTTGGTAGGTCACGGTCACAGTGACTGATTTTTCTCACAGCCATCTGAAAAGGAAGCAACAGGAGTTTTCCGGCCGGACTGGGCATCTCCGGCGACTGGGTGGACAGCGCGTGAGCTACACGCGCCACTTTTTTCCGGCGAGCTGTTTCAGACGCGCCGGCGCGTGGAGGCGCGTGAGACGTCGGCTGGTGACCTGATTCACTTCTCTGATCTCGTCTCTTCATTTCCGGCCTGTCTGTGCTGGTATTCTGGGCATCCGGGCTCGGTTAGGGTTTTTCTTCTCCACCAGGTTCTGTGTTTTCCGTATTTTATTGGGTGATTGGCATTGGATTTTTGTTTGGACGCAGTGTTTGCATTTGTTTCTATTTGTTGGTATTAAAATGGGTGATAGCAAGCCTTTTGTGAATGAAATTGTTCCTGCCATGTCTAAAATTACTGAACACAAGTTGAATGGCATTAATTATTTGGAATGGTGCAAAACTATTAGGATTTATCTACGAAGTGTTGATAAAGATGATCACTTAACGCAAGACCCACCTATTGATGAAACTAGACAAGTTTGGCTAAGGGATGATGCACGTTTATTCTTGCAAATTAGGAATTCCATTGACAGTGAGGTGATTGGTTTAATTAATCATTGTGAATTTGTTAAAGAGTTAATGGACTATTTGGAGTTTCTGTATTCTGGTAAGGGAAATGTTTCTCGTGTTTATGAGGTGTGTAAGTCCTTCTATCGCGCCGAGAAAGAATCTAAATCACTCACAGCTTATTTTATGGACTTCAAGAAGACATATGAGGAGCTGAATGTCCTTCTACCGTTCAGCACTGACATTAAAGTACAACAAGCTCAAAGGGAACAAATGGCAATAATGAGTTTTTTGGCTGGCCTTCCTTCTAAATTCGAGACTGCCAAATCTCAGATTCTTTCTAGTGCAGAGATTACTTCTCTCCAAGAAGTATTCAGTAGGGTGTTGCGAACGGAGACTGCTCCTTCTAATCAGCAATCTACTATTCTTATTGCCAAGGGAGGAGGAAATGATGTTGGGAAGAAGGGAACACACAAAGATAGTCGAACTAGTAATGATTCCAACCAAATTGTTTGCTTCTACTGCAAGGAGTCTGGTCATACGAAGCGATATTGTAAGAAATTACAGAATCGCAATCAAAGGATTCAGGCTGCTAATGTTGCCACTGCTGCTCCTAGTTCATCGTCTGAGAAAACTGTCACCATCTCAGCTGATGAATATGCTAAGTTCTCTCAATATCAAGAATCTTTGAAAGAGTCTAATCCAGTCACCGCTCTTGCAGAATCAGGTAAAACATGTCTTATCTCCTCTTCAAACAAATGGGTCATTGATTCGGGTGCCACAGATCACATGACAGGTAATCCTAATACCTTCACTAATTTTCAGTCACATAAGACACATTCTCCTGTAACCTTAGCTGATGGGTCAACCTATAACATTGAGGGGTCTGGAACTGTTAAACCCACTTCCTCTATTACTTTGTCATCTGTCTTAAGTCTACCCAATCTTGCCTTCAATTTGATTTCTGTCAGCAAGCTTACTAAAAACCCATTTGCATCCCACAGCCTTCTTCCCTTTAGGCAAAGTCACCAAATCCCAAGTGTGATTTTCATCCAAAGCACTGATCTCCTCAAGCATTGCAGCATACCAACCAGGATGAGATAAGGCCTCTTTAACTGTCTTAGGGATGGAAATAGAGTCTAAAGAGGCCTTATCTCATCCTGGTTGGTATGCTGCAATGCTTGAGGAGATCAGTGCTTTGGATGAAAATCACACTTGGGATTTGGTGACTTTGCCTAAAGGGAAGAAGGCTGTGGGATGCAAATGGGTTTTTGCAGTCAAAGTTAATCCAGATGGTTCTGTGGCTCGCCTTAAAGCCCGCCTTGTTGCTAAAGGATTTGCTCAGACTTATGGGGTGGATTATTTTGATACTTTCTCTCCTGTAGCCAAACTTACTTCTGTTCGTCTATTTATTTCACTAGCTGCTTCTCGGAATTGGCCTTTGCACCAGCTAGATATCAAGAATGCATTTCTTCATGGTGATCTCCAGGAGGAAGTTTATATGGAGCAACCACTTGGGTTTGTTGCTCAGGGGGAGTATGGGAAGGTCTGTCAATTGAAGAAATCTCTATATGGCTTGAAGCAAAGTCCCCGTGCCTGGTTTGGCAAGTTTAGTGAGGTAGTTCAAGAGTTTGGGTTAACGAAGAGCAAGTGTGATCATTCAGTATTCTACAGGCAATCAGTAGCTGGCATCATCCTTCTTGTTGTATATGTGGATGATATTGTTATTACAGGAGATGATGGTGTTGGAATTTCTTCTCTCAAGAAATTCTTACATACTAAGTTTCATACAAAAGACTTAGGCCAACTGAAATACTTCTTGGGAATAGAAGTAACTAGGAGTAAGAAGGGGATTTTTCTGTCTCAGCGAAAATATGTCATTGACTTACTTACAGAAACTGGAAAGATGGGAGCTAAGCCATGCAGTACTCAAATGGTCCCCAATGTGCAACTTATGAAAGATGATGGTGATCCTTTTGATGATCCAGAGAGATACAGAAGATTAGTTGGGAAGTTAAACTATCTCACTGTAACTCGTCCCGATATTGCATATGCAGTCAGTGTTGTTAGTCAATTTATGGATACTCCTACAGTCAATCATTGGGCAGCTCTGGAACAGATTTTGTGTTATTTGAAAGGAGCTCCTGGACTTGACATATTATATAGCAATCATGGGCACACTCATATTGAGTGCTTTGCAGATGCTGATTGGGCTGGATCCAAGAGCGATAGAAGGTCAACTACAGGTTATTGCGTGTTTGTTGGAGGAAATCTAGTATCGTGGAAGAGTAAGAAGCAAAATGTTGTATCCAGATCTAGTGCAGAAGCTGAGTATAGGGCCATGGCACAGTCCACATGTGAAATCTTGTGGATACATCATTTGTTAGCAGAAGTTGGTTTGAAGCCTTCGTCACCAGCCAAACTCTGGTGTGATAATCAAGCTGCACTCCATATTGCCTCAAATCCAGTATATCATGAACGGACCAAACATATTGAGATTGATTGTCACTTTATCCGTGAGAAGATTCAAGAGAATTTAATTTCTACTGGATATGTAAAGACAGGAGAGCAACTAGGAGATATATTCACTAAGGCATTAAACGGGACACGGGTTAAATATCTTTGTAACAAGCTGAGCATGATTAACATCTATGCTCCAGCTTGAGGGAGAGTGTTGTAGATATACATTGTAGATATTGTAGATAAACATGAGTTCAAAATAGATAGATAGAGATAAAATTATAGGATAGTAATTATCATAGATAATCTTCCAATCACTGTATATATATATGTGATTTTTTGTCAATAAAAGATGAGCTTTCTGCCTGCTAAATTACAGTATCCATCAATTCAAAAGAAAAAAAAAAAAAAAAACCAATGTTTTACATGTTTAGTACATGCTGATTCATAAAAAAATGTATAAGTTGCCTTTGCTAAGCCAGAAAGCAACTACTTTTAACATGCACAGAATTGATCCTCAGATCAGTGGTGACGAACAACAAAAAAAGTTACTACACATACAAGTGATTCACTTTGAATCATAAACACACTTCAATTTTTAAAATTAATGAATACACAAAGAAAGATGGGAGAAAATGATTGAAATATGGCCAGGAACAGATGGCACATAACATGGCTCCACAGCAGAAAATGATTGAGCGATTCCACATACCTGGCCTGACTGCTGAAGGCGCTGCCTTTCTAAGTATTTAGGATTCACATGAATACTATGTGGTGGACGCTGTGACTGTGAATCAGGCCTGGATGTTGCTCCTGAAGATGAACCATTGATCATAGGATTGAAGCCAAGTTCTTTCTCAATTATCTGAAGGGTCTGAAGAGGAAAAACTCCCTTCCAAGTTCCAAAAAGATGCCGCATACTCGAATGAACAGAAGAATCAACTTGTTTATAAGCCTTGAAAAAGACCTAGAGTTCCAGAAAAAAGAAATTAACAACTAATGCAAAATATATAAATGAATTTGAAGCAACTCAATAACAGATAAACATATAATTGACACATTTCAGGGTCACAAATTAACAACTAATGCAAAATATATAAATGAATTTGAAGCAACTCAATAACAGATAAACATATAATTGACACATTTCAGGGTCACAATGTTCACTAATTTTGCAAAAAGTAGCTTCTTGAATAGATAAAATGAAAATGAAAAAAATAATAACATCTTAGATAGATAAGTAATTTATATTGATTATTCCAATTTAAAGCTTGTGATCAGAAGAAAAAGGTAATAAAAAGAAAAATATTGCCTAACCTCTGGTAGTCTGGGAGCAAAATGTTTTATGTAGTCCCTCCCAATATTCTTCACAATGCTATCTAAAAGATAGAGAGAAGGCAGCTTTTGCTCACTGGGAACCTGCAATGTATTTTATGATCAGATATGATATGCTACAGCCAGAATCCTTCAACAAATAAGTGAACATCATATTGAGGTTTTCCAAATACGTCCTTGAATCCAACCCCCAACTCAAAGAAGAAAAAGAAAGAAAAGCAAAAATCAGCTACTAGATAGAGTTACTCTAGAACATTATTTCTCTAAAAATAATATGAAACCAGATAGATATTAGTGGAGTTCTGATGTTTCAGACACCTATAAGTGTACATAAGCATAAACTAATTAAAGATTTTTCAGAAATAATAACAACCACAGGATCATAATGTGTATAACATTCATCACAATAGAGCAAATCCTTTAGGTTTACTGACTCCCCAGCATATCCTGCAAAACTGATTTCTGAAGCACAAAATATGAATCCATTTGTCCTCTTATTAAAGCAATTGTTGTAACTTGTTTTTCCCTGCAAGTGGCTTAAATATAGATGGCTAACTATTTTTTATTTATAGTACGACCTTGTTCCTTCTTCCAAAGCAGCCACCTCACTTCAGTATCTTCCTTCTAAAGAAATTGATCCAGTTTCAAACAGAGCCATGTACACAATATTTACATGTCTTGTATCATGTCTGCATAATTTAACATTTGAAGGTACAATATCAACTTCCAGCAGACATAGAAAACTTTTGCTAATTCCTTTGAAGAAAAGCAAAGAAGACAGTTTGGAAAAAATTATGGAAAAGAACAAAAGCCATTTCAATGGCAATAATACCCCCACAACAAGTTGATCAGGATTGATGCATTTCAGCTGACATCCCAAAGTTCATATATGTTCAATCACATTGCTCAATCATGATGCGTTCAGATTTGACAGAATTAATTACCCGACAAGATTAGAGGGCCAATACAAGAAAATAAAAAACCATAGAGAAGAGCCTCTTATGTTGTCTTCAAAAGATCAGACCATATGCAGGATCACTGCTTTATGAAAGTTCAAATTGGGGAGTGGGAGAAGAACAGGAGAATGACAGACATCATAATTAGTGAAAAATCACAGTAGATATAAGGTAGTAACTTTTATCAGATGCTGCACTTATCAAATAACTGGTTTTAGGTAACTGTATTTTGAAACTCGTCCACGTGATTTTCATCTATATATAAGTCATCAATTAAAGATTAACCCATTTACACATCACCGCACACCTTCCTTCATATCCTTGCATTGGAAACAAACACAAAAATCACATCAATCCACAAAAGCACTTGAATTAATCTGCACAAAAATTGAACTCAAAAGTTTCAAATTTGCAATTACATCATCAATTCCACTTCCAAAGCAAACGCTTTCTACAAAGCCCAAAAAATTTCATTAATCCCCTTCGCAGTTACAATTTAAATACCTTCTATTTACCCTTAAAAACACAAGATTAACTAATTTCTTTTCCTCTTTTTAATCGCAATAATAATTTCTGTACAGTTCAATTCAAAAACAATGGAACAGATAAACAGCTACAATAAAACTGGGATTTCACCTCAAGAATGTTAGAGCAGACCGTGGCCGCGATAGATTTAGCGGCATGTACATTCTCGCCGGCAATTATAGTCAAATTCGTTATTATCGGCTTTGAATTGAAGGTCAGTTCGGCTAGCGCCGTCTCATATTGGCTCACCAGCTCTTGGTGTGGCTGCTGTGGCTGATAGGCGCCACCAGCTCGTTCAACGACCTCCGAATCTCTACTTTTACTAAATTTTTGAGCTACGGCTGGTCTCTGAGTGAAACTCCGGGTCGGATCTTCCGTTAGTCGAGGTTTTTTCACTAAACCCGATCTATCGAACGATCTACGCGGATTCTCCATTTCCATTGAAATACAACAGCCAAAGAAAATAAAATAAAGCAGAACATAAAACGATCGCTAATCCTGATTCATCTAAATCTGTAACAATACTTTGTTTATCTTCTCATCTTTACATAGAGATCATCAATTCAAAAACAAATAAAATTACAATACCAGTCAAACAGAAAAAAAGAAATTAGAAACCCGCATATGTACAAAGAGAATGAAGACTAAACCCAAAAACCTGATACATGTACAGAGAAGAAAATTAAACTTAAAAAAAATGGAAAATACAACAGGCTCAAGGTTGAATCGGAAATTTGGGGGTTGGCAATGGCAGGATTGGGAAATTAGAGTGAGAAGATTGAGTGTGAAGTAACAAAAGAAGGAAGTCGGAAGAAATTTTGTTTACTGATTCGATTTAGGTGGAAAAATTATCCCTTTTTATAGTAACAATATTGAAGGCGCAATCTAGAAAGCTGGGAGGCCAGAAAGGAAGCGAGGGACAAGATGTGGATGAGTTAGGCTTGGCCCAGCTGATAAGGATTTCTGTGCATTCGCCCACCAGGGGAGCGGTTTCATTTCATTATTTTACACAAAGCCAAATCCCACCCAAGGTTTCGCTTAATGACAACACCCGCCCACGAAAGTTTTTAAACCCAAATATGCACCCCTTAACTAAATCCTTTCCAATTTCTACTAAAATGACTAAAATATCTTTTAATAAAAAATAATATTAATATTAAAATAAATTTTAATATAAAATAATATTAATATGATAATAATAATAAATTTTAAAAATTATAAATAAAATTTTAAAAATAAAATAAACCATTATCATCGACAATAATAGCCGTCGTTAACTCTATTGACGACAGAATTTGATCGTCTCAATAATAAAAACGATCAAATCTGATCGTCAAAAATCTAGCGATGATAGTCAAATCTAACCGTCTCACCATAGAGAATGGCTAGAAACGGTTTGCTTATTTTTAAATTTTTTATTAATTTTATTTATTATTTTATATTTTAATTATCTTTATAAAATTAATTTTATTATTTTTTAATACTTCTCTGAGTAATTAACTTTAACAATTGATCGTTAAAGTTAATGGTTGACTTCGATTAAAAGTGGGTATTCAGTTTTTTAAAATATTTTAAAAGGGAATTGTTATTTCAGGAAACCTTGGGTGGGATTAGGAATAAACTATTTTTTATTATTTCTAAATAAATATAATAATATTTATTAATTTATTTAAGCTTTTTAATTTCGATAATATAATATTATCTAAATCAAATATATCCTAATAATATTAGAAGATTATTAAAATCGAATCAAGTACCAACAAAATTTAATTTGAGTTTGTCTCTATTTTAAAATAAGAATTTTAAATTTAAATTCGAGTTAATTTGAATAATGAGTAAAAATGTTGAATAAAACAAATAATCATTAGAGAAAAATATGAATCTTGAGAGAATTAGAAAGATTGTTGACGAGTCATCAAGTTTATTTCCAAAAGAGTCACATAATACACTTAAAATAAAGGCCAAAGGACTATTTCCCACCCATAGTTTGAGGCGGGGACAAAGTCTCACCCGTTTAAGTTTAAAAACCCAGTCTCCTACCCAGAATCTAATTTTTTATATTTTATTGAAATGACTAAACTACCCTTTTACAAATTAAAAATTTATAATAAAAATTAAAATAATTTTTAAATATAAAAAAATTAAAAAAAATTTTAAATTCAAAAAATTGAAGTAGCCACCACCGCCAGCACCGGCGGAGGTGGCCGCCCATAATAGAATCAGGTGGCCATTTCCGACTACTTGGTTCCAGGGGAGGCCAGATCTGGTCTCCACGTTCAGTAGAGACGGTCAAATCGGTCACCTCTAGTTTTGGAGGAGGCGGTTAGATCTGGCCGCCTCCGCTAGAAATAAAGGCTGAAAATGGCCAGTGGGGCCAAGGCCGATCCTTTACGGCCGTTTCTGACCTTTATTTCGGGCGAAGGTGGCCAGATCTGGCCGCCTCCTCCAAAACTGGAGGCGGCTGATTTGACCGTCTCCACCGAACGAGAAGGCCAGATCTGGCCTCCCGTGGAACCAGGTGGCCAGAAATAGCCACCTGGTTCTATTATGGGCAGCCACCGTCGCCGGTGCCGGCGGCAGTGGCTTCTTCAATTTTTTGAATTTAAAAGTTTTTTTAATTTTTTTAAAATTTTATATTTATATAAAATTTATTTTATTAATTTATAAACTTTTAATATTAAAAAGACAAAAATGCCCTTGATTATTACTGTACATTTATTATTTTTAATATTAAAATTGGATTACGGGTGGAAAATCAGGTTTTTAAACTTAAGCGGGTGGGACTTTGTCCCCGCCTCAAACTATGGGTGGGAAATAGTCCTTTGGCCTAAAATAAATAAAATATACTTAGAATAAGCATAACCCAACTAGAATTAATGTATTGTTTTGTTTTTTTCCTTAATTGTGATTTTCAATATTAATAGCTCATATGTTACATATCATCACATATCAATGAATACACCTATACTCAATCTTTAATAAATTTCACCTTCGTTTTAATGAATAAGCAAAATTTATTAGTTAAAATATAACTAGTAGTCAGCCTTCTATTTGGCAAAGGTATTCTCTTCACTTTAATGAATAAGTTAAATTAGATTAAAATTGAGTCCACTTATGATCGATCTCAAACTCAACTCGAATAAGCCTAAAACAAGCTTATCTTTTATGAGCTCAAATCTAACAATTAAGTTATAGCTTGAGCTTATAACAAGCTCGACTTATGAAGCTTACAAACTGATCAAAATTGTTCAAAATTGACTAAAATGATGTAGTTTTGACCGATGTGCTTCAAAATAATATTATTTTAGGTATTTTAGAAATTTGACGAGTCAAACCTTAAGCAATTCGAGCTTAAACTCAAAGGAGTCAAGCTTGGTTCTCTAGCCTTATAAACAAAGTTCCTATAAATGATAGTGTTATATTGGAAAACTTCTTAATTGACTTAATATCTAATAAGGGGTTTTATTAAGTCTCACTAGTTTTAATTTGCATGTGAGGTAACATTTTGCAATATCTAAACATGCATACTATAAGGCATAAAAATAAATGTGTCAGTATATGAGTTTAACTAATACTAGGTCCCGAGTTGAAGGGATCGATTAATCAACCAAGGTCTTGTTTCTTCTTTCCTTAAGACTCCAAACATGATGTTTCTTCTCTTTTTCAAGTCTTCAAGTAATTATATTGCTTTGTATCTTAGTTACATCAAGAGACATAAGAGAAAGTAAGAAGCGTATGTACAATTTAATAATTACAACATGCATTCCCAAAAAAAATTCCAAAACTTACATAGGCAAGTTCTATTCATATTCTAAGCATTATGCATATATGTCACTAAACATACACACAAACAATTAAAATTGAATAAATCAATTATAGTTAATTAACCATATGACAGCTCACATTTTAGCCTTTATAATTTTACAAAATTACAAACAGACTCTAAGTGATATAAAAATTATATTTTCACCCTCAAGACATTTAACCTAGTCAAAATGCAAGAATCACATCACAAATGACCATATGTCTCAACTATATTGTAGTAACAAGCTATACACGGGCATATGCATAATCTTGCATGGTTGTACTCTCAACAATCTAAAATCTAGAAGAATTCCAAGTGCCCACATAGACCAACATATGACTAGTGCATGATTTTGTACACTGGTAGATTTTAGTTTACAAACGAGTGTTGTGTTCTATATGCATGATCATATGTTAACACACAAATGAATACAAGGGGTTGTGACCCCATGTATTATGCCATGCACGATCGTGTGTTTATAACACGTACGATTGTGCATGACATATTTTTCAAAATTTCCAATGGCAGGAATTACTAGAAAATCACCCAAAAATGGTGATGTTGATGCCAAAGTCGCCCGTAATTGGCATGAAATGCCAAAGACCATTCTGGCATCACTCCCACTACACGTAACAATATGTAGTAAGAGCAATTTTGTATAACAAAATGAAATTGACATTCAACCTCAAGTTGCACTATATAACGCAATTTGCAAAACAATAATAAGTAAAATCACAACAAACTAAAAATCAATAATTACATGTTTATGTAATTAGCAAAATCATCATGTTATATCAAATTCAACAAAATCAATAACATGCATCTACCAAGTAGGTACAATTTCTATAATTGTGAAAATAAAGGCTTTGGTACCATTATATAAATCTTAAGATCGCTATAGGGTAACCATGTAACGAAAAAATTTAATGAATCATTACATTGTTTTGAGAATTCCCTATAAGATCTTTGTTTTTTAACAAGAATGGGAAATTAAAAACAAAACACATATAAGGTGTTTTTGAAAGTCATACCTACATTGGATAGCTCGTTTGTCTTTACATGACAAATAAAGTCTGCTTATCCATGATCTTGTAAGTCTATAGCACCTAAGGTATCCATATAGGGTAGAACCATCTTTTTATTCTATTAGCGACTACATACACGATCAAGGCTTTTTCATGTACAGGTATGTATAGGTGTTTAGGTTACACGTAAGGCAAAAAACTTTAATGAGAAAATTAGTTGCATTTATATGTGTAAAACACATGATTATGTTGCCTCATACACAATAGTATAGTAAACACACGATTGTGCTCAACATTTAGATAATGTTTGCCACCATTTGTTGCACATGAAAAGTGTAATGTGTTTTAATATGCTAATAACTCCTCAATTAATTGCATACATGCTTGTGTACCAAAGACATATACTAGCATATCAACAAGTTATTTGAAATTTAAAATCAAATTTGATCAAATCGAATCTAATCTATCTAAACACTTGACTTTCTCCACCTCTCAAGACATATGACTGTGTACCTAATAAACACATGATCTTGTGTCAAGATAAAATTCATATTTTGACTTTTAACCTGATCTAAATCGATCTAACAAGTCAAATGCAATAATGTCCATTGTCAATCTCTAAGGACAACAAACTTGTTCCTCCAAAACTTAGTCAACCTTTATTATATGTAACTCGTGAACTTTCTACTAACTTGATAGTATTTATATTCGAGTCAAATTCAGGCAAGATCAAAAGTGACCTCTAATTAAACAACATGACCACCCAAATAGTAGAGTATTAATGAATATCTCTAAACTTGATCAACCTGATTATTAATGCATAATACGACTCTTTATCATTATGTCTTACAAGGTCGTGTATATATTAAAGACTCCTTAATACGTAAATGTCTAAATTAGATATTGGATATGACACTAACCAATCCAAATATGGTCATAGTTTTATTGGTTCTAGATACACTTAATAGAGACATTGATATTATACTCAAGAGTGATGAATCCTTTGTTGATTTATCATAGTCTTCATTTTGATCATGATATGGTCAATTGTTTATCTTAGTAACACCTCATTTATGATGATACATATGATTACATCAAACGACATCATTTTCAATATAAGATGATTTATAGATCTCAAATCGAATGATCACATACATCTATCAAGTTATAAGGATTGATTCATAGATAGAAGTAAGATCATATATATGAGATCTTCATCATTGGGTTTATCTAGTGAACATGAATACAACATTATGCACCTATATGCAGGACCAGGTTATAAGCCACAATTAGACTTAACCTAACATGCATGTAAAAAGATAAATATGCCTTTAAGATGTATTTGTGGGTTTCAGGTTCTACTAATTTATAGTTTTTCGTATATGTTATATATGTGTTTGATTGTTAAAACTTTTGTTATATATATTTTGTTATGCACTTTGAGTTTCAATACCAAATATCCCAAAACATTATACTAAAATCCAGACCTATAATTGAAATAAAACAATGTTCGATCCAATGTTAATGTAATCGTTGCTTAACTAACCAAACATTAATATCAAAACTTGAGGTAAACACTACGTTTGTACCTTAACCTTGATAAGATAGCTATTGATGAAAGGATTTGAATACACGATAACTATAACATTGAAAGGATAACATCAATCTTTCAATGATTTTGTATTGATTATGTAGTTATGATGTCTTATTAAAGGTCATTCATGGTTTATGAATAAATGACTAATTAATTGTAAATTAATCATAAATATATTCATTACCAACAAGATAAGGAACTTATAGGTCACACAGTTGGGGGTTGATAGCTATGGTTAAAGGTTAAAAGGTTGTGGATTAATTACATGTAAAGTGAATTAAACTTAAACACTAAGATTTCAAGATCTATTAATAAGTAATTATGAATTCAATCATTTCATAATGAAAGTTTTACTTGTTCTTAGATGTAGGTGTATAAGATCAATACAATATAGACCAAGTGATTATAATCTAACGATTTACGGACTAGAATGTAAATATTAGAAGTTGAATTAAGGTTTAACTTCACAAAAAGTGGACACTTTGAGGTATCTTGAAGATGGTGAACTTAGATCTCTAATAAAATGCCTTGATATTTAGGAATAAATATTAAAGACATTAATAAACTTAATTAATATATATTAACGAAATGGGCCAAAAGTGCCAATAACTTAGGTCCTGTATAAAAAATATGTCTCAGTTATGATACATCTTATATAAATTAAGACATTATTTATAAACCCTAAAAAGATAGTCTCCTTAGTCATTCTCCGCCTTCCAAAAAGAGAAACTATTTTTCTCTCAAACTTCGATAACTTTATTCATCAATTCAAGGTGATCAAGAAATTAGTAAAGCCTCAAACTTGTTTTCCCATGTTTGTATGTTCGTGGCTATCTTCATTTGGACGAGTGAAGATCATACTATATTGTAAAAAGTTATGGAAGAATTTGGGACAAATTCAAGGCAAATTTTAGTTTAAAAAAGCTTTCAAACACAAGTTCACATTCCAAAATTCCTTTATTATACATATAACAACTTAGATCCTCTGGGTTTTTTTTTTTAATTAGAATATTATTATTATATATTATTTCAGATATCTTGTTTTAAAGATCATAAAACACCTACAGGTCTATCTTCCATGAGTGTAAAAGTGGCAAATTATGATTAGAATTATCTTTATCTATGCTACTGAGAGTTATAGGTATGATGACTCTTCTTCTGTGAGATGCTATTATAGAGAATAGTCATACATATTGAAAATTATACCACATAAAAAAAAAAAAAAAAAAAAGGGAATACTTGTGTTAGGAGCCCTCCTTCTAATGCCAAATTATTGGTGTTAGAATATGCAATAACGAAAAGTATACAGATGCTAGATATTTAGACGAAAGAATATCAATAGACATATTATATAGATAAAAGAAAAACAATTTTTTTTACGTGACTCGCCTACAAAGATTTCAGTGTTTTATGATAAAAAGAGTTGTAAGTTGCGTTATAAAAGTATAACGTACTACTAGGTGTTTGTAAATGCATCTCCAATATCGTTGTCCCTGTTCATCGTTTTGTATTTATAGTAGTGAGATGCTTACTACAATGATTTCAATATGGTAGAAAAATAAATGCATTCCAATTATGAATTTTGATTTTGAGAAAGAAAATTATTGTGATAATAAAAACACATTTATTTAATGTGATATAAGTTATCATAACAAAAATAATTTTTGTTTCTTGTTTTTGAGGTTTCTAGAAGTCAACATTTTTTTTTAATGCTTTGCTCAATGAACTGTGGAGAGAAACTTGTTATATTTTAACAGAAAAGGTGAGATCATGTTTTACTCTCCATCAAAGAAGTGAAAGAGATGGTTTAGAAGAAGGCCAAAGGACTTAACAAAAATAGTATTATATATTAAAAAATTAAAAATAATAAAATAATAAAATTCATAAAAATATATATATTAAAAACAATAATCATAATTATCAACGGTTTTACTAACGAACGATAGTCATTGTTTTTAATTTATTTTTTATAAATTTTATTATTTTCAAATTTATTTTTTATATTTTATTATTTTTAAAATTTATTTTATTATTTTAATATTTTAATAATATTTTGAAAGTATTTTAAATATTTTATTAAAGATAAAAAATATATTTTATAAATAAATCTTTAAATTTTTAAAAATTAACATATATAAATTTGTTATTTATTATCTAAGAAAACTTCGGAGAGATTAGGTCCTTGCCCCTAGAAGAAGGGTAGGTGGCAAATTGGGAACACCAAAAAGGCTCAATAAAAACCTGAGGCAACCTAACCGCTCCGGTGTTAATTAAGCACTCCGTTTTCGGTTCATTCAGTCCCGCTCCCACAGGATTTGTTTTTCCATTGACTAGACTTCTCTATAACTATTCCTGTCCACATTTACAAGGCGCTTGTTTTGACAGACTTCCCTGTTTGGTTTGTCTTTACATTTCTACCCTTCAATCAATTCCCAAGTTTTCCCCCGAAGTCTCCTCTCTCAAAGTTAATTAATATTTTCATTAAACAGATTAAACTATAATAATTCAATTTAACCATTAATTTTGCTTTTTAATAATAATATGGATTTTTTTATCAAATTCACATATTTAGAACTTAGATTAAAATTTTATTTATTTTTTCATTTTACTTTTATGGATTTTATTTAATTTATTATTACATATTCAAATCTTATTAGTTAAGTGACAGTATTTTGATGGATTCATAGCGAATTTTTTTGCCCAGTGTTACTTTACGTAAAAGGGACAAAATAGTAAAAGTGTATGAAGAGACAAAAAAGGAAGTGGATTGGAACCGTCTGATGCCGTCACGTGTTAGAAAAGGGCAGCAGGGGCGGCAATCTCGATGCACCTTTCCTTCCTAAACTCGCTCTTTCTCTTTCTACCCTGACCTTTTCTAGGCCAAATTACATAGTTTCACCCATAGTTTGAGGCGGTGACCAGACCCACCCTCTAACTATTAAAAGCCCAGATTTCCACCCTTGGACCAAAATTCAAATATATTTTATAATTTTTCAAATGAAATAACTAAAATACCCTTTAACTAATAAAATTATAAAATACTTTTTAATTTAAAAAAATTTTAAATTTTTTAAAAAATAAATTAGTCACCACTGCCGATGACGGGAATGATAGTCATTGATACGACATCAGGTGGCCGTCTCTGGCCATTTGGTTCTAAAGGAGGCCAGACCTAGTCTTCTTCATCGATAAAAGTGATCAAAAATAGTCATTGGGACCAATACCAATCCTTTTTAGTAATTTCAGTGGCCAGATTTGATCGTCTCCACTGAATAAGGAGGTCAGATCTGGCCTCCCTTGGAACCAAATAATCGTTCAGTTATCAACAGCCACCGTCGTCATCATCGGCGGTTGTGGTTAGTTTTTTTTTTTAATATATCTTTAAATTTTTTTAAAATTTTTATATTTATATAAAATTTATTTTATTATTTAATAAAATTTGAATCTTAAAATGATTAAAAAAAACTCTGGATTAATATTGTTTACTATTATATTTATTATTAAATTTGGTCTAGGGTGGGAATCTGGGCTTTTGAAAGTTAGAGGGTGGGACTTGGGCCCGGCCTCAAACTATTGGTGGGAATAATTATTTGGTCGCTTTTATATACTATATAAACTCCCGTAACCCTGTCGACCCTTCTTGTTGTCTCTCTTCTGGAATCGTCTTTAGTTGCTTCAAATCTATCTTTTTCAAGACAACATCATGTCTTGCTTCAAGAGCAAATACGCCGGTAATTTTCTCTATCTTGTTTTTAATAAGCTGTTCTCTTTTACTTGTATTAAACAATCTATCGTATTCATTTTCTTGAGTCTATTAATCTCTTTTGGGCTTACTTGTTCAGATCTATGCGTTGTTTTATCATTACGTTTAAGATCCGATTCTATTCGAATTTTTTTCATCGTTTATTGTATTTATATGTCGTTTGATTGTATGATCTATTAGTTAGAGTTTTAGATTCGTTTGGAAGGTTTTTTTAAGAGTTTCTTTCAAATCGATACTAATTCTTAGATTTTTCTGGTGTGTTTGTGGTTAAATATTTGCATTAATAAATCCTCGGATTAGAAAATGCGCGAATGAATTTTCTGTACTTGTTAATTATAAGGTTATGAATTTGGGTGTTTTAGTGTTATTCTGTAATACTTCTGTTCCATATTTTGCTCTACTGTACACGACTGCTTGGATCTTAAACTAGTCGTCTTATTTATAAATCATTTGCATGTCTTGTAATGTAAAATTAAAACAAATGTGCTTTATGATTCATTAGTTGTATTTTCCGTTGGTTAAAAAAAAAAAAAAACATTTAGATGTGTGACCTATTGAAGCATCGGAAGAAAGTTCCTCGTGTTCTTAGTACATAAGTTTGGGTCTTTTAAGGTATTGTGTGGAGGCAATTAATAATTCGACTTTTTCAGATCTAATTTTCTTTAATTATGTGTCTAGGAGTCAATTAATTTAAATTTAAATTTGTGTGTTTTATGCTATAAGACGCTGTTTCTTTGGCAATGAAGATATTTGGAGCATGTAAAGTGGTGATTGAAGAATTGAATTAGTTTCTTTTTTAAACTTCTTTGAATGGAAATTTCTTCTAATAGTCTGGTGAATTACTTTTGAAATAATGCAGAGGAGCTTGCTAAAAATGCTGCCTACATTGGCACCCCTGGAAAGGGTATTCTTGCTGCCGATGAGTCAACAGGCACAATTGGCAAGCGTCTATCCAGCATTAACGTTGAGAATAATGAAACAAACAGGCGCGATCTCCGTGAGCTTCTTTTCTGCACTCCTGGTGCCCTTCAGTACCTCAGTGGAGTCATTCTCTTTGAGGAGACCCTCTATCAGAAGACTGCTGATGGTATGGTGTTCCAATCCTTTGATATCATTGTTTTCTGAGTTAATTTTGTGGGTTTTCATTATTTGATGACGATTGTGATTGTTCAGGCAAGCCCTTTGTTGATGTCTTGAAGGAAGGTGGAGTCCTCCCAGGGATCAAGGTTGATAAGGGTACCGTTGAACTTGCTGGAACCAATGGTGAAACCACCACCCAGGGTTTTGATGACCTTGGTAAGCGCTGTGCTAAGTACTATGAAGCTGGTGCTCGCTTTGCTAAATGGCGTGCTGTTTTGAAGATTGGTCCAAATGAGCCTTCTGAACTGGCCATCCATGAGAATGCCTATGGTTTGGCTAGATATGCCAGCATCTGCCAGGAGAATGGTCTTGTCCCCATTGTGGAGCCTGAGATCCTCGTTGATGGCTCCCATGATATTGAGAAGTGTGCTGCTGTGACTGAACGTGTTCTTGCTGCCTGTTATAAGGCTTTGAATGACCACCATGTTATGCTTGAAGGCACCCTCTTGAAGCCCAACATGGTTACCCCTGGATCTGATGCTCCCAAGGTTGCACCAGAGGTGATTGCTGAGTACACCGTGCGTGCCTTGCAGCGCACTGTGCCTGCTGCAGTTCCTGCAATTGTGTTCTTGTCTGGTGGACAGAGTGAGGAAGAAGCTACCCTCAACCTGAATGCCATGAACAAACTCAAGGGAAAGAAGCCATGGTCACTTTCATTCTCCTTTGGACGTGCACTTCAGCAGAGCACACTCAAGGCATGGGGAGGAAAGAAAGAGAATGTGCAGAAGGCGCAGTGTGCATTCCTTACAAGGGCCAAGGCCAACTCAGAGGCCACCCTTGGTACTTACAAGGGCGATGCTAAGCTTGGTGAGGGTGCTGCTGAGTCTCTCCATGTCAAGGACTACAAATACTAAACCAAATCAAGAAGTTTGACACTTCTGGTCATGTGTTTTATGAATTATGAGAGGTAATGGCATTATAACATTTGCTTTGTCCCATTTTCAGGCGTAGTTTATGGGCATTTTTTGTCTTCATATTATTAGGTTGCAGTAATAAAAGCTTGACCGAGGAGCTTTGGTTTGGGTGGTTTTTTTCAATTAAGCTTTAAATTGTCAATGTTGTTGTTTCTTTTGAACAGTCTTTTGCTGTAATTGGCATTCAGTATGAATATTTGTTCTTGATGAACTTCGTCGGTTTGTCTCTTACTTTTCTGATATGAATTGGGCCGCTGGGTCTTTGTCTTTTGAATGTTGTAAGTGCTCGGAAGACAAAGGCCTAGGTTGCCCGAGTAATGTCTACTAAAATCTTGTTATTATATACGGTAAATATTCTCCAAGACTGAACTTAGGGAGTGACATTTTGAGAAATGACTAGCTGCCGGAATAACGATGAGCGACTCAGGTTAAGAGTGGAGTGACATTTTGAGAAATGATTGGTCGTGAGAATAATGATGAACAATTCAATTTGAGAGTAGACATCCCTTGTTTTGGGGCAATGTTCGTTATTCTATTTATAAATAATATAATGAAAAATTGATTTCCAAATTTAAATGACTCCCACCATTTTGGAGCATGATCGATATCCTATTTTTACATAATATAAAGAAAAATTGATTTGCGAATTTAAATGACAGCTATCATTTTTGAGCATGTTATAAAATTTATAAGATCGGTTAAGGGAAAAATAGAAATAGAAAATAGTATGATTAAGGCTAGACATCTCTCTAATTAGGTTTTTAAGACTATCACCACTCATGCTCTACTAGAATTATTAATAATATAATTATGAACGGTCAACTCCTAAATAGTAAAGTGAACCACATTAAAAAAAAATTTTGTGCTTAATACATACAAATTCTTTTTATCTTCATTATAATGGATAATATAATTATATTAATAATTTTATCCATCGTATTATAACCTAACTAACGCAAGACATGAGCACTTATGAAAAGCATTTGCTTTTATACAAGGATGGTAAGATTATTAAAAGGTTTGGTTCTAGCATATTGTAACACCCCACTTTGAATACATAACCCTAGTAGAAGATGTACGTAAAGTGATGTGTTAACTTTTCAAAGTATTCAAAACATACTTCATTAAATAAATGTACACATAACAAACAAAACTAACCATAAAATATACATCTTGCAAAAAGATGTCTGGAAATCAAACATAAACATAAAAACTCTATAGTGGTGTCCATGCAATCAACTCACTTGATTATTGTTATTCCCATCTACATTAGTGCCCTTTTTACATGCAAAACGAAGATGAATATATGAGTGTGAAAACACTTACTAAGCAAGTGACTTATCCAACACTATATGTCATATCAATAAAAAAGTGTTTAATCATGTTAATTATAATCGACAACTTAATTGTCTGATTCAAGTGTTATTCAACATTCTAAATGTCTACCATATTATAAGCTTCAATATCCCAAATGTTTACCTATTATTATCACTCAACACTTGACATCTTCGACGTCTATCTCTATGTATTCTCATGTAGTACCTAACATCTCTGATGTTGATCCCTATATCATCACATTATACCCGATGTCCCTGATGTCTTGCTATGCCTTCACACAGTATTTGACATCTTGACGTCTATTTCTATATTATCATGTAGATTTTACTATTTTCGCAGAAGTAACATAAATGGCATCCCAAATGTGTGTGTGTGTGTGTATATATATATATATATATATATATATGGTACACAACACAATACTAATTGGGTTTAAGGCTGACAAACATCAATCCTTGGTCACATAAGGCAAGCAACAGGTCCAATCCTTTTCTCTCTACACACATATCAAATAGGACCACTAATAATTACTATCCTCAAATGGTCCTTACTACAAGTGCATACATGAAACTTCAATAGAGCATTCTCAACATGATCAATGATTCATCATAAAATCATATTAGTGTACCATTGATCTTTGGACCCAAGATGTCACAGTTGGATCTGATTTAAAAAAAACGGTGAAATTTGCAGGTTTTTTAACAAAGCTTGGATGAGAATAAGTTGGCCTGTAAAAAAACCGTGAAATAGTTATATGTTGTAATGATTGCATGTTGGCTTGAAATTACACACAAAGAGCATAAAGATTTCAATCCAAAACTTTCATTATACTAGTTTAAAACCTATGTATTCTTAATTCATTTTATTGCCCTAAAAATTTGAAAAACCATGAAACTATTTTAAGCCTACCTTCAGAAGTTGATAGTTATATAGCTCTTCTTTAATTTTTAAAGCATAGAAAATGCATTTTTGTCATTACACTAGCAATGAACATGGTTATTAGAGAAATTTATAATGAAATGTTCAGTCGTTATGAGCAACAACAGATTAAAATCGAAGTTAAAGCAACATCAAACTGGCTTCAAGGAAATGCAACTTAGTATCTTCCATAAACTTAATAAAAAATTAGTGGAGGCAAATCTAACATTGATATCAGTTATATTCTTTCAGTTTCTGGGATATTCAATTTGTTGCTCATATCAAAAAGAATACTAGAGATTTATTTTTCTTGGCTATATATTATGCATCTTAAGGAAGAGTTATATCATCCAACTAAACATAGATACAATGGAATATGCACAATGAAAAATACCACAACTTTGCAGCCTGATGACTGTGGTGCTCCAATTATTTTCGGAGAAAATTTGCAGGTTCTTGTGGCAGAATGCAGGCGATTAGTTTTATTTCCAGCTATTTCAAATCTTTATCTTTATGAGCTTTAGCTTTTTCAATTGACTCCATGGCTGCTTCAAATGATTTCTGGGTGCAAATAAACACTATCAGTGAACAACCTTATTATCCTTCCAATTCATCAAAAAAGTCCAAGACCAGGAGAAGAGGTAGCAGAAATATTCTCAAAATCCAAGTAAGAATAGAATTCTATGAAGTTGGGAGTACCAATATGGCAAAAAGTAGCATATTGAAGTGCTAAAAGAATCAATAAGAGTTGGTTATATTTTTTCAGCAGAAATAATTCAAAAGATAATCATGCAAATCCTTAGAACCAAGTTACTTACTCCAGAGTTAAGCATTCTCCACACTTCCTCCCTGCACTTATCAATTACATATATTCCACCTACTAAAGCACTGCAAAGAAAGGGAAAAAAAAAAAAGAAGATAAATATATAAACATTTATCAAATAAATCCTCTCATACTAGAAGAAAATCAAGTTCGTTCTCCACACCATTAGAAACACTAAAAGGAAAAGAAATTAATCATTGTAGAAAGCACTGTTGAATTGCATAGTTCTTGTAGCCAAATTGTTAGGAAACAAATCAGCCCGTCTATTAGTTAGGGAAGTTTTTATTCTGAATTTATTCTAATCCCTTATATCGTGCAATTTACAACTTTAGGTAGTCCTTGATTTGGTTGGATAATTTCCTTTTTTTTTTTTACCTAGAATAGTCTATATTACCTTGTAAAATGCATTCTAATAATATGAGAAAATTATTATTCTTTTCTCTGTTTTACATTTTGGCATCAGAGCTTTAGGATCCTTTCTAGGTTCCTATCACTGTGCAGCCTTCATTGATGTGATAGTCATTTTGATCACAACCTTTATTGTTGTGTTTTCTTCCGTTCCTTTCAAAGCGCATCTTCAAAGCTTTCTTTTTTCCTCTTCCCATCTTTTCCAGGTTTCATTATGTCCAATTCAGAAATTGAGAGCATTGGTCTGACAATGCAGGAGATTACTTCAGTAAAATTCTATCACTCTAGTTTCAAAGGAGGGTATTATTCTTGAGTCATCATTTATTAACACACCACAACAAAATGAGGCCAATGAAAGGAAAAATGGTCATTCACTTAACAGTATTCAAACATTGTTATTTCAAAGGAATGTTCCGAAATCCTAGTGGGGGAAGTTGTCCTTACTGCCATACACATAATCAATAGACAATCCTTATGGATATTAGATTACAAAAGTCCCATGGATTCCACATTTCAGAAATCAAATGGCCTCATACCTAGTGTCTTAGGTTGTACTTCCTTTGTCCATGTTCATAACTAACATAGAGGAAAATTAGATCCCAGCTTGCCAATTCATCTACACATTAGTAAGTGTTATCATCCTCTTACCAGAAAATTCTACACATCTGCAAATATCACATTTACTGAAAATAAGCCATACTTTATGCAGTCTTATCTTTAGGGGAAGACTTTACTTACAGAAGATAAATACTTTGGTTATCTAGGATCCCTTGGTCCCCTTGACCTACCTTCCTCGATTCCATCTTCTTCTAATCAAGAACAAGATTCTCCAACCTGAGACGTTGATTAACATGAGACGTTTGCTCCAGTGGCAAAGATGAACACTACAAGAATCTTGTTATCTCTGGCAGGTCACTTAAATTAGCAACTTCAACAATATGATGTGAAGAATGCCTTTCTAGGTAGAGACCTAGAATAAAAAACTACATGAGCATTCCAGTGGGCTTTGGAAGAGAAGAACTAATAAGGTATGTAGACTGAGAAAGGCCCTAAACAGGCTAAAGCAATCACCCAGTGCTTGGTTTGGGAGATTTGCTATATTGATGAAAGCTACAGGATATAAACAGAGCCAAGGACATCATATACTTTTCATCAAACATTTGGCCACAGGGCAAGTGACATCTCTTCTGGTATATGTTGATAATATTGTCACAGCAAATGATAAAGAGAGATAGGACCTAAAACAGTGTTTGATCAGGGAATTTCAGACAAAGGAGCTGCAAAGACTGAAGTATTTCTCTCAAGATAGGGAATCTTTATCTCATAGCAAAAGTATGTGACATCTCTTGAAGGAAACAAGAAAGCTTGGTCGTAAGTCACCAGCTACACCTATTGAGCTAAACTAGATTAGGAGCAAAAGAAGAACCAATTGTTGATAGAGATGTATCAGAGATTTGTAGGAAAACTCATCTATCTTGCTCATACTTGACCGGACATAGCATATCCAATAAGTATGAGCAGTCAATTAATTGGCGATCCACAGGAATCACATATACAAGCTACTTACCAGGTGTTACACTTACTTGAAAGATAGTTTGGAAAAAGAAGCTCTATTCAAGAGTCATAATGAACTCACACTAGAAGCTTACATAGATACATACTATGTAGGATCTATAGTGGAGAGGAGATCAACATCTAGCTATTGTACGTATATTGGTGGTAATTTGGTAACATGGAGAAGGTCGAAAGCAGAGTCAGAGTTTTGGACAATGGCTCAAAGACTATGAGAATTATTATGACTTAAGATCATCCTCGATGATTAGATAATCAAGTGGGAATGACTTACGAAGTTGTACTATGACAACAAATTAGCAATTAACATTGCTCATAATCCTGTACAACATGACAAGACAAAGCATAGCGAGATTGATAGACACTTCATCAAGGAGAAACTGGAAGAGGGCCTAGTCTGCTTGCCCTACCTAAGTTATGGAATCCATTGGCAGATATTTTAACTAAGGAACTTCATAGTGCAATTTTTCATGAAATTATTTGCAAGTTGAGAATGGAAGCCATCTATTCTCCACTTAAGGAGAGCGTTGAAATGCATAGTTGTCATAACCGAATTGTTAGGAAACAAATCAGGTTGTACATAATTAGTTAGTAAAGTTTTTATTCTGATTTTACTCGGATCCCCTAAATCGTGGGATTTACAACTTTAGGTAGTCCTAGATCTGGCTAGATAGTTGCCTATTTTTCTCCTAGAACAATCTAGATTTGTCTTGTACAATTTATTCTAATAATATGAGAAAAATATTATTCTTTTTTCTGTTTTATATTAAGCATTTATGCAAGTAGACCAATATTCTCTAAGGCATAATATTGATTTGAAAACCAAATTATTTCACATCATGACTATTACAAATTGCAAACAAGAAGGAAAGAATTTAGAAAACAATAGACTGGTAAAAGTTCTACCCAGTATACGTACTTTAGAAAAACCCTATAAGTATTCTAATTTTCTAATCTTAGTAAACTTTGCTACCAAATCATTAACAAAATGAAATGCCATGCCACATACTATTACAATGAAATCTAAATATTTCCAATTAAACAGGGCCAATCTTGCAATTGAGGTCTCAATTTTCTCAAATGCCCTAACATTCCTCATGAAAGAAAGTTTCAAAGTGGTGCAAGAGGATAGCTTTTATCACAATATGGGTACTGAAACCTTCCAAATCAACTGGCCAAATCCCTATTAGGGTCCTAGGCATAGGCAACAAATCTAATGGAGAGAAGAAAAGTGATCATATCCAACCACTTCTCTTTTTTAAAAAAGAAATATATATATATATATATATATATATATATATATATATATATTGTAAAAATGCATTCAATGCAAGAAGATTTAGAAAAAAAAAGGCAGGCAAGCTAACTACAGAAATAAGAACTAACCATCCGAAAAACACCTAAAAGATTATAAAAGTTATTTTTAACAACTGTGTGCAGAAATAGCTCAAAAAAATTATCCAACACTTATTAAACAGATTGTGCACACAAAAGCGCACACAACAAATAAAAATTATACCAAAATCCCCTAATCATCGATGATTTGAAGAGGCAAAAGCCAAAAAGAGAAGCTTAAAGCTTTACTATATGTAATAAGAATGAAATATTTTCCCAAAACTGCCTTAAAAAATTTTCTTATACCCTCTCAGTCCATCAGCAACTAAAGTATACCCATGACTGCTCTATCCCACACGAGAGCTACTTTCCATTTATCTCCTAAAAATGGAGACAACTTTTCATGAAAAATGAATAAAATTAGGGATCTGACAAGAATATATTAAAATCTGAAACAAGTTTAAGCCATGATTGAATCGCAATTGAGCATTGTCGAAAAAGGTGTTAAATGCTCTCAAAATTTTCCTTGTAAACTGATGAAGGGCCAAGCATGGAAAGGAACCAAGACAAGAAGAGTGCATGGCCATGTCAAAATCAACCAACTTTGAGTCCAAGCACACACGTGGATGTTACCAAACCAAGTCCAAATGGCTAATAAAGACATATGGTGACATTATCAAAGGAAAATAACAAAGAAAAAATAATAGATTCTTTCTTTGTTAGGATTAAGTTCAAAGTTAGGACGACAGCTGGTTTTGTTTTGGAAGCATATCTCGCATAACCTAGTACTAGTAAATTAGGTTTAGATTAATTTTCCTAAAAATAGTGATCATATTTCTAGTGGAATTAGCTTTTTTATTATGTATTTATCTTTCTTTGAATTATGTCATCGAAAATTAGTCTATCTAGAGTAATAGACCATGACAAACTGATTGGAACTTTATCCTCCCAAATTAAATCATAATATTCAGGAAAGGGTGTATCAATGACGTCAGTGTAAAAAGACTTAAAGGAAAAATTACCTGACTTCTGAAGAATCCATACTCTTTTATCAAAATCTTCATGCAAAGAGACCCCTAAAAAACCCCCAAGGAGGTCAACATATTTCTTGGCCTCTTTATAGATAGATTGCAACACCAGTGAAGGGCGAGGAGGAAGCAACTCATGCTATCCATTACATACGTTATCAAGTAACACTAGAACTTTGGGAAACATCATAAAATGTAGCCCCTTTGACTCATTTGTCTTCCCAAAAACATTTGACCAAATAGCAAAGGATGATTACCGGTATATCCATCAATTTACACAGAGAGTAGAAATCAGCTGACTTCCGACTTTTCATTCTTCTATGAAACTTTAACCTAATGCAGTATAAAGCTGCCAGAACACTCTACAACAAGAATGAACAACTTCACGCAAACAGAAGGTCTCCAACAATCTTCCAAGTTTAAAGGATGCCTATATACTCATCAATTAAACATTATATTTAACAAAATGCCCTCAAACTTCCGAATCACCTTTGTCTATTGTAAAGCAAAATCAATCTATAATTTAGCAATAACATAGCATATGTAATCAATCATATCAAATTCTAAGGAAAATAACTTCGAAATTGATAATTTCAAACTATTTACAAATATAGGCAAATTAAAAAATTCATACCCAGCGAAGGCGAAATTAAGAAGAAAGGCGCGCGTGGTCATAAACCGAATCGCAATCTCCAACTTGGAAACAAAACCGTCACCGGAGCGAGCAGCAGAGGCAGAGGCTGAGCGCGTGTGGGCATACCCATACCCATAGCCATAATTACTGTAAGAGCGACCATATTTATTACTATTATAATTTTTATATTGACTATTGTAATGGCAGCGTTTAAGATCGTCACTCAGAACCTCGTAGGCCTCAGAAACCTGCTTGAATCTGAGGGTTGCGTCTTCTCTCACAGCCTTTGGGGATTGAGAGTGCTTGTCTGGATGATATTTTACAGCCAGTTTTCTAAAGGCTTCCTTTATTTCTTCTCTTGTTGCATCTCTGCTTAAACCCAATGCACTGTAGTGATCCATCGTTATTCTGCATTCGTTCTCTTTTATTTTTCCCCCCTTCTGTTTTTATTGTCCCCAGCTCCAAGTGCAAGTCGTGATACCACCGTGGCCTCTTCTTCACCAGAGAAAGGAAGGCTTTGGGTTTTTTTCTCATAAACTTCGACTACCCGTAAGTTTCTTGATCGTTGATACGGGTCTACCATAAGCCTCTCCGATCTTAGTACCATATTTCAGAGGCTTTTTACCCACCCTCTTATGGACGTAAGGAGGCCTGGCCTGAGCCCCACTTTGTGTGGCCTGACCCGCGGACGACACAGCCCCTGAAAAAACAGGTTGTGCCAAGCCCGGTGTCTAAACTGTCGGTTAAAAAATTTTAAAAATAATTTAAATTTATTAATTGTTAAATTTAAAAAATTATATTTTCTAATCAAGAAAATATTAAAATTTATAATATGATAAGAAAAAAAAATTATTTATAATTAGTGAATTAAGTTGTTAGAATTAATTTAACCTATGTAAAAAGGTTGAAAGCTTGAAATTTTATAAAAAGTTTAATTAATACTTACGGTAACCGAAGAAAGTTATTAAAATATATAATTTTGATATAAAATTCTTGTATTTGACATGTAAAAATACACTTCATATTAAGTGTAAGAGTCTCACATTGAAAAAATATACTTCCATAATTTGTTTTATTCATTATAAATAAATATTTAAGTTTCAACCAAATATTAAGTTTTTAAATATTTCATATTAGTGAAATTGATTTTAACAACTTATTTCACTGATTATAAATAATTTACTTTCTTTCTAATCATAATTTAATTTTATAAGATGCTTTAGAATATATAACTTTTAAAAAATTAATTATAAAAATAAAAATTATTAAATTAGTAAGGGTTGAGCTATTAAAGGCAAAGTAAACACGACCCACTAAAAGCCTTTAGTTATGTCTTGAGTATTGCCCTTCGATCAAACTGGTTTGGCCTATAAGGCCCACAATTGGCAAGCCTAAGGGTTACACTAATGCCAACTCAAAGGTGTTAGGGTAAGCATCTTTATAGACACGTATTTATTGTATTATTTATGTATTTATTACCATTTATAAATGCACTTTGCTTATTAACAAAAAAATATATTTTAGTTATAAGTTAACATCACTATGAACCTTAGACACAAATGATGATATAAGGATTATCATAATATTGATTACCCCGTCGACAAATGGTGATAGTTTACATATGTCAAGGTATATTGCTTGTAATATAGTGTAACATATTAGTGCATGATTTGGTAGTCATGTTCACTAAATAGACCCACTGAAGATTATTATATATAGATAGTGTTTCTTATGTTTATGTATACATTCTTTTAACTTGATAGATACATATTATTCTTCAATTTGAGATTATTAGACCATTTTATACTAAGAGTGATATCATTTGACGTCATCAAACACATCATAATAATTGGAATGTTATAAAAGTAAGCAATTGGTCATATTGAGACTAATACAAAAGTTATAATTGATCAACAAAGAATTTGTCACTTTAAGCATGGAAACAGTGTTTATGTTATTAATGTTCATCACTAGTAAGTCTATGGTCATAGTTAGATTCAATTGTTGCTTAATTCAATGATTTGGTTTGCACATATCTCTAAATTGAGAAGTAATTTAGAAAGACAAATATCTATATCTTAGCTTTGAGAGATACAATATGACAAATGGATTATATTGTAAGCTTAGAAATTTTCATTAACATTCTACTATTTATGTGATCATGATGTTTTGCTAAACGTCGTTCATAATTTATGTTTAAAGTTGATTCGAATCTAAATATTATCGAATTAGTAAGAAGTTTACAGGTTATGCACAATAGAGTTGATTGAGCTTCAAAGGTATAGGATTGTGGCCTTAATGTTTACAGTGTTAGACGTTATCACATTGAACTTATTACATCTAATTAGATCAAATAGAAAGTCAAAATGAAAATTTACCTTAACACATGATCATGCATTTGTTGGGCACATGATTGTGCATCTTGATAAGTGAAGACGTTTTAGAGTGTTTAGACAAATTAGGATTGATCAAGTCAAAACTAGTTCAAAATTATAAAAACTTGCTAATGTATGATTATGCATGTATAATGCACGACCATGTGTGCGATTAGTAGAGTGGTTATGGTACAACTAAATACGTTACACGCTTCATGTGCAACATGAAAAATTGTACATTATCTAAACATTGGTAAGTTAAGAGCTTAAGATTGAACAAATGTTTATAATGGTTGGATAGAGTGTGTAGAGAAAAGAGGATTGCATAATATGATTCACATGACCAAGGTACCTAGTCTCTATCTCAATTCAATCTGATCAACACAATTATAGTTAGAGAAATAGTTACAATTAGGTTAAGGTAAATTAAGAACTTTCACCTAAGTGATTATAAGGATGAAAAATCATCCGAGAATAGGATCTTAAGTGTATCCTAGATGAACAACCCCCCCAAGATAGCTAAGTAGGATTAGAGATAATCCAGAGACAAGATAAGTGTTGTAATTTCACATCTCCCAAGATAAGAGTCTGGTAAGGAACTCCTATGACCGATTTAAGATGGGACCAAATCAAGGGTTACATAGGTAAATAATAAGTTGAAGTTTAAGATCAAGTCTCCTACTTATTAAGTAATTTTCACTCACTCCCCTTATTTTAATGGTTTTGTAAGTTATAGAGATTTTGTGGCTATGTAGCAAGATAAAGGCTAGCGAGCATGATGGGAGCAGAGTGGCATTTGTGCCATTTGAGGATTTATGTTACTATTAACTATTTTCATTTACATTTAGAGTTTATGACTACTACTCCACACTATTATTTGACTGATGTTATGGTTTATTATATATGGTTTTATATGATTTAGTCATCCCTTGCTAACACTTCTATACATTATTTAATGAGAAGGGTATTTCAATAATCTGTATCATGAATTGTTGTTTTTTCTTTATTTTTAAGATATTTAATACATACTCAATGAGTTGAGGTTTGTAGAGTTTCCCTCAAAAGAATAATACTTCTGAAAGAGATGTTGTATTTTCAAAATGGAAATTAATAAAATAAAATTTGTTATAACAATATTTGTTAGAATACATAAATATTCAGTGATATTTCACAAATTATGCATGTTAATATATATATATATATATATATTTGTAAAATATAAAAAATATATATGTTTATATATCTTAAATCACCCAAAGGTTTAAAAAAATTATGTTTGAGCCTTACCACACTTACCCCCCTACCCTACTTAGAGTACTTCTGCCTTCAATTTTTTTTAAGTTTTTGCATAAATTATAACACAAAATTATATTAATCTTTTATATTAATATAGAATTAAAATAACAAGGTAGGATTGATCACTCCATTTTAATCCCACCCTAGATCGTTATATATTTTACATAAAATATAATTTTAAATTATCGAAGAAAATTAATAATCATACTTATAGCTTAGATTAACAACAACAATTAATAATTGACAAAAAAATAAGAGAGAATCGAAAAACATAAGATAAAAACAAAAGATAAATGATAGAATTAATCGCTCATATCATTCTTTTGTTGTTCATATTCTAAAAAATTTTAAATTTTCATATTTAATTCTTGAAAAAGGTAAGAAATAATGTAATAAAAATGAGAGTAAATCAGATATTAATTTAGGCTTCTGATAATATCTATATAATCCCTAGAATGTTAGTTACGAAGTTTAGACCCCTAAAATTATGTTACTTTAATTCATTTCTCTTGTTCAAGATAGAAGAGAGATTATCCCACTGATTTCAGATCAACCCAACAATTTCAAACCTTGTATTTCAAAACCTTTGTACTATAATTTAATTGGATGGACTAAGATCTTCTTCTTATTTGTTTTTACGTGAACAAAATATTAATATTAATACATAATAGATGATTAATATATTAAAATTAAAATTATTCCCAGGTTTTCTCTAAATATAAAATTCTACTCTCTAAATTTTAAAAACCAAAACATTTATCTATTAATCAAAATTTTCAATAAAGATTAACAGTTAATGGTTGGTATTTTTGTTTTTTTATTAAAAAAGTTCTAAAAATAATAAAAATAGATTTTATAAAAATAATATAAATTTTAAAAATATAAAAATTTAGAATTAAAAAAACAATCGCTACCATATAATTTAGATGTTTTCAAAGGTTTGTTTTTATTTTTTTAATTGTGACAATTTTTTAAAATAAAATAGTAAAAATAAAATGGTAATTTCACTTTCTATTTTGTATTAACCAAATTGGATTTTAGACGAAAAAATGTTATTTATATTTGATTTTGAGTAAAAAGTACTGTTCACCTTCACTTGGGGTGGGAAAGGGTTTTAAAGCCAAACCTTGGGTAGGACAAAAGAATTCATGGCGACGTGACTAAAGACTGTGGTCATTGTTTTAGTTTATTTTATTAATAAATTTATTTATATATTCTAATATATTTTAAATTTATTTTTATTATTTTGATATTTTAATAATATTTTAAAAGTACTTTAATTATTTTATCAAAAATAAAAAAATATTTTATAAAAAAATATTTAAATTTTTTTAAATTAACATATAATTTTGAACTTACTCAAAAAAAAAATTGTAAGTTCACTCTAATTCAAACAGGTTGATCTAGCAGAGTTAAAAATGCGTTAGGTGGATAATTTTATTTAAATATTTTTATGTTATTGACAATTTGAGTTCAAGATTGAATGAATGTCAAGTTCCAAAGCAAAAGGCCATGGGAGACATTGAAATTGGATTGAATTTGAATTAAATTAAATACGAATAGATATATATATTTGTATTTAATTTATTTGTTGTGGGTTTGACTCGTATTTGAATTCGTATTTATCAAACTTTTTATAATAAAATTTGAATTTCAATTTAAGTATAAATTTGTATTTATATTTGGGTTTGAATAGTTTGTTTTGAATTCATCCAAACCAAACTTAAAAACAAATTCAAACATGTTTGCTTCGAAACCATCCTTACACTCAAGTATTTGATTACCCAAGCAAACTCATTCTTTATTATTATTACAAGTTTTTTTGTAACGTTCATGGTATTATATAAAGAGTGAATGATAACTATTTTTCTAAAGATTAATTGCCTAACAATATTTTTTTATTTAAGAATTTTTATCTCTTTATGGTTTTATAAAATAATAATATTTTGGTGAGATTTATTTATAAAATAATAAAAGCCCTTTTATTATTAATATATCACCACAACTTAGATTAAATTTTTTTATTTAATTAATAATAAAAAATAAGATTTTTATTATTCTTGTAATAAAGAGATTGTTGTAAAATTAAGGGAAATTCTAAATGTTATAGTAGATGTCAATTATTTAAATATTATTTTTGCTACCTGTAACGGAGTTGAATTTAAATTAAATCAAATATAAACATATATTTATTCATATTTAATTTCGTTTTGTTTACATTCAATTCATATTCGAATTCAAATTCATAGAATTTTTTATAATGAAGTTCAAGGTCAGTTTATATAGTTCAATTCGTATTCAGTTCACATTCTATTTGTATAGTTTACATTTATATTTTTAAAAAAATTATAATAAATAAAATATAATTAACAAATAATGTTTGATTCGTACAATTTATATTTAGGTTTATGTTTATTGATTTTTAAAATCATAATTTGTATTTGTATTTATATTCATATTTAAATAATTTTTTTTAAATTTATTTAATCTAATCTTAAAAATAAATTTAACTATATAACTGATTAGAATCTAATCTTAGTCTAGAGTAAAATTAAGATAAGTTCAACAATTTTCCAAAAATAAAAGAAACGATCAGATGCAACGTGAATCTGCAAAGAGATTTTGGTTCCCTAAAAACCAAAAAGAGTCAGAAAAGTGTGTTCAAGGGTTGATGCAGCACATTTTGAAAATGCCGCTAACACTGACAAGTGTGTTTTGACCTTTTGCTCAGCATTGGGCTCCACCTTCACTGTGTCTGTCTGGTTTGCAGATCCTTGACTGTGAACTTATTTATTTTACTTCCCATTGAAAACTCATAGCAGGGGAAGAGCTTTTATCCACGTTTATACCCATTTTTATTAGTATTTTTAATTACCGACATCTTTTTACTACTTATTCAAACTCTAATTTTTTTGACTAAACTTTCAATAGTAAATCTCTTAAAATCTCTACATGGAATGATTATTATTGAATAATGCAAACAATATTTCTCTGATCAAATGATCATTTTACCCTTGGTCCAATGGAATTCACTAATGGAAGTTATTGACAGGTGGGATTATGGACTTTTTGAAACTTATAGGGCGGCTTTGTCATTTCCCCAACCTTGGGTGGGAAAAAAGGTTTTGGCCATTGCTAATTTATTAAATTCCGTGCAAGCGGAAAGTACGACAAAAAAAAATCTATAAAAAGTATTTTTTAATAAATCATCATATTCAAATTTTCATATTATTTTTTCTAATAAAATAATAATCCGCTAACGTAACGATGCCTGCATGAATTTACTTCGCCGTCTTCTCATAAAAGATTAAATAAAAAAATCAAACATTTAACAACTTGACCACAGTGATGCTTTCAAACAATAGAGATTTATGAGATTTTTCCAATAAAAAAATTATTTATTATTAAATTATTAAATATTAAATTAAAAAAAGAGAAAATAATTTTAGTAAATATTGATCAAGTATAATTTCTAACAATTTAGTATCACAAGGGGAATTTTATTAAAAACCTGGTTAGAATTTTTGTAATGACATTTTATTTAATGGGTTTAGCCTTTTATGACTTCCATAACTTAAATGGCAGAGAGTGAAGTAATTTTAGGGTGCTTTTACTTATGGATAATAAAATCCCAACCATGGTGCACGTAAGGTTAGAAAAGCTGGACAAAGCCGATGGTTAGGCAAACGCCCCATTGTTTGTGGTGTTGCAATCAATCCAGTGGATCATCCTCATGGAGGAGGTGAGGGGCACACGAAAGAAGGTAGACCTATCCTATCTCTTTCTTAGCTTAGGTTCGACAGGTGTCGTTGGTTCTGTGTTAGGTCAGTCACTTGGTTCTTCGTCTTCGCTTCGCAGGTTTGTTAATGAGCCCCGACCCCATACGATCCTTTGTATTTCAAAACAAAAATGGATAATTTTAGGATGTTTTTAATTATATTTTTTTTGTTTGATGAAGAATCGATTATCTAAGTCGACAATCCATCAATATTTCATTTGTATAAGTTTTGATTTAATTGATCATTTTACCTTTCGACTTTGTCAACTTTAAACTTTCTTTCTCCACCACTCAAACTATATATTTGAGAACGATATTATATCTTTTATTATTTATATTATTTTATTTAATTGATTAAGTAATTGTATCGTATTTTTTTTTATTATTAAGTTAACGATAAATAATAAAGAGATAATAATTATTCTAATTATATATTAAAATTATTATAATTTTATTTTGATTGAATAAATTTAATTATAAATATTTAAATCAAATATTTATTATTATTAATAAATATATTTGTCTACAATTATTATAATCAAGTAAAAGAAAGTTACCATGTGGGTGATTGAAAAAATTACTGTGTTAAATTGAGTGAAATGTGTGTCGTTTTGTGGTGATTGGATAAGTCTCTGTCTAGGAATCCGAGTCTCACTCTGTTTTTATGCAGCGAAGCCGCTACATGCTATTGACAAAACCTGTCGACACGACGCTTGTCTGTTCCCTACGCAGGTGAGGCCCACCACATCTACGGTGGGTCCCCCTTCTTCATAACAATCAGAGAGAAAATTGAAAGGGAAGCCATTTTGCATACATTTCATTACGTACTTTGTCTTCTTTTTTTTTTGTTTTGTTTTTTTTCTGATCTTCTCTCTCTGGTTAGTCCCTAGGGTTTTCAATTCTAAATCTGATTCATTGTGGCTCTCCCTTTTCTTAATTCTCTCTCCTTTTGCCTCCCCAACGTTGCTGCCTCTTCTTTCAGGTATCTCATTTCTGTTCTGGATCTCATTTTGCTCTTTTTTTTTTTTGCTGCTTTCGCATTTGTGTATAGCTTTCTGTTTTGCGATCTATCAACGTGGTTTCTACACTTTTTTTTTTCCTGTGGAGAAAGTTACCTTTTTTTTTTTTTGGTAAATAGAAAGTTACTATTTTGTTTATGTTAATTTTTATTTTCGGCTGGTTTTGCTATTCTGTTGGATTCTTTTCTTTGTTTTTGGTTTTAACTTACTTGAGAATGATTCAGGTTTAGGTGGGATATAGAATGACAAAAACTTGCAGTTAGTTATGCTGTTTCATGAAAATTCTCTTTCTTGTTGATTATATCATTTTTAGTCAAGAAATAATAGGGATGATTGGAGATGACAGCTTAATTAGATTTTTTGTAGGTGTAAGTTAATTAACGTAACAGTTTGACAAGTTTAAACTTTATCGGGTGGCTTGACTTTCGAGAAGTAGTGGACCATTATGCTTGGAATTTTGAATTTTAACTTCTCTGTATGCTCTTACATTCTTTCAGATATAAGCGTATTACTTGCTCCACTGGGAAGACAGTGAAATAATCATACTTTGGTTTGCTTTTTTTTATTGGTTTGGCTGATGCTCTTGATATTTTGGAATTATGTTAGATTTGGGTGTTGCATTTTGGTGTGACAGAAGCAAGTTGATTGACATGGGCTTTAGAATTCTGATCTATGAAATTCTTGAGAAATGAATTAGTATGAACTTGAAAGGGCACATTCCTACCTTTTCTCACTAAGTTCAAGTGAATGGTCAGGTGCAAGTAACCTAGCAATGAATTGTGAAATTGTGGAAGCAGGGGAAGAGGTGAATTCAATTCAGCTTTCTCGAAGAACTTTCCAGCCAAATTCTGGATCAACTGTGGTTGGCAATGATCGAAAGCCTCCTGTGTTAAAATTGGCATACAAGGAATCTATAGATGATGACATTAATCAGCTTTTTAAGGCTATCAGCCTGAGAACTTCAACCAAGGGCTCAGGTTTTTCATCTGACGTTGGCACAAGTGCAAACTCATTAAGGAAAAATGCTTTGAAAAAGCCAATTAGTGTACCCCAATCACCGCGAACTGGAACTTCAGAGTCAGTCTCTCTAAAGCAGGCATTAAGGGAACTTTGCATCACTAAGGCGTCTGAAATGGCTGCTATGAAACGACTGCCCAAGTCAACTAGTTCTCCAGGGGTATCAGAAGCTGTTAGGATAAAGAGTTTGTATAACGCAAAGGTAGGGGAAGCTGCCAGTGGATCCGGCTATTATCTAGATGAATGTAAGGGGAGTATGCTTGAAATATCTCTGGTTCCAGAAGATAGCCCATCAACTTCTTCTCGAATTGTACCCCAGGCAACTCAATTGCCTAAGATAAAAACTTCAAACCAAAGTGCTTATCCTTCTCCTCGGTTAGCTGCTTCAACTTTGCAAAATGCTGCTAGTAGCACCCAAATCACTCTTTCTTCTCCTTGTGTGGCTGTTCCAACTGGACAAATTCCTACTATCGTCAAACAAAGTGCTCATTCTTCACCTCAGTCTGCTGTTTTGACAGTGCAGGATGCTACAGGGACCAACTATGCTGCCCAGTCTTCACCTAGGTTTTCCATTCCCGTGACAAACAATGGTACTGGGACCAACCAAAGTGCTCATTCTCCTCAATTTTCTATTTCAACTAAAAATTGTCCCAAGGCCACAATGATGCAAGATGAAATTGTTTCTGCATCAAAAAAATTTGGAACTCAAGTCATAAAAACCGAAACAGCACCGAAAGAGAAATATACTCTTGAATCTTCTCCATCTTCTAGTACTGTTGACATGCCTGAGTCAGTGAAAAAGGTTTCGGTCCCAGCCAAATCAGCAAACAAAGCATCGGCTGTAAAGTCAGGGAGGAAAGGTAGGCTTCATGTTGTACCTTCTTCAGGCTCAGTTAATGGCAGTAGAGTACGCAAGCTAACAAGAAATACCACACGAATAGCTAAACCGGTCCTCAGGAACAAGAGTTATACTAAGAAGAAAACAAAACAGGATTCAACATCGGTTGCTATCAGTTCTAATACATACAGTGAAGTTGAAAGGGACTTGGACCCTAGTATGACTCCACTGGTTTGCCAGAGATGCCAGTGTGCTCTGAATAATGCAAGTAGTCAAGCCAATCAAGATTCTTCTGTGTTCAACGTGGCTGGAAATACTGCTGAAGTCAGGTCTACTAATGCAAGTACATTTAGAAGTGATGTGGATAATTGTAATGGAAGCAATGCTGTTGTTGTGAGAGCAAAAAGGATCACAAAATCAAGAGAAAAGGGAGAATGCTCCCAGAGTTCTAAAAGTAGCCTTGGTGAATATAGTAGTAGTACAAGCAACAGTGACGACAGCAATTTAAGCAGTTCTAGTTGTGGTAACCGGCCTCACATGTCAAAAGATGTCAGGTGGGAAGCTATCCGGCATGTTAAGATGCAGAATGGAGTCTTAGGGTTGAGACATTTCAGTCTCTTACAGAAGCTGGGTTGTGGAGACATAGGGACTGTGTATCTAGCTGAGCTAATTGGAACAAACTGCCTATTTGCTATAAAGGTTATGGACAATGACTTTTTGGCAAGAAGGAAGAAGATGCCCAGGGTCCAAACCGAAAGAGAAATATTGAGAATGCTAGATCATCCTTTTCTCCCTACGCTATATGCCCAGTTTACATCGGATAATTTAACTTGTCTTGTGATGGAATATTGCCCTGGTGGAGACCTGCATGTCCTTCGGCAAAAGCAGCTTGGCAGAAGTTTTCCTGAACCAGCAGCAAGGTAGGATTCTTTAATGAAAGGTTCACTCATGTTCATTTTTACTTTTAATCTTTTGATTCCTAATTGTGCATTATACACAATCAAGGTAAAAAACCAATGGAAAATCTAAGGATCATTCATGTCATTAAATTACTTCAAGATTTGCAGTCTCTTGATTATTTGTGACATTTAGTTAGATTTATTTTTTTGTACTAGTTGATACAAATTAAGCATATTTTACTTTAGTCCATTGCGGTGCTGACTGCTGAGTGATAAGATGCCACAACACTGCCATTTTAGACAATCGCCTCCTTTCCTTTAGCCAAACACTACCAGTTGAAACTAACTTTTTCTTCTTCGCTACACTCTGTAAGCTGCCTCTAATATCTGTGCTGCAGCCTTTGGCTTTGCCAATAACTGAAACTAATTTTAGAATGTTTCTCAACTGTTGTGTCCTATTATATATATATATATATATATTAGACAGCTGAGTTTCAGTTGTGTCCTATTATTAAAATATTAAACAGACTCTCAACTGTTTGTGCAGGTTCTACGTCGCCGAAGCTCTCCTTGCTTTGGAGTACTTGCACATGCTTGGAGTCATTTACCGAGATTTGAAGCCGGAGAACATTTTGGTTCGAGAAGATGGCCACATTATGCTGACAGATTTTGATCTGTCACTCCGATGTTCTGTTAATCCAACTCTTCTGAAATCCTCGTCATCTAATATGGATCCCGCAAGAGTATCTGGTCCATGTACTGAATCTAACTGTATTCAGCCTTTCTGCATTGAATCCACCCGTCAAGTTCCCTGTTTCAGTCCTAGGTTTTTACATGCTACTGCAAAAACACGGAAGTCAAAGAATGACCCAGTGGCCCAGTTCCGATCATTGCCTCAACTTGTGGCTGAGCCGACTGATGCACGATCAAATTCATTTGTTGGGACCCATGAATACTTGGCTCCTGAGATTATCAAAGGAGCGGGTCATGGAGCTGCAGTTGATTGGTGGACATTAGGTATCTTCCTCTATGAACTTCTTTATGGAAAAACACCCTTTAAAGGTTCTGTGAACGAAGAAACATTAGCCAACGTGGTGTTAGAAAGCCTCAATTTCCCCGTTAGTCCTATGGTTAGTTTGCAGGCAAGAGATCTCATTAGAGGGCTACTGGTAAAAGAGCCGGAACACCGGTTGGGTTCACAGAAAGGAGCTGCTGAGATAAAACGGCACCCTTTCTTCGAAGGGTTGAATTGGGCACTTATACGTTGCGTAATTCCTCCAGAACTCCCTGAGTTTTATGACTTTGGGGTTCCCAGCTGGGTGCCTGGAAAGAGCAAATATTCGGAGTGTGATGCCACAAAAGAGCACCTTGAGTTCGAGTTATTTTAGATCATGTTCCCTGTTGACTGTATGTAGCTTGTAGGATATTGTAGTAAAGCTCTCACCAGATTTTACAATCTCAGACCTCAAAATCCCTCTTTTACCAAATATGCACTTGTAAATATTTTCCTTCCATTATCATTTCCGTTGTAGTACGAGCCGAGTCCCGAACATAAGTGGACTTCAGTTTGGCTCGATAGGAAAATATGTTAAGCTTTAGCTTGTCTTATGTTTATCGATTTGGAACTTAGGGTAGTTCGAGCTTTCTTCGATGTGTAAGTTAAAAATTTTAAGCTCAACTTATATTTGTAGCTTATATTAGTGGCTCAAATTTGGCTTCTATTCGTGGTTCGAACTCGTGTCTAAGACACGAAGCTTGATTTGGTAGCTTAAATTTGAAACTTGATTAATATATAATTTGACATGCATTACAACTAATGTTAGATATGGATTGAGCCAAATCTACACTATTTGACTTGAGTTTGATTCGAATGAAAATAATTCGTCTTGAGTCCATTGAACTAAATTAAAAGTAATTTAAATTTGGTTTAAATAAAAATTAATTCAATTTAATTCGATTCAAATTCGATAGAATATGTGGTTCATATTGTGACTTGAGTTTTGTTCATGTTAATAATTTGAATTTGTAGTTCAGATTTATAATTTAAATTTACATCTCATTAACAAAACATGAATCTTAACTACTTATTTGAATTTATATTTCATTGACAAAATAAGAACTGAGTTACAGATTCAAATAAAATTCGAGTCAAGCTGAATTGAACTCTCTCTAACTCGAGTTTGACTCGATTTTAAAAATAAATTGACTCTTCTGATTTAAACTAGGTTTAAATTCAAACTAAATGAATTCGAATCAAACTGACATTCAAAATCAAATCGGTTCAGTTTAGTCCAACCCTAATTATAACTTTACAAACATTATATTCTCAACAAAACTTTTGAATTTAATTTACATAATCTATAATCCTTGGCATGATTTTGCATACCATGAATTTTAAAGCATTAAGCTCTTAAATCACAACTTCATTTCATAATTACAGTCCATAGTCATGGAAAAGAGTTGCAAATAGAGTCTAAATTAAGCATCCTTTATGTTAAAAACGCCGACCATTCATCATCGAAAGATTCAGCACATGATAAATCCATTATCCTAATTAACAAATACATATAATATTTTATAGTTTTAAACATATTTTATGTATTTTTAGAATGAAAACATAAACAACATATATTTTATACGTTTACTTTATTAAATACGTATTAAACGAAAGTATTACATATTTTCATATTTTTTATTTTCTTTGACAAACGAAAAAAATGACGTATTAGAGCATAATCTTGATCAATTTCTAATAAAAAAATTATAAGTTTGATTGATCTTTTTTATAATTTTTAAATAAAGATTTTAGGAATATAATTTAATCTTTTAAAATTATTTTTATTTTTAAATAGTCTTTTATATTCAATTTAATAATAAATTGAATACTTTGTAATTAAAGAGTCTATAAAAATTGTTAAATTTAATATTATCCTATTTTTAAAAAATAATATTTCATATTAAAAATGTTATCAAAATTTAAACATATTTTCAAATTTTAAAATACAAATTTCAATTTTAATTATTATACCAAAATCATCTCATAAAAACAGCCTAATAATCCCTTAATTACTAAAACAAAAAACCATCCACATGTTTAAATATCAAATCATTAAGACGTTAAGAATTAATCATATAGCAATTAAGGATTAGCTTAGGATTTTTAGCTTTTAAGTTTGGGCTTGTCCCCGGCTTTGAGAGAACCAGTTTTAAAAATATTTTTAATGCCTTTGATAAATAGTTTTTTTTTTTTTAATTTCTGTAATTTTTAAATTTTGTTTAAAAGTAAAAATTTATAAAAAAACACAATGAACAAAATGTTCGAGAACAACCTAAACTTGACTCACCCAGAGACAAACTAATAAATAACTGTCAAGTTATACAAGAAATAATAACCCTCGATCGATATCTTTTAAGAACTTTTCTGAATTCGTAAAAAGATAGAAATTGAAAGATCAGTTTAAAAAAATACATTGATAAAAATATTATCTGTAATATCTAAAGCCCATATATATTATTTTATTTTCAAAATTATGTATAATGCTTAAATAATTTTTACAAAAAATATACATCAACCAGCCTCTAAATTTACTCAGTTTTCATCGAGAATTTGTGGGCATTTGTAGTACCAATTGCAGCTCATGCGAATACCGTTCATGCTGTCAATGTTAGGCCTCTCATAATTCTAATATTTTATATGGAGGGCAAAGTGGTCTTTATACTTTATAACATTTAAACTGTTATTCGACGTTTGATGAAAACGTGACATTTAATCAAAGACATATGCACATTTTTCTGGTTGCCACAATTTCATCGAAAATAAATCTTAATCCATCAAAACTTTCCTTGCAAAATTTGAAAGCATTGAATTTTAATATTAAAGAAAATGAGAACTATAATTAGTTTATATAATTCAAACATCATCTATGACAGGAGAGGCTTTTTTTAAAATGGCCAAACGACTAATTCCACCAAAGATTTCTTTAAATAACAAAGTGTTATTCAAAAAGTTTTAAAAGTTAAATATCTGTTTTCTTTTTAATTTTTTTAATATGTTATAGTAAATGACTAAAATACCCTCTATAAAAAATTAAATAATGTTAATATTAAAAATAAAATTTAATATAAAATAATGTTATAATAAAATTTAATATAAAATAATATTAAAATAAAATTTTTAAAAATTTGAAAAAATGATGAAAACCTAACCATGGGGCCGAAAATGGCCACCTGATTAGATTGTTGGTTAAATCTGACTGTTTTGATGATGGAAACGATTAGGTTTGACTTTCAAAGATTTAGTGGAAGTGGCTTTGAAATCCGGTCGTCTCCACCATAAAGGCGGTTGGATCAATCTAACTAGGTAGTCATTTCTGACAATCTAATTAAGTTTTCAACATCCACTGCCATTAGCTAGGTGATTGCTTTTTAAAATTTTTTTTATTTGTATATGTATAATTAATTTTTTTATTATTTATTATTTTAAATATTTTTATAAATTTAATTTAATTATTTATTATTTTTAAATTTATTTTATTCAAAAAGATAAAAAAATACTTTTTTAACAAATTAAATTTAATAGTTTATTGTTAAGTTTAATAGTTGACTTTAGTCAATATATGAGTGTTTATTGTTTTAAAATTTTTGGGTGACACCTTGTCATTTAAGAAAACTTTGGGTGGGAATTATCTGATGGCCATCTGAAATTGATTTTGTTTTCGTATTAGGATAACATGTAGTTGAATTTATCACAAAGTCCAACCTGTGAGATATGTCTTTAATAACATTGCCCGTCGTCCAGCATGATAAGTATAATCAATGGCAGCCTTCAAGTAGCCACATTCCAGATGATGCTTCAAGGAGACACAGGGCCTGGCCACAACACAACACAACACGACCAAGGCGGAATTTAGTCCACCATTTTATCGCTCTCTGACCAGGCTTAAGAGGGCTGGAAAAGTCCACCACACGGCTGGAAAAGTAGGGCACTCACCCACCAAAGGAAGCAGCCAGGGAGACCTATAGCCCAGGGCTAGGATGGCAATGGAAAATCTCCACTGTACGTGTCATCATCAAAAGGCCAAAGAACTTATTCCCACCCAAGGTTTCCCTAAATGACATGCCAATCTAAAGATTTTAAAAAACCAAATACACCCCCCCACCCCCATTAATCAAATTCTTTTCAATTTTATTAACTTTTTTACTTAAATGATTAAAATATCCTTCAATAAAAAAAATAATATTAATATTAAAATAAATGTTAATATCAAATAAAATTATAAATTATAAAAATTTAATAAAAATTAAAAAATCATGCCTACGACACTGTTGATGGTGGATTTTTAAAATTTTATTTTATTTTTAAAATTTTATTATTATTTTATAAAATTATTTTTTTAATTTTATTTAAGAAAGATAAAAATATATTTTTATCTAGTTAAATTTAATAGCTTATTTTGATTAATAAATATATATTTAATTTTTAAAAAATTTTTAAGCGAGAATTTAGTCAATTGGCCTAATCAAAAAGGATATTTTATGGCAATAATGAGAAATAAAATCTCCCACGTCCTAGTCACTTCCCCTGCTTGGACTCGTTTCATGTACATATTATTTAGTAGCGAAATGAAAAAAACTTTCTAGAAAGAAACGTGCTTTTGATGAATTTTTTTGGTCCAAAAAAATTGTTTTTGTAGTATTATGGTTACTATAAGATAAGATTGAATTCAAGCTCAGTTCGGTTATACTTGAGATGAGTTCAAATGAACTCAAATTTGGTAAATACGAAAGATACGAGCATGAATTTAAACTCAAGGTTTGATGATTCAACTTTCTTCATGAGTTTTTTTAATAATTTTTTTAATATAAGTTATTATAATTATATTGTTTTGATGCATATAATTAAAAAAAAGTTATTTTAATTAATTTAAATTGAATTTTTTTAAATTTGTAAACTTTACAAACCGAATACCCAAATCTCGAGTTCAAAAATGTTAAATTCATGAGTTTAAACTTGTTTGAACAAGACTCATTTTGAATTTATTTAAATCAAAATCGAATTTAAGTTCGAATAAACTTGGTTCAAATCTAACATTACTATATTTGCTTTGCTTGAAAATGCAATATTTTGAATAATTTTGTAATGTGTTTTGTGGTATTAAAACATTTATGTAATTGAAACTTCAATTTTTTATTATTGTTAATACCGGGAGGTCATGGAAATCGTGAAACCTAGGGGACGAAAATGATAATTTACATTCTAGATAACTTTTTTTGACGAATAAAAATATGCGGTATGAATTGAATGACATAACATTCAAACGACTTCTAGATCTACAGGAAGCAGCCATTAAATAAAACTGAACACTGGCTAGTCTTTAATACATCGAGTCAAGTCAAGGAGCCGGCAGCTTTGAGCTCTTCTCTACTTCGTCAAAAGCTGCCTAATTTTCCTTCTCATTCTCGCAAACAAATCTCCACCTCCATCTCTCATTTCTTCTTTGTTCATAAGAAAATGTCACAATTCAGTTAACCGGTTTCTTTAGGTAAATTACACAGCGGCATTGGATTGATAAATTGTAACTACGATGGCTGCGGCCGGAGAAGATCTGGCGAGGACGATGAGCAGAGCAATGAGTCGTCGGCCGACGATGAAGTCGGGGAGTAGGCGGAACTGGATGGCATCGGCCAGTCTGGCGTCGGCAAGCATCCGAGAGGCGTGGAATTCGCAAACGAATGTGTTTGCACAGAGCCAGCGTCAGGACGATGAAGAGGAGCTTAGATGGGCGGCAATCGAACGGCTGCCGACGTACGATCGGTTGAGAAAGGGAATGTTAACGCAGGTTCTTGAGAATGGGAAGATTGTGCACGATGAGGTGGATGTGACAAGATTCGCCACGGAAGATAAGAAGAAATTGATGGATAGTATATTGAAACTGATTGAAGTCGACAATGAGAAATTTCTCACCAGACTTCGACACAGAACCGATCGGTACAAAAAAAATACAATAAAAATCTGAATTTAAATTTTATATTAAATGAAATTTAACTTTTTATTTTTTTATCCTTTTTTCATTTTTATAGAGTGGGAATTGAAATTCCAAAAATAGAAGTTCGATTTGAGGGTTTATCAATCGAAGGAGATGTCCACGTTGGCAGTAGAGCACTTCCCACGCTGCCCAACTCTGTTATTAATACAATTGAGGTAAATTTTTATTATTTATAATCGTCAATTAATTTTACTGTTAAAAAATTAACTATTTTCATAAGGGAAAACTACATATTTTTACTGAAAATTTCACTCAAAAATAAAATTTTATTTATTAATTTTTAAAATTTAAATACTTATTTATTAATTAAAATCAATAATTAAATTTAATGATTAATTATTATTTTTAATAGTCATAAAAGTATTTTTATTATTTTAATAAATTTTTTTTTAAAATAATAAAATAAATTTTATAATATAATACTAATATAAAATGTTATTTAAATATTAAAATATTGAAAATATAAATTTTTAAATATATTAAAAAAATAATTAAATTTTAAAAATTAAAAGAATGGAACCGATAAAAAATAACCATCTCTTATTTTGATAGAAACGGTTAAATCTGACCCCTTCAACTAGCAAACATTATAAGAAACGGTCAACGTTAACCCCATTGATTGTTTTCAACTATGATTATTAATAAAAATAGTCAAATCTAACCGTTTTCTTCAAAATAAAAAATAATCAAATTTGATTGCTTCTAGAATTAGATAAACACTTTTGGCCATTTAATTCTATTATCAATATTTGCAGTGGTTTTTTTCTAATTTTTTAAAATTTAAATATTTTTTAAATTTTTATAAAAATTTTAAAAAATTTTATATTTTTATTATAAAATTTAATTATTTTATAAAAAATCAATAAAATTAGATAAAAACTAATAAAAAAATAAGTATTTGAATTTTTAAAATTAAAGAATAAGGGTCTGTATGTAAAACCTTGGGTGGAAAATAACCCTTTATTTTAATTGGATAATTAATACATAATTTAATATTTTGTGGAATTATTTAAAAAATTGATTGCCGTCAAAGTTGAAGTCAACGTAAGAATATCTAGATTGGCTATCCTGTACGGTACGTTACAACAGACTGGGAACGGTCACACGGGTCGTCGGTTTTATATCAATTTATGTGGGGAAATGACTGTTTCCTGTCAAAGATTCTTTTTTAAGATTAAAAAATTCATCTGTTGAAAACTTATATTAAACTTTGTCATAAAATTATTGAAAAAAAAATCCCAAACTACATTATCTATTATTATTACAATTTTATTAAATATATTTTTATCTTAATTAATATTAAATAAAAATATATTTAATACTTATCAATTGGTGACAACATTCAATGGTGACACAAAAAATTATTACGATTGATATGATTTTGATTGAATATCATCAAACTAATTTAAATTTATTTAAGAATTGTATAAGATGAATTTGGTGTTATTTTCGATTATATAAAAATATTGGTAGCCATAAAATAAAAATAGAACAAAAAATATATTTAAAGCTAAACAATTTGTTCTTTATATTAAAGATGTAAATAATATTAATTTTATAATAATATTTAAATTAAATGATATAAATATTTTTAAATGTCAAAATTTATTGTTATATAGACAGAAAAAATAAAACTTCTAAGTTTAAGGGGTTAGAAATATTGCTTCATCAAACCTTGGGTTGAAAATAGTTTCTTAGTCAATTTTAATTTATGAACGACATCTTATGAGCAGGAAAAACAACTAGCGCTTTTGAAAATTAAATTGACACAAGTCCTAATATTCAGTATTATTATTACATTTAAGATTATTAAAAGCTTCTCTAAAATATATGATAAACCCTGAAAAATATCAAACGTACTTATTATAAGACACTTTTGGCTCACAAAATAAACACTTACCATAAACTTCTATATATTTATTTATTTTTTTAACATACAATTTCATTCGTTGAAGATTATGTTACATTTTACAGACTATAGAGACGAAATCAACAAACCTTTTTAACTTTTAAATTGCAGCTCAAATGTACTTTACTGCTGCTGCATCTATTTTTAGAGAGGGTTATGAATTACATGTGTTTAAGATTCTTCTCACTAATTGTCAACATTCGATTTTTATTAACAGAACCCAGTTTTATTTTCTTATTGTAATTTAAATATGTAGATTTTAGAGTCTGTTTTGCTTCCTGGATACTTAAGTTATGATTTTTTTTCCATGGAAAGTAGAGCACTCTGGGATCAGTTGGTCTTGCCCCATCAAAGAAGAGAAAAATCCAAATTCTTAAAGATGTTAGTGGATTCCTCAAACCATCAAGGTATTCTTTTTAAGATATTTAATTAATTTAATTATAATTTATTTTTATACTATCATTAACTAACTAAAATGTTGTATACATTTTTCAATTTCAGGATGACACTGCTTCTGGGTCCTCCAGCCTCTGGGAAAACGACATTGTTGCTTGCTCTTGCAGACAAACTCGATAAGGATCTAAGGGTCAGCTTCTTATTTCCTCCCTACATTACTTCTTTTGCATGTGACTTTGGTGTTAATGTGATAACATTAACAGGCATTTGGAAAAATTACCTATTGCGGACACGAATTGCATGAGTTTGTTCCTCAGAGGACTTGTGCATACATTAGTCAACATGATCTTCACTATGGAGAGATGACAGTGCGCGAGACATTGGATTTCTCAGGGCGCTGTTTAGGTGTTGGCACAAGGTATGATATGCTGGCTGAACTTTCCAGAAGAGAGAAAGAAGCAGGAATTAAACCAGATCCTGAGATAGATGCTTTTATGAAAGCCACGGCAGTGATGGGTCAAGAAACTAGTTTGGTTACGGATTACATTCTCAAGGTTTGTTCTCTATCGCAAGTTGGCTCTTTTATTTATTTTTCTTGTAGTTCATTTCAAAGACCTTACATTTTAGAAACATTACCAGATTCTTGGCTTGGATATATGTGCTGATACTATGATTGGTGATAACATGAGAAGGGGTATTTCTGGTGGACAAAGGAAGCGTGTGACTACTGGTATGCTTCCCAAGACAAGTCCTGATATACTTGTTTGTCACATATAATTTTTTCCTACAGTAGCAGATTGTTGGTTGCCAACAGCTTCAACCCTGAATTTACATCTTCATTTTTCCTCTTTTGCATTTCTAATTTTTGATGTAATCTTTACAATTCTGAGTGCAGGAGAGATGTTGGTGGGACCAGCGAAGGTTCTTTTAATGGATGAAATATCAACAGGATTGGACAGTTCTACCACTTTTCAAATTTGCAAGTTCATGAAGCAAATGGTTCATATTATGGATGTAACCATGATTATTTCTCTTCTACAGCCAGCACCAGAGACATATGATCTCTTTGATGATATTATCCTACTATCAGAAGGTCAAATTGTCTATCAAGGTCCACGAGAGGACGTCCTTCAATTCTTTGAATACATGGGTTTTAGATGCCCCGACAGAAAAGGAGTTGCTGACTTTCTGCAGGAAGTTACTTCCAGGAAAGATCAGGAACAGTATTGGTTTCAGAAGAACCAACCGTACAGATTTGTTTCGGTTTCTGATTTTGTTGATGGTTTCAAATCTTTTCACATTGGCCAACAGATTGACTTATATCTTAGAGTTCCTTTTGAAAAATCCAAAGCCCACCCTGCTGCATTGGTGACAGAAAAGTATGGCATACCAAATCGAGATTTGTTCAAGGCATGTTTTGCTAGGGAGTGGCTGCTAATGAAGCGTAATTCTTTTGTATACATATTCAAGACTACCCAGATAACAATTATGTCATTAATAGCCATGTCCGTGTTCTTTAGATCAGAAATGAAACCGGGCACTGTCTTTGGTGGAACAAAATATTTTGGAGCATTGTTCTTCAGTTTAGTCAATGTGATGTTTAATGGGATGGCAGAACTTGCAATGACTATTATGAAGCTTCCTGTCTTCTACAAACAAAGGGATCACTTATTCTACCCTGCATGGGCTTTTGCCTTACCCATATGGATTCTTAGGATCCCTTTATCGATTATTGAATCAGCTATATGGATCATTCTGACATACTACACAATCGGCTTTGCTCCCTCTCCTAGCAGGTAAAGTAATTCATGTAGTTCCAATCAGTCCATAATAATCACCTGCCAAAAACTATTGGATGTTAGATTTTGTTATTATTTTTTCCATGTTTTGGGTTTTGTCGGACCTGAAATTAGTACTTGATCAACTACTAGAGTTCTTTTGCTAACAATCCTTTTACTTCTTCTGTAGGTTTTTCCGAAAATTCTTGGCGTTACTTGGTGTACATCAGATGGCTCTGTCCCTCTTTAGGTTTATTGCTGCTCTTGGAAGAACAGAAGTTATATCAAAGTTGCTGGGTACCTTCACCTTGCTAATGGTTTTTCTGCTTGGAGGATTTATTATTTCCAAAAGTGAGAATATAACTCTATTTGCTATGCTATTTATTTTATAATTTTTAGCACAAGCTGTTAAATTCAATTGATCGTGCTTAGTATTGGATAGGAAACATTATTGATACTTTCTCTTTAATCAAGGATTAATTTTAGAAATCTTTTGCTTTTTTGCCCGTAGATGACCTTGAGCCATGGATGATGTGGGCCTACTATATGTCTCCTATGATGTATGGACAAAATGCTCTAGTTATGAATGAGTTTCTTGATAAAAGATGGGACAAAGTAAGTAAATATTATGCTTGGATCATCTTCTTTTTGTCACGTTGCACTATTCAACTAACTAAACCAGGCAGTATCTGTTTTTCTGGTCTTATTACTCATCAACAAAATCTTATGATTTAATATCTCATGCAGTCCTATAATGGCTCCAGCACTGATGCGCGTACAGTGGCAGAAGTACTTTTAAAGACTAGGGGCTTCTTTACCGATGCGTATCGGTTTTGGATTTGTATTGTAGCGCTTTTTGGATTTTCTCTTCTCTTCAACATTTTATTCATTGGAGCATTGACTTATTTGAGTCGTAAGTTAAATCTAATTTCATCTCCGGATATCTTGTATAGAATTCAAGTTTCAATGCTTGATTAACATTTCTTCTTGTATTTGAAATTTTTTCAGCTTATGCTGAGTCAAAAACAACTGTCATAGGGGATAATGGAGGCAAGAAGAATAAGAAACAAGCCTCTGAGGAACATGGCGTAGAAGGTTAACATTTTTTCTGTTTCCTATTTTTCCTTGGGAACCTTGTTAAGTATGTTAAAATGAGAAGCATAAAAGGGCCATCAATTATTTTGTCTGCAATTAGAAATTATATGCATGTAGCAACAATGTAGATATAAACTCTTTGAATGCTTATGCACATGAGAGAATTATGTTATCTTCTTGCAGCAATCAAGAATCATGTTCAGCTGTTTGATGACAAGCCTTCACCCCCTCCTAAAGATTTGAACTGAAAATAATACTGAAGTGATGAGCATATAAATAGTTATGTTCCAAAGCATGTATGGAAAAGCAGAGCACGTCACTAATCAACATTCTATTTATGTCTGATAGCACAAACTTATTTTTCAAATTGTTTTGTCATGCTCTCAAGGAAGATATATTATTCGTGAACTCTGTTGATGTTATATTCCTTTAATGCATTGACTTTGACAAACAATTACAGGTATTAACTCGATAGTGAATAGCTCATTTGAAATGGTCAACCTTGCTGACTCTAAAAGAGGAATGGTTTTGCCCTTCAAACCCCTTTCACTTGTATTCAACCATGTGAACTACTATGTGGATATGCCTGTTGTAAGTCATTCATCTCCAAGCGTATATTTATCTCAAGTATTTATATAGACTTTTTTTGTCCTGGAAGCTTTCTGTGGTTATTGAAACTAACGCTCTACCTTTCTGGAACCATAATCAAATTTCCATGTCATTAGAAACCTGTAAATCTTATCATTTTACAACGATTTTAAGTAATTAACACTTTATTTCTGGTCAATGATAAGCTGCATCATTACCAAAGATCAGCATGAGCAATGAAGTGCACTAGTAACTATAGGCTGCTTGACCTCTAGATCTTTTCTGAGCTATAGCATTACTCATAGAATCAGAGAGATCATTCGAGGACAATAATGCGTAGTCATTTGTAAAACATTTTTCATTTTTCAGTTTACCACCTGTAAAAAATTAGAAGGGATTCATTTTAGTCGTTAATGTTGATCAATATTTCTTTTTTAACATTGTTAGACATCATGTAAATGCATGATCTTGTTGAAAAGGTTTTGATTGTCACAAGAATATGCTTAGATGAATTAATTATCATCTCTCGCCAGGAAATGAAAACTCAAGGGGTTGAAGAAGATCGTCTTCAATTGCTACGAGATGTTAGTGGTGCTTTCAGACCAGGGGTATTGACGGCACTAGTAGGTGTAAGTGGCGCAGGGAAGACAACTCTGATGGATGTCTTGGCAGGAAGGAAGACTGGAGGGTATATTGAAGGCAGTATTAGCATTTCTGGCTACCCAAAGAACCAAGAGACATTTGCACGTGTGAGCGGTTACTGTGAGCAGAATGACATCCATTCACCTCATGTAACTGTTTATGAATCACTCCTATACTCAGCCTGGCTTCGTCTTCCTTCAGAAATAGATGCAAGATCACGGAAGGTATGTTGAAAGTATAATATAATAGTATGTCTTTCTTCTCCCTATCACTATATTTTTAGCCATAACCTAATGATTCCATTGTAATTACTACACCTGAATGTGTCATGCAGATGTTTGTGGAAGAAGTTATGGAGTTGATTGAGCTCAAACCACTGAGTAATGCTTTAGTTGGGCTTCCCGGAATAGATGGTCTTTCTACAGAACAAAGAAAGAGGTTGACAATAGCTGTAGAGCTGGTTGCTAACCCCTCTCTCATCTTCATGGATGAGCCAACATCTGGTCTTGATGCCAGAGCAGCCGCCATTGTCATGCGTACGGTGAGAAATACAGTGGATACGGGAAGAACTGTTGTGTGCACTATTCACCAACCCAGTATAGACATTTTTGAGGCTTTTGATGACGTAATGCTCAATTTTTTATAGACTTGCCTTCGGGTTGTTTTGTTTAATGCTTTCTAATGCATCTATGATGCATGGATTTAACATGTAACTCGCATATGTGCTTATTGCAGCTACTCTTGATGAAACGAGGTGGACAAGTCATTTATACAGGACCCCTTGGTCGCCGTTCTCACAAACTCGTAGAATATTTTGAGGTGAATATTTCTGTTGTGTTGTCTGTATGATTGGTTCTGTTAACATCAGACACACAAAGAATGGACTCTAATCATTTTAATTTCATGTCCTCTCACATTTTACTTCAGGAAATTTTCTTAATGAGTTCATGGATTTGAAATTGCACTGATGTCTAATATTTATAACCCATTTCAGGCTGTCCCAGGAGTTGCTAAAATTAAAGATGGATACAATCCAGCTACATGGATGCTTGAGGTCACTGCTCCCTCGGTCGAGGCTCAAATGGACGTGGATTTTGCTGAAATCTATGCCAACTCCTCTTTGTATCAGTAAGTTTGAGTGTCATTTGACTTTTTTCCACACGGATTATTATTCCAAGTTCTTTTCTGAATGATTTCTTTGTTGACACACTTTCAGGAGGAATCAAGAACTTATCATGGAGCTTAGTACTCCAGCTCCAGGCTCCAGTGATCTCTTCTTCCCAACCAAATACTCACAATCGTTTTTCACTCAGTGCAAAGCTTGCTTCTGGAAACAATTTTGGTCTTACTGGAGACACCCTGAATATAATACCATCCGGTTTATACTAACGATATGTATTGGCCTTCTTTTCGGTCTTGTCTTCTGGGACAAAGGCCAAAAAACGTAAGTTAACTTTTCCCTTTGTTTTAATTAAATGGTTACCTAAAAGGGACCCTAGAAAAACTGTACATGATTTGTTCTAATATTTTAAATATTATCATACAATTTAATTAACCAGTGATAAAATCTCTTTGTTTAACAATCAATTGGATTCAGGTGTCTTGCTTGTTTAAAGAACGGATGAAAGCCTCCTCTTTTTTCCATAGCTATTCATTGTTTTACTCATCTGGATGAAAATATAGAAATTTTACATTTGTTTTAGACCTTGATTTATTTCTTTACTTATTCTGTACAGAACCAGTCAGCAAGATTTGATCAACTTTTTAGGAGCTGTTTATGCTGCTATGACATTCCTCGGAGCTTCCAATGCTACCAGTGTGCAGTCTGTCGTTGATATTGAGAGGACAGTTTTTTACCGTGAAAGAGCGGCTGGAATGTATTCTGCCCTGCCTTACGCATTAGCTCAAGTAAAAAATCTCATCTCTTTGTGAAGTTACATCTATTTTGTATCATCCCCTTCTAATGGAACATAAAACAGGAGCTTTTTGCTTTCGAACTAGAAATTTTAAATCAAATAATCAAGGGAAATTCCTTTTTAAACCCGAACCTGGAAAGCTAATATATACATTGCGTTGTCAGAAAGGAAAATGCATGTGATGAAATATGAATAATTGAGTAAATTACTTTCTCTAATTTTGCAGGTACTCGTAGAGATAATATATGTGTTAGTTCAAACTATCATCTACACTCTTATCCTCTACTCCATGATTGGATTCAAGTGGCAGGGGGACAAATTCTTCATGTTCTTCTACTTCATATTCATGTGCTTTATCTACTTCACGTTGTATGGGATGATGGTTGTGGCATTGACTCCAGGCCACCAAATCGCTGCCATTTTTATGTCCTTCTTCCTAAGCTTGTGGAACTTGTTCTCTGGTTTTCTCGTTCCTCGAGCGGTATGTGACTTCAAACTAAATAAGTTTTCTGCTTTGTGATTAAAACCCATCAACTTCAATGCAAGGATTAAACATACTTTCAAATTCTTTTCAATACTTCTAACTCATTCACAGTTTTCCCATAACATCAATATTTGCTTCCAAAACATTTATTTCTAGTACTTTTCATATGTTGCAGCAACTTCCTGTGTGGTCAAGGTGGTACTACTGGCTTTCTCCTGTTGGTTGGACCATCAATGGCCTTGTGACTTCTCAGTTGGGCGACAAGGATGAAACTGTTCTTGTTCCTGGAGGAAATTCAACAACAGTGAGACAATACCTTAAAAACAGTTGGGGATATGATTATGATTTCCTTCCTGTTATCGTGGCTGTCCATATGGCATGGGTTCTTGTTTTCTTCTTTGTGTTTGCCTATGGCATCAAGTTCCTCAACTTCCAGAGAAGATGACCATCTTCAATCTCAGAATCTCTTCAACATGTATGTTAGTCTTTAGAGTTCCACACTTAAAGCATTGGAAAGTTTTCATGTAATTAGTCTGCTATGGAGAAACAAGAATTTTCCTGTATCATTATCTGTTTTTCAAATTTCATTTTTTATTCTTTATTCCCCATTTTTTATAAGTATGTGCCTATATTAATAATAAATCTATGTTTGCCCTAGCAGGGCCTTGCTGCCAAGGAAGAGGCAAAGGTATAGAAAATTGAGATTTTGCTGGGAATATGTGGTGACTAGTTTATGATATTCTATGTTAGCAGTCTAATGGTTGATGTGTTGTTCATTATATCAATGTTTTCAAAGCTAGACTGGAAATCGATCTGATGAAGAAGATGGTCTGGTTCAACCTATGATTACACTAAAATATTTAAATAAAAATTAAAAATAATGTTTAAAATAATTTTGCCTAATTAATTACTGAATATATTATCCAAATTACTTTTAACATATAAATAAATTTGGCCTGATGGTACAAACACATTATATTTAGATTTGAGTGATCAACCAAAAGAGATATTGGAGTACTCTAAGGGGGGAAAATTCAGACCCGAACGAACTCAAATGAGTGACGCTGCATGCAATGGTGGAAGGAACCCAAATTGCGTACTGATTTGTAATTTTATTAAATAATTTATTTAATAATAAAATTATATGAATTTATTTCAATCATCGATACACAATTTGGCACCATTTGTACGTGCACGAATCATTTTTCAAACAATTTATAGATAGATTTTAACGTAGTTTGATTCAAATGTTTAAAATTATATATAGATTTTAACATAGACTTACATAAAATGTTTCTCATTTTATGGTTTTTAAAAGAAGATATCTTCTTGAGAATTATCTTGCAGGATATGGGGGGCTATAACAATGCTTATTCGTTGGTTGTTGGTTCCTAATAGAAGTTCTACATGCGAGTTTAATTGAGGAATTTTGACTTTATAACTGTTGCTCTTAATTTTCTGAAGTGTTAGTAATGTTACGAAAACTCTTTGCCCAATCTACAAGTAGAAAAGCCAAGTGGACGATCAAGATTTTGCAATTCCTCTTTTGGTATTTTTCTATACTTTCACTTGTAAACCTTTAGCGTTTTAACTTTTCATTTTTGTCGACGATAAGTTGCCGTTAGGGTTGGATTTAAACCAAGTTGCAATTCCTCTTTTGTTGTTTTTCTGTACTTTCACTTGTAAACCTTTAACTCTTTAATTTTTCATTTCTATCGATGATAAGTTGCCATTATGGTTGGATTTGAACCAAATTGCAATTTCTCTTTTGTTATTTTTCTATACTTTCGCCTGTAAACCTTTAGCTCTTTAACTATTCATTTATATCAATGATAGGTTGTCATTAGGGTTAGATTTGAATCAAATTGAGTTCGAGCTTGAGCTCAAATTAAAGCTCATTGAATTCAATTATTCTAAGCTTAAGCTCAATTTGGTTGAGATAAGTTAAGTTTGAATTTGACTTAATTCGACTCGTTAAGTATCTAAAATATTTAAAATAATATCGTTTTAATATATATTGATCAAAACAACGTTGTTTTAGTTAATTTAAACGATTTTTTTTGGTATGCAAGTTTTACAAACTGAACTCATAAAAAACTCGAGCTTGAACTCATTTGTTAAGAACTCAAACTCGATTTTTAGGCTCAAGTTTGACTCAAACTCATGAAACACAAGCTCATTCCAAACTTACACTTGATATTGAACTAATTTAATTCAAGTCCAACTTAGTTGCCATAATTGGGGACCTAACAGGTTTGTAAGGCACATGAGCAATTTCTTTAGTCTACATCAGTGGGTCGTTTTCAAGTTATGCCCACCTTACATTTACATCTAAATTCAGTTTTTGATAATTATGTTCTAGATTCAGTTTCTTGATCTGAAAAGATTGCACACGCCCTTAACTAATAACGAAGCTTGAAGTTGCCATGGATATGGCATAACTAGCAGTGAAATTTTATCTTTTATTCTTAATCCTTTTGAGTTGAAAACCTAAGTTCATTGACTAAGTCAACACAACTTTCCTTAGATGTGGAGCTAGTTCGAGTCGAATCAAACATGAAAAATAATATATTCATGTTTGGGCTCATTTCGTACTGTTTGGATTCAGATTCGTATTCGTATTTGTCAAATATTTTTATAGTAAAATTCGTATTTATGTTCGGTTCGTATAACTAAGTTTATATTTGACTCGTATTCGTATTCGTATTCGGTTCGTATAATTTGTTTTTATATTTATTAAAAATTATAATTAATACAAATAATTAATAAAATTTAATTAAAAATTATTATTTCAAGTCGGGTTGTGTTCGTATTCGGTTCATATAATTCGTATTCGGACTCGTGTTCGTTGAATTTTAAAATTACAATTCCGATTAGTATTCGTATTCAAATTCGTTTGATTCGTTTTAGACTCATTCAAACTGAATTTAAAAACAAATCTAAATATATTCGATTTGAATCTAACCATACTTAAATGAATCTAGCTCCTTAAATCCAAGTCCTACCTCCAGAAAGGTAGGACTATTTTGTCACTTATTCTTGGACAACTTGCTAAATGGTCCATTGACGGATGGCACAAGTAGTGAAATAGGTAAGTTTTCATGCAATTCTAAATAAATGATCGTGGGTTTAAATTTTTTGAGTGTCATATCAAGATAAAACTATTGATTTTCCCAATACAATAGTTGTGAGGTTACTTGTTCATCCAAAGTTTACTTTTGTTAGATGGTAGTCGGACTAAATCAAAAGAATTGGATTCTGGATATGATTGATTTAAGGAAACATTGCGTGGGAATCGATCATTTGGTCATACAAAAATTACATAAATATGATTTTATTGTTTATGTATTAAAACACAATGAATTATTTCATTCCAACAAACATATATACAAATACTAAATATTACACTAAGCCATAAATATTCATTGTCGGCATAAACCGATCATGCAAAGCACAAACCATGCAACTTTATAAATTGTTTAAGAATTTTTCCACCCATTCGTCAAGATCGAAAGTTAATTTTAACGGTAAAATAATATTTATGTTATATTTTTAAAAAATACAATCCTAATAATATTATTTACGCTCTTAATAGTATTAAAAAATTATAATTTAATTCTAAATAATTTTTCTTTCCTTCTCTTTTTTACCTTACCCCCACAAGTTCTTCTCCTCCTATCGAGAATTGCATTAATCAATACGATTCTGGATTGAGATTACTTCAATTTAGTATAATTTTAGTTAAAATCACACCGACTAGTATTACAGATAATTATTAAATTTTAAATTTATTTTTTTATAATTTTTTAATTAAAATTAATATATGTTATTAAATTTTAGGTTTGTTTATTTGAATTTTAAATTTTGTGTTCAAACCTAATTTTATTAAATTTAATTGAATTTTTTAAATTTAAACTAATTTTCTATAACTTAAAAAATATAATAACATCTCTATAATTTAAAACCTATAAAATATTTTATTAAATAAAAATAATTAAATTTAATAATCATAAACTATTTTATAATTTATATCTAATATTCTTTGATGTCAACACAAATAAAAAGTAATATATATTTTTAGACTTCAAATTAGATGCGTAAAATAATTAAATTTTTAAGCGATAAGTGTTTTAAATTTTTTTAGTTTTTAATTATAATTATATACATAATATTTAAATTTATTTTATTTCAAATATGAAATATTTTAACAAATACTATTTAAATATAATATTAATATAAATTATAAATATTATATTTTTCGAGTCTTATTAGATTTTGAGTTTGAACAACTTTTATTCAAATTCAATCCCAATAACTTGATAAAAAAAATTTTTATATCCAAATTTGTTTGAATCCTAAAATCTATTCAATTTAAAACTAATTTTTTTAAGTCAGAACAACTACACATTTCAGGCTTATCAGCCCACTTGGCACGCTTACATTTAATTGATTTTTAAAATGTATATAAAGGCTCAATTACTAATATACCCTCAATCTGACAAGACTAATTCGTAGGCAGTATAGTAATGAACGGATAATAAGTGATTCTAGTTATCAATCAAACTCGTGGCTGTGCTCTCCCACTCGTGACTCGTCCATGGCGGTTGATGATGGAGGAATTAGTAATTTCAATAAACAAATTACAGTAAAAACAAACAGTTTTTCATAGAAATAAACTTCCAGAAACAACGGTGTTTCCTTTCATAGATCACAATCATCAGTTAAGCTTCTCAGCCAAATTCCGAACTCCCATATGATAAAATAATGTCCCATTCAAAACCAAGAACGGTATGTTGCATAGGTGATATTCATGGATACATAACAAAGCTCCAAAATCTGTGGACAAATCTTGAAACCCTCATCGACCCATCAGACTTCAACTCTGCTCTCATCATTTTTTTGGGCGATTACTGTGACCGCGGACCAGACACGCGACAAGTCATAGACTTCTTGCTCTCACTGCACACAAAATACCCCAACCAAAAGCATGTCTTTCTGTCTGGAAACCATGACCTGGCGTTTGCAGCATTTGTCGGAGTGCTTCCGGAACCCAGAAATGGAGCGGATTTCAAAGAGGGGTGGAAGGAATATGAAGCAAATGAAGAGAGAGAAGGTTGGTTTAAGGGTGAGGGATATGAGAGAATGCATTTGCAAGGAAGGAGATGGGGAGGGCATGTTAAGGTTAAGTTTAACGCTGTTAGAGGGATTGAATATAAGGGCTCTGTTTATGATGCTGCTCCAACCTTCGGGTCTTATGGGGTTCCTCATGGCTCTGCTGGTATGATTTTAATCAGTCAGTTATGTGTTGAATTTGAGAAATGATTTTGTTGCAAATGGGTTTTAATCTCTGTGATTTGAGTACTCGTGTTTAGATTTTAGAAACTGTTGAATTTGAGAACTGATTTTAATTTGATTACTTATGTTCGGTTTCAAGAAAATTTGTGATTATCTCTCTTTAGTAAAAGGCTCCTTATCTTTAAATTTAAAGTTTTATTTGCTCATGTTGTGTTTGATAGATTAATTTGGTTGATGAATGTGATTCTTGCTAATTCAATGCGTAAAAATTGTGCTACTTTGCTCGTATCATTTTTTTCTTTTATTTTTTGAGAATTTGGGAACTAATTTTATTGCTATTGTGTTTGATTGGCGGTATGATTTGGTTATTGGCTGTGGTGTTTGTTACATGTTGATAAATGGTTGCTTTGTGTGACTTTGAAGGTTACAGGTTGTTCATTTTGTCTTTGATAAATATGATTCATAGTTTATTAGATGCAAATGGATTGCTTTTGATTGATGAATGTGATTTTCAATGCTTTGATGCTAAATATTTTTTTCTTTTTGACAAGGATTGCTGCTTTCTTGTTCTTGTTTAGTGTAGTACGATGCTTAATAGTGTTGTATTCTTAATTTTGGAGTTCCCTTGAGGGTTTAATTTTCTTTGTTTTTGGCTGTTATCAGAATTAAGACCGGCTTTTTAATCTTAAGAAGTATGATTTTGCTATGGTTGTTTTTAATTGAAAGAATACCTTTTACATGCAGAGTTGGTTAAGGTGTTACCTGATGACCACAAAAATTTTTTGGCCAATATGGTTTGGGTCCACGAAGAGGTAACGCTTCTTCTATCTGTCATTTTTGTCATTCATGACTATGGTAAATTAAGTATGTGTGCCTGGTAGTTGTACCACTCCTCTTCTAAAATGTTATGTACCTATGTGTAACTTGATGTAATTTCTTATTTTCTGTGTTTCTTTGAACAAAAGAATGCAAACTGCTTGAGGCTTTCTTGATGTGAATCATCAAACGAGAGATTCATCGAGTCTGTTTCTTTTTCCAGGATAATGTCTGTGTAGAGTCTGAGGATGGACTTAAACACTGTAAATTAATTGCTGTCCATGCTGGGCTAGAAAAAGATAAAAATGTTGAGGAGCAATTAATATTTTTGAAAGCCAGGGACACTGGAGTGTCTAAGGTGGAAGCCCTAACCGGGAGGAAAAATGTGTGGGATATACCAGAGGTAATGACTCAGCTCCTCGCATTATTAGCTGAACTTTTGACTTCTGAGTTACTTAATTGTGGTCTTTGGTTGGCCTTTGGTGAGACATTTAAGAGGAAATATTTTAGACCTAACAACGTGAAATGGAGCCTAAATGTATGATTTATTTTATTTGACAGGAGCTAACTGAGAAACCAATCATTTTGGTAAGTGGTCACCATGCCAAGCTTCACATTGATGGCCTTCGACTTGTTATTGATGAAGGTGGTGGATATGAACATAAGCCAGTAGCTGCAATTGTGCTTCCATCAATGAAGATTGTCCGTGATACTGATAACCTGGTAAAATAGCTTTGACTCTGATGAATGATCATATAAGGAAGCAACTTTATACTTGGATATTAGCAAAAGCATGCTGCCATTTTTGCTTTCATAGTGGGACTCTACTGGAATATATCAATTACATGCATAGCAGGATTGTGTATGTTAACTGCTGTTATGCTTTTGCTAATATCATGATTATTGTTTTGAATTTAATGTTATGGGCTTTTGAATAAATAGGGGAGGAAACTCTATTTGTCAAAATGGGATAAGCTCTTTTTCATGGTTTTGGACCAAAATTTTGAAGCTAACTCATCACATGACTGAAATTAGAAGCTGAAAGTATTATTAAAATATTGGAAAATATGAATCAAATATTTGGAAATTGTTTCTAAATCATGATCAAACAAGCCATAAGAAATTGTTGTAAAAACTTTAATTGAAATAAGCAGCAGTTTCTGAAATTTATTTTCATCCAAATGGCCCTTCCAAATTTATTTTTTTTTTGTATAGGAAAATAAAGATTGTATTTGAATTGTATAGGATCTGAGGGATCTTTATTACTAGGCAAATATTAACAACTAATATTACCACTTTGTCCATTTCATGTGTAATATTTTTTAATTTATCAATAATTTAAAATTATTCAATCTTACTAAAATACAGTCAGATGACTTTACAGACCTTATATGAGAAGTTTGTTTTAAAAATATTATATATATATATATATATATATTATGAATAAAAAATTTTAAAAATATATTATCTATTAAAAACTTAAAAAAAAAAATTAGAAACTCCTTAGAAAATAGTAAAAGAGGGATGCTGCTGCCCTTTTTTAATTTTGTTGACTCCATTTTTTATTTTGCTCTTAGTTACATTTTATCTTTTATAAAAAATTGTTAAGTAGAACAATATTTTATTCACAACTTATTTAGAACAGGCCAAACAACTTGTTCCTGACAATTGAAATACAAGCTCTGAAATTTCTTAAATTCGTCGGTTTTCCATCAATTGAAAAATTAGGGTTTTACAACTCTTTTTATTCACCTAGAAGACGAACAGAAATCAACTTGTTTCAACCGAAATAACTACTTTGACTCATCCTGTTGATCAATTGTAAGGGCACCAACCTCAAATTCAGCTTCCAGATTTTGCAGAACTCAACTGGAGCTCCTCACTTTCCTTCGGCACAATAAAATATTTTAGCTTTATATTTTTTTAAAATAAAAAATGTGTAGTTTGGTGTTTATTTTAGGCCAAAGGACATAATCCCACCCATAGTTTGAGGCGGGAACAAAGTCCCACCCGCCAAGTTTAGAAAGCCCGGATTCCCACCCTTCATCCAATTTCATTAACATGTTTTATGAAATGACAAAAATACCCTTATTAATAAAATTTTATAATAAAAATATAAAATACTATTAAAATATATTAAAATTATAAAAAAATTTAAAAATTTTTATAAAATTATAAAAAAATATTTAAATTTTAAAAATTAAAAAACCAGCCACCGCCGTCGTGCCGGCGGCGGTGGCCGCACCAAACAGCACCAGGTGGCCGTTCCGGCCACCTGGTTTCAAGGGAGGCCAGATCTGGCCTCCCGAATCGACCGAGGCGGCCAGATCTGGCCTCCCGAATCGACCGAGGCGGCCAGATTTGGCCGCCTCCGCCAGAAACCTTGGCCAGAAACGGCCATTGGGGCCAAAGCCGGCCACCTCCGACCGTTTTCGGCCTTTTTTCTGGCGGAGACGGCCAGATCTGACGCCTCCGCTAAAAGAGGAAGCGGCCAGATCTGGTCGCCTCCGTCGATTCAGGAGGCAGCCAGATCTGGCCTCCCTTGAAACCAGGTGGCCAGAACGGCCACCTGGTGCTGTTTGCGGGGGCCACCGCCGCCGGCTCAGCGGCGGTGGCTGGTTTTTTAATTTTTTAAATTTTAATATTTTTTGTAATTTTATAAAAATTTTAAATTTTTAAAATTTTTAATTTTTAATATTATTTTATAATATTTTTAATTTTAAAATGACAAAATTACCCCTGGACTTACTGTTGACTGTTAGATTTAACAGTCAACGGGTGGGAATCCGGGCTTTCTAAACTTGGCGGGTGGGATTCTGTCCCCGCCTCAAACTATGGGTGGGATTATGTCCTTTGGCCTTTATTTTATACCAAACTGCAGCATCATTGGGCCAGCCTTTTTAACAATTCTCATCTAATATTTAATTTAACAATTAGCCGTTACATTTTAATGATTAAATAAGTAGTTTTATATTTATAAATAAAAAGAATTTAAATATAAAAAATAATAAAATTAAATTTATTAAAACATTTAAAATATAAAAATAATATTAATATAAAATAAAAAAATTTTAAAAATATAAAAATTTTTAAAATTGGCCGCGGTTCCTTCTAATGTCGTCAATAGTTGTGATTTTTTTTATAATTTTAAATTAATTTTTTGTAATTTTTATTATTATTTTAATATCATTTTATATTAAACTATATATTAATATTATTTATTTTTTTATAAACGGTATTTTGGTCGTTTACAATAAAATAAAAAAAAAACAAAAGAAAAGTCGGTATTTAATTTTTCAAAAATTTTTAATTAAAATTTTTTAAAAAAACTTTAGGTAGAAATTAGTCTCTTGTTCTTTAGAATAACTCTTTTGTTAATCATTTAATTGCCTTTTAAGTGTAAAAACGTAGTAAATAAATAAAATTATGTACACAAATAAATTTTATTAATTTATACCAATTAAGGTGATAATATACTATTAGATAATAGAATTCATTAATTTTTCTTTTACTCTAAAAATTATTTATTCATATTTTATCATATTAGGTTACATAGATAAGTTAATACAATTTGTTTTTCTATATGTAATATTAACCCATATTAAATATACAATACACTGTGGAAATTATTTTTATGTCCAAATAGAAATTCAAATTGAGGGAGCCAAATATATCCAAATAATTATAAATTTCAATCATACTCTTTAAACTTTAAGCTACTTATTATTTTACCTTCCTGGCAGCAAATATAATGATTACACCCAATTATTTGTTAAATTAAAATATTTTATCCATATTTTATCAATTTATTTAAGGCCAAAGGACTATTTCCCAACCATAGTTTGAGGCGGGGATAAAGTCCCATTCGCTTAAGTTTAAAAGCTCAGTCTCCCACCCGTAACTTAATTTTTTTATTAAAAATAATAAGTGTACAGTAATAATTAGGTGCATTTTTATCTTTTTAATATTAAAATTTTATAAATTAATAAAATAAATAAAAAATATTAAAATATTAAAAATATTTTTAAAATTAAAGCAGCCTTATTGGCGCTTCAATTTTTTAATTAAAATTTTTTTAAAATTTTTTTTAATTTTTTTAATATTTTTTATTTATTTAAAAATTATTTTATATTTTTATTATAAATTTTTAATTTTTAAAATGGTAGTTTAGTCATTTCAATAGAAAAATTATAAAAAATTAGGTTACAGGTGGGAGACTGAGCTTTTAAACTTAAGTGGGTAGAACTTTGTCCCCGCCTCAAACTATGGGTGGGAAATAGTCCTTTGACCTTTATTTAAACATCAATAATCATATAGTTTTGAATAAAAAATAATAATATTATTGCATATTAAATTTTCGATTGTTCAATAATGCTTCCAATTGGTAGTGGAAAATTTTAGCCCTCGTGAGGATATAATTATAATAAGATATTTTATTCTTCTTCTCCCAGGGCCCTCTCTTTGCGGTTATTGAAAAATAATTAAAATCAAACTTAATTAAGGATAATTAATCAAGATAACCTTTCCAAGAAGATGTATACAAGATCAATCACTACTTATACAAATATTAATAAAAACCCAGATTTAAATACAATAACATTCACACAACTTTACACAAAACACAATCAATTCATTTTATTTTGCAAACAAACATTAGAACCAAAAAAATTTAACATTGTCCATGGCAACTTCATTTTTAATGTATGCGATAAAAGATGAAAATGATTTATTCATTAACATTTTCCCATTTTTTAAGTGGGAAATTGATGAAATATCCCAAAATCAACGGACGAAAACATGATATGAACGATAACTATGTACAATCCTTGAGATGATGAAATTTGAGTGAATAACAATTTTATTAAAGGGGGTGATTTCATTTAACCCTAATATGTGTGATATTTGGATTGGACATTGTTTTCGTACTAGCCTCAATTACTAATTAACAATTTTACAATTAAATTAAACCTTACACTAATTGCACAACTTTAGAATTAAATTGGAATTTATATTAATTATTCAACTTGTTAACGTTTTTCCTATTATATATAAGAAGTAAACATAAAATTGCCGCATTATTTTCTCTAATTTAAAACTTAAAAAGTAAATTTAAATTAAAGCCCCAGGTATGGTCTATTGCTAATTCAGGTTGAATTAAATTATTTTTAACTTTTGATAGTTATAAATACAAAGTTTTGAAACAAAAATATGTAAGAAAATATATATCTTATCTATTATTATAATTACGTCCTCGCTTTTAGCTGAAGATGAGCTAAAATCATTTGCTTCATGCCTTAACGCCTTTCTGAGAGTCGACTGCGATATTCGCATTGCATGGATTTCATAAATGGAACAATCCACTAGTATTGTACATTGATCACGTTGGGACCTTCGGGATTCATCGATAAAAAGTGATCAAAAAGACCATTAAGCCACTGTTGATTCAGGGAGCTTTCCTGAAGTCTAACATCGTGGAGAGTGATTAATAGTTGGAATTTCCCAGGTGAGATTTGGTGCGAAGTCCCTTTTTCACCTGTAATTAGGAAGAATAATATTTTTCATCCAAAATACAACTTTGTTAATGGAAAAAATTAAGAAAGGGTAAATATCTAATTTTGTTGTGAATAAAAAATGATATTAAAAGTACAAGCATTAGGTTCGACGCATGTAGCAAATCGGAGATCTTTTTTATTGTATATCGACGTTATAACTTCCTAATATTTTTTTCCCTTACTCTTTTCTTATTGTTACTCTTCATATTCTCACTTTCTCTTCTTACGTTGGAGTTATTCTTTTTTGTTTTGTTCTTCTGCTTTTGTTGTGATTTTTCTATGATTTTTTTCTTCTTGATTTGGGTCTTACTCAAAGTTCTTTTCATTTCATCATGGTACTTGGTTTGTATACCCTAAATCAAGTTTTACATAAACAAAAACACTTTAAGCCATTAACCTAGTTTTATCCTTTATTTTATAATAGTCATAAAACCAAGTTTTATCATTTTGATTTGTGGTTAGTGCAAAAATTTCTAGAAAACGCTTGTGGTAGACATTTTACCATATTAGAGGAGACAGTAACAATCTCTTCGACGACAAGAAAAAGACATGAATATATGGTTGACTTCTAGGTGAGTTTTCTTCTCCCTTTTTTGGGAGCATTTGAAAGTCTAAGAGGTCACTAAATAGTGGTTCTAGGTATTAAAATGAGTTGGTCCAAGGTGTACGATTCGATAAAAAATGGCTTTTGGTGAGGGAAGTGGTAATATATCCCACAGAAATCAAATGCTACAAACTCTTATTTTAATTATTGAAATTTTTTATGTTTAGGGCACTGATTTCATGGGTCCATTTCCTTTATCTTTTGGTAATATGTACATATTTTTAGCTGTTGATTATGTCTCTAAATGGGTGGAAACTAAAGCCACTAGAATTGAAATTTCTAAAGTTGTTGCATCTTTTATAAAGTCTAGTATATTTGTTAGGCTAGGAATCCCAAAGGCCATTATTAGTGACAGAGGCACTCATTTTTGCAATAGGGTGGTGGAGTTATTGTTTAAGAAGTATAATATTTTGCATAAGGCGTCTACATCTTATCACCCATAGAGTAATGGTCAAGTTGAGGTGTCCAATCATAAAGTTAAATCTATTCTAGAGAAAACAATCAAGCCAAATAGAAAAGATTGAAGTGTGCAATTAGAGGATGCATTATGGGCCTAAAGGATTGCTTACAAGACCTCCATTGGGATGTTACTGTACAAGTTAGTATTTGGCAAACCGTGTCATCTTCTAGAGGAACTAAAGCACAAAGCTTTTTGGGCAATCAAGCAATGCAATTGGGATATGAATAAAGCTAGAGAACAAAGGAAATTGCAATTATAAGAGCTAAAGGAATTAAAGAATGAAAAATATGAGAGCTCTAGGATTTACAAAGAGAAGTTAAGGGCCTTCCATGACAAGAAGATTTCAAGGAAGAATTTTATTGTTGGACAAAAAGTTCTCCTTTATCATTCAAGGCTTAAGCTATTTCCAGGTAAACTTAGTTTTCCTTGGGTTAGCCTACTTGTAGTTAATAATGTGTTTCATCATGGTGCAATATAAATTCAAAGTCCAAGGATAAAAAAGGTATTTAAGGTGAATGGCCATAGACTTAAACCTTTCCATAAAGGTTTCTAAATGTAGAATATTGAGGTCGTAAACTTGGGGAAATCCAATTTTCTTAGATTAAGAAGCTTGTTGTCGAGCCAACGACGTAAAACAAAGGTACTACTTAAGAGGTAACCCGAAGGGAGTATTTATTTTCTTTTATTTATTTATCTTTTTTTGGTAATTGCATACGGTTCCTTTCTACATTTGGGTTTTACATAGGATGATGTTAATTTTAAGTATGGGGGCAAAGGCTTATAGATCGTCTTTTTCCACAATTTTTTTTTTTTTTTTTTGCTTCGAGTCACATCTTTGAATACCTAATGATACATGAGATATTAATTTGACTGATGTAAATAAGTATACTTCTTACCTTAGGATGTTAGCAATGTTTAATAAACTAAAGTTAAATACACCTTGATTTGTACAGTTAATTGAAAGGGTATGTCTTAAGAAGTTATGTGAACTTGGTGATGAAACATGATTAAGGAATGTGTAGCTTATCTTGAAACTATTTCTTTTAAGCTAGTCCTAAATTCGGGTTTACGTAAATAAGGATATGAATAAAAAAATTGAAAAAAAGAAAGAAATAAGAAATAAGTGAAAAAAAATACAATACACACACACACACACACACAACGTGACAATTTCTACTCTACTATTTTAGTTGCTTAGTAGGTTGGGGGTCAACATATCTACTATGAGTGACTTCCATCTTATATGGTGACTTGAATATGAGTATGCAAAGCACTTTAATGTTTGTTTCCTGTGATTAATTTTCAGGTTATGACTTAAGGAGAAATATCTTTTTTTTTTTGTTTTTTTTGTTTTAAAGAAATAGACACGCTAGTTTATTACCCAGTTTGTAGTAGTAAAGAGAAATGATTGAGGGATGAGTTATGCATGAGTCACTTATGATTAGTTGCCTAGTTTGCATTGGCTAATTAAGACTAATCATGGATAAAAATGAAGAGAGAAATGAATATGTTTGGTTTTAATTCATTTCCTATTACTATATTCAAAGTTAGGCTTGAGTATGCATAATTAAGGATTAAACAAAAGTGCTAGTGCATCATGATGGCGTTTTTGGCGTGGTTTGAGTTTATTATATGCTTAATACTGAGTATGTTCTACTTGAGGACGTGTAGAAGCTAAATGTGGGGGAAATTTCATAGACCATTAATTAAACACTATTTATTTCTCGCACATTTAATAGTGATGTCTTTTTAGTGTTTATTTGGGATGATTTTACCTATTAGACACTGTGGAAGTATATTGATATATTGTGCTTTAAATGAGAAAATTCCAGTATTTTCATTTCTAGACCTTTTAGGTTTATTGCAAGGTTATGATCATCTTAAAGTTTATTCTAGTCTTTGGGCCTTAGTTAAAGTAGACTTCTCAATCTTTTTAGAAAAGGTTGGTTTGCAGAGTTTTAAATTAGTTTGGGTCTTCAAATACTAATGTAAAGTCAAAACTGAGAGTCCTCAAATCCGACCCCTACAGATTTAAGGCAGCATAATAGGAGCATCTGAATTCTAAATAAGATGATTCAAAAATCCAAATTCATCTACACATTTAGCACTATAATTCATATGAAGACATCAAAGCCCAGGTTGATTGTTTAGAGGACCAAAATTACCATACACGTTCGAGTAAAGCACTTTCATGAGCTGGAGATGTCATTCTGGGCCAGTTTTAGTTTTTGACCCATAACTTGAGCTACAGGCCTCTGTGAAGGAAAAATCTAGTGACAGAACTTATTGTCATTGAAGGTTCAGAGTATCAACATGATCGAATCAATTAGTCGAGATGTTGAAATCTGTTGAAAGTCATAGTTACGAATGAATCTAAAACTGAATTTCATCATTATATTGTTTTTTAGTTGATTATTAAATTGCTTCATTTCACATTACATTCGAATCATGACTCGAACCATGTTCTTTGTTTTTTGCATTTGTCTATTAGTTAACTCATTTTATTTTACATTTTAGTTAGATTACTTGTTATTAAATCAGAATATAATTGTTTGCAAAAATCATTTTCTATGGGATTGACCCTTGTTCATTCTAACTATAATTTAGTGTTGAGGGATAACAAAGAACTTTTAATTAATTTGGAGCATTCGATATGCTACCAAATTTGATAGATCTATGATTAAAAACTTTTTATTTTTTGCACATTTAGTTTATTTGAATTAATTTATGTCTTTTTGATATTTATTTGTGATTATTTTACCTATTAGACTATAGAATTCATAGATTTTTCGGGGAAATTTTTTTAAATATTATGACATCAAGGATCAATACAGAATTTCAGTCTCTTGTTCAATGCAGAATCCATACAGATTTTTTTTTGTTTTATTTCTGCAAATTTTCTGAGTTGTAATTGTTTCTTCTCCAGGGATTTAGTCTCTATTTCAATAATATATATATATATATATATACACACTTCCTAAGTTGATGTCTACAATTCAAACATTTCAAGCTTATATTAAAATAAAAATACAAGAAATTCAAACTTAAAATATAAATAAGAATCCTGTTATTAATTCAGTTTTGAAATTTGATTCAACTAATAAAGGATATTTCAGTCATTGTATTAACTAATTAAATTACATACTGAACAAGGATAAATTAAGTTAATTATAATTAAGGGTATTTATGTAAATGTCATAGTAATACAAACATATAATAACACTAAGTGAATCCTAAAGGGCATTATAGTAATTCTACATTTTTGTCAACAGAGTTACAGTGGGTGAAAAAAATATTATTAATGCTAACAATGGGCGGAAAATGTTTTTGCACCAAGCCTTGGGTGGGAAATTGTGAATTTCTCTCAGAAGGCTTGCGCTATAATTTGAGTCATATTTTTGCCAATAACTATAAGAATATGTACTTAGAATTGGGACCAGTGCGAAATCTACCATACAACGCAAGAATATGAGAAGATCTATCCACAAAGTTTGTCTAGATTTGTCATCTTGATTACCTGGCTAACCATGTTTATTTCTATGTGCCTCACCTTTCTCATCCAACGATTTCCACACAAAAAGCATCTCTTTAAATAATGTAAAAATGTCTTGGAAAAAGAAAATTATAGAGATTCCTCACGGCAAGATTACAATTTATGGTAAAGAACGTTAAAATGACAAACAAATGGTAACTTCGCCTGTTGACTCACACATATATAAAATTAATAAAGAACCTCTACAACCACGATGCTTCTTTTTAGCATCAATAATCTAAAGATAAGAAGAAGATTAGCTATAAATAATTGAACCTGGTCGAAAAGATCTATGATGGTGTAGCATCATGGCGGAACATTCTCAGCATGAAGGTACCTAACAGACAAACAAAAACATAAATAATAATTAACATCCCATAACTCAAATTAGTCAGTCTTATACAAAATTTATGTATATTCTTTGATTATATTATAATGTAATTTATTGCATTCTTCATCGTAAAGAGAATCTATGAATCCATTTTCATAATAGGTTAAATTAACATCGATTTCATATCTATTTTCACGAACCAACCTCATGAGTAGATGAAGAGTACTCTCCCAGAGAGAGAGAGAGAGAGAGAGAGAGAGAGAGAGGAAGAAAGGGCTTGTCGTTTTCATGTAATGTGAAGGAGTTGTTTGTCTGTCATGGAATGAAGAGACCTATTTCATGTTAACAAACGTGGAGGACTTGCATGTGAGTTTTCAAACGCCAAAATGGGACAAAAACAAGAGCAGAACATTAAAGGTGGGATCCTATGCAGGAAGACCACGTTGGAAGGGAAATTTATGATCTTTTGACCTGACAGACAAAAATCCAGAGTCACTGAGAATGAATAGTGGGTGACCATTTTTATGAAAACGTGTGATTCGATGCCCCGGAGGACGGTGCATTTAATTGTAAGACACTGTCCTCCGCTTTGTCTTTAAAGGTAAGAGTGTGAGAATTTTGGGCCCATACAGATACCATAGGGGTCAATGTTTTTTTTTCGTTTTTTTTTAAGTATATATTAAAAAAAAAATCGGATTGTTCAGACAGATAGAAGGCAAAGTTAAAACAAACACAACTCAACCTCCCCCTCTTGTTATTGAGGTCTGTGTTGCTGTGATTGAGTGTGTGTACTGTGTTGTATAATAACGCAGAAGAAACTTATAGTAATTTTTGTCCTACCAAAATCTAATAAAAGATTTAAGGAACATTTAAGTTATTAATAAATTTTATCTGGAGACCTATTAGAATCCACTCTAGTTAGTAAATATGATAACATGAAAAAAAATGATACGAGAATTATATGAATATGAATATGATATGATATGATAAATGATGAAAAATACGTTTATGAAAAAATAATCATAAAATTCAAATACGAAAAAAACATGGAACGTATATATACTAGGTTAATATAATATATCATTAATAATATGTTTCTAAAAGTATGACAATATCAATTATAAAATTTAATAGTTTTCATGAATTATAATTTTATTATACTATTTGTTTTGAAGGTTTTTTTATTATAATTTTATGTGTCTCTTTCTCCTTTTGCTTTTCTTGTTCTTAATCTGTTGTTTCTTCTTATGATATTCTCTGGTTGAATCCTAATAGCTTCTATCTCTCAAACTCTGACTGAATCCTAGTTAAATTGAGCATTAGAAATTGGTTTCTTTCTCTGATAATTTGGTTAGGATTAGTTGAAGAGAAATGAGAGGAAGAACTAAAGAAATTTGATTTGAAATAAAAGAAAAAATCTGCTTTATATAGCAATTCCACCAATAGGCATGTACGGGCATGCAACAAGAGATGCACAAGCATGCATGACAACAAGAATGCATGGGCGTGGTCCATAGGACGCACGGTTGTGCATCCCCCTACATATGCCATATATGTACTCTAAAAAGACTATTCTACCCCCACAATTCTCCTAAGTCTAATCTTGGGCTATAAATTTTTTTTTTTTAACTCTGATTATGGTCTTTTAGACCATTTTAACCTTTAGATGTTACAGGCTTGTAACCTTTAAGTAACTTAATAAGATTTCATACTCCCATTATCCTTTACAGACTACATCTTATCATTCATGACCTTCATCCACATATCTGAATTTGGGCCTTGAGCAACTTCATGGAATGAAATTGGATCAACTATGTCTTTAATATGATACTTATTTTCAGTCAAATAAACATAAATATTTGAAAAGATAGTCCTCTTTTATCTTATTGATCTTTGAAGAGGTACTTTCTCAGTAGGATTTTGATATATATTCCTAGGAATTTCAACTTGTATGATAGGAGGAAATCATACTTGCACTTTATAAGCTCAGGGCAATTTTTATATGAAAAAACTCCTCCTTGATCAAACATATGAAACAACAAACTACAGTAACAACAACTAAGCATATCAACTTAACATGCAGGTAGCACTTCTTTGCTCAAAAGCATCAACCTTCTAGATTATATTTGGTATTTATTTTGTATCTATGTAGAAAAACAATAATTTCTTACCAAATTAAGATCAATCAGTTACCATATCTCCAATAAAAAGGAATAGAAAATTAATTTTGAACTTAAATTTGAATGTAATAGATAAGACTATTACTTTACCTGTTTATCTTATAAATATAAATGAGCATACAAATGAAAGATGAGGCAAAGAGAGAAATGGACCAACGAGAAATCCTTCAAAGTAACACAAATACCCTCACTAAAATTTCTAGATAACTTTATTATTTTTAGGATAATCTTTTTGTAAACACTATTAATATTCTATTGGAACGTTATCTAAAAGACAAATAACATAATTATGAATATAAGTTTTCAAACAACAAAACGATTTATGTTAAAAACTTCTTTATATTTTATTTTTACATATAATTTATATAATAAATAATAAAATGATCCTATATTTCTAATCGTTATTATTATAATATATCGTATTTCTTTTTTAAGAAGATAACCAAACAACGCACCAACATCAAACAAATTCAAAATGTGTTAAGGATGAATTTCTAAAGTGGACACACCCGCTATCATTTGCAGGCCATGATACCTAATTATCCTCTAACAATGATGTTTTGGTTCATTGAAACTTAATTCTCGTGTTGTTTGATTAGGCAGCCAATTAAAAATGGGTATATTTTAGCTCTATGTACTTTACCTACCCAGTTTTGGTTTGGTTCAATAGATTTATAGAGTAAGACAATCCTGTTGAGCTGTATTTTCAGGTACAGTGGAACTGCAGTGCCAGATTTTGGTTCTAATCTAATTTATGTGGCGTTCCAGCAGAGAGATGATGAAGGGATATTTTGTAAGTTTCCTCTCAGTAATCATGTTTAACACATTAGTGGATGTTGTGAATTATCCTTCAATGGCTAGCATCTCTCGTACAATGCAAAGGTCGATGGATTGTCCCATCACAGCCTGCTTCTCAAATCAATCATTACTCGAGAAGTCGATTCATGTATAGCTGTGTTGGCTTGCTTCTTTAAATGACTATTTTCCACCTTTGCCTTTTAACTATAAATTTTGAAAAACACTATGCCATTATCCTAAAAAAAAGGTGATGACTTTTCCACTTATGCATGACAGACATAAATTAACCAAATTCTGGTATAAATATAATTTTATTTTTTAAAATATTAAAAAATAAAAAAAATTATTAACGCTCATTGTTGAAACATCAAATCGTATCAAAAAAATATAATCGGCCAAAGGACATGTTCCCACCCATAGTTTGAGGCGGGGATAAAATCTCACCCGTCAAATTTAAAAAGCCTGTAATTTCAACCGTTGATTGTTAAATCTAACAATCAACAATAAATCAAAGGATAATTTTATCATTTTAAAATTAAAATTAAAATTAATAATATTATAAAATAATATTTAAATATATTAAAATTATAAAAAAAGTAAAAAATTTTTATAAAAATATAAAAAATATTTAAATTTAAAAAATTAAATAGCAACCACCGCCGGCAACGGTGGTGGTGGCCGTAGCAAATAGCACCAGGTGGCCGTTCCGACCACCTGGTTCCAAGGGAGGCCAGATCTGGCCTTCCGAATCGACGGAGGCGGCCAGATCTGGCCTCCCGAATCGATGGAGGCGGCCAGATTTGGCCGCCTCCTCTTTTAGTGGAGGTGTCAGATCTGATCGCCTTCGCCAGAAAAAAAGGCCGAAAACAGTCGGAGATGCCCAGCTTTGGCCCCAATGGCCGTTTCTGGCCAAGGTTTTGGGCGGAGGTGCCAGATTTGGCCGCCTCCGTTGATTGGCCTCCCTTGGAACCAGGTGGCCAGAACGGCCACCTGGTGCTATTTGCTGCGGCCACCGTCGCCGGCACGGTGGCAGTGGCTAGTTTTTAATTTTTTAAATTTAAATATTTTTATATTTTTATAATTTTAATATATTTTATATATTTATTATAAATTTTTATTAATATGAGTATTTTTGTCATTTCATATAATAAGTTAATAAAATTAGATAGAAATTGGGTTACGGGTGGGACTTTGAGCTTTTAAACTTAAGTGGGTGGGACTTTGTCCCCGCCTCAAACTATGGGTGGGAAATAGTCCTTTGGCCAATATAATCACATCTATCTAGTATGATTTCTATTAATAAAATCATATTTTAACGTTTTTAACATGTTCTGTTTTATCTTTGCATGTAGAATATATAAAATGTATATTTTATATATTTGTGTATTCAATACGTATTAAGTAATCATATTATACATTATTATATTTTTTACTTTTTTATAAATAATATAATGATATTATTTTATAAAACACAAAATAACGTCATTTTTTATATAAAATATATATATAACTCGATTTGAACTATGATAAATTTCTTTTCTTTCTTGTGAAATCAATAATCTCTTACAATGTTATATTTTTTTCTTCCTGATTTCTATTTATCATCGTCAATTCATTATTTTATTTTTCAATTGTTTATACTTAAAAACAACTATTCATATTATAACCTGATCAATGTATAAAATTTATTATTTTATCACATTTATACTAGAACAATTTTGTAATGATAGACATAACTTAGTTTATACGAGTCTTATGAATCTTTTTTATATCTATCATTTATTCCTAAAGCCCAATTGTAGGACTCGCCGCCCCCGAGTACCCCTGTTGCTGAAAGATACTGTTCTTTTATTAATTAAACTGGAAATTGGGTACCCGAGACGGGAATCCTACGAAAAGAAAACCTGCTGCTAAATTACATTGCACGCGGAAGCTGAACTGGAAATGAAATATACAATGAGCCCAACTGGCTTTTCATATACATATAACTGTTCAGTACAAAGTTCCTTACATCTGGGAATGTACAAAATACATACAAGACCACACAGGTCCAAAACTGAGAGAAAATACATATACATGCTGAAAAGGGTGTGTGTGGGTCCTCTCTCGCGAGCCTCAGTACTTCCGCTCCTCGCCAGCAGCAACAAAACCTGAGAAAAAGAAGGAAAAAGGAAAAGAATGAGTGATAAAGATCACCCAGTAAGCAATCCTTACTTCCCTCAACCCAGACAAGCACAACCAAGGGCACACATACCTGATTTCGGCCCTAACATACATCTATGCTCTCGCGGGTACTGAAACTGAATACTGGATTACTATTTCTCATTATTAATCACATTCTGAAATAAATGTCATGATATGGTATGATACTGATAACTGGATATGCATGCATGTGAATCTCTACACGTACCCCAAAGGTACTTGCTGTGCTGATCAGGCTGATGAACACAGGGATTCGACATCCTGGCCAAGTGGGCTGAATATTCTAGCTACTGGCTAGAAAGCTGAAAATGAAATGTTGCTGAGCAATCTGACTGGTGTCAGAAAGCTGAGTCCCATAGATGCCCCCTCGAGTTCACCCCAAACTGAAACCCATACATTGGGTTTTGACTGCTGAAATCTACTGAATTCAGATCCCTGGATCCTCATTCAGGCTACATGTTGTGTCATGCTATGCATATGCGGCATTCTTATCTGAAATCTGGATTATCTGATGTCAATTAGGCCTTGGATGGATTACCAAACCTTTAATAAGTCATTTCAATAAATTCTGGGAAAATCAAGCTAACGCACTAGCGTGCAGGAAAGACGCACGAGCGTGCAAGAGAGACACACGACCGTGCAAGGGAAAAGCACACGGTCGTGCACTCGTACACGGCTGTGCCCAACAAAGGCACACAGGCGTGTGCCCAGACACACGGAACCATGCCCCGGTCGTGTGCCTGGTCGTGCAAGCTTCTGGAATAATCTGGCCATTCATGCAAAATGAATGACACACGACCGTGTCCCTCAGGACACACGGTTGTGTCCTCAGCTTTTCAGACCGTGTGCACGAAGTGCACACGACCGTGCCTTCGCAGAGACAAGGGCATACGGGCGTGCTCTTGCGGGCACACGGTCGTGCGCCTTGTCTTGCTCAGACATGGCTCGCCTGAATCTACTGGAAACCAACCAATTTCTCAACCAAACTTCAATTAAACATAATCAACCATCCAAAGCACTTCAATATACATATTCCCATCATTAATTTCATCATTCATCAAACATCAAGCATTTCACCATGCAAATCTGAGATTTCTCTCACTAACACACACATACTGATCAAGCATGCATCTTGGATGGAAATAAGCATTTCAATCATCAACATGGCATCATATAACATACACAACATGTTCTAATATGCTGGAAACGCCGGCAAACATTTCCAAGCATCACTAAACAAGCTGGGAAAACTGGAAGAAGTAAGAGAAAACTTACCTCTCGACATGGCTGCTAGAAAACTATCTCTCAAGCTGATCTCTAACTGATCTCTCTGATCTCTAGCTGGAATGAGAGCCGCTGGAAGCTGGATTTCGTGTCTAGGGCTGGGAGCTGCTAAACAAGAGAAGAAACTTGGCTGAAAATGGGTGAGAAATGCAATAACTCTCCCGTCTCTCTCTTTTCTACCCACCTGCACGGGCGTGCAGGGATGATGCACGGGAGTGCACCAAGGGAAAATGGATGAAATCTATTTTCCGCGCTTCGCATGATTGAAACCTCCCTAAAGGAATCATACGAAGGCCACACAGCTCTGAAAAACTACCATCTCACCCCTGAACTCTTATAGACTCCCAAACTATCCTTGAATTCTATTTCTAACCCCAAAACTCTACCCCTAAGGGCTTTCTAAAACCTGGGATGCTACACCAATTCGATTAGTTCATAGAAAAATATAAATGTAATTAATTTATTGTTGAGGATGATATCTACTATTTGAATTTAGTTGACTATGAATGATAAATATGAGATATAAATAATCTATTGTGTTTGAAGTTTATAATTGGATCTTGAATATGTATTATGTTTAAAAATATAGAGATAATAATTAGAATGTTAATTATGTATCCTGTTATATTAAAGTTAATAGTTAATTAAATAATTTAATTTTAAATTAAAGTTTTGATTAAAGGTATTAAAGTTAATAATAATATTATTATTATTATCATATTTTTAAAAATATATTATTATTAATATATCATATTAAAAATTTATAATTATATTTTTATCAATATATTTTATATCACTGGTTATAGGTATCTGTATTTTTTATTTTTTTTAATTCTTGTATTTATTAAGGGTACGACTTAAGTGATTTTAACCATTGGAATTACTTAAAGCTTTATTGCGGCTAGAAGGGTGCATAAGAATCCGATGAATTATCATCATAGTTTTTAAAAATAAATTAGTTAAGGGTGGTAAGTACTCTTTTGATTTCCCTAAACCTGGGAAGCGAGAAATATAATAATTTATAGGACAAATAACTTATTCCCACCCAAGGTTTTCGAAACAACTTATTACCACCAAAGGTTTTCGAAACAATAAGTTTCTGGTTTTCTAAATGACAAGTTTCTATTTAAAAACTTTTAAAAAATTAAATATTTGTTCATTGATAAATTTTTTTTCAATTTTACTAACATTTTTAATAAAATGAATAAAATATCTTTTAATAAAAAATAAATAATATTAATATTAAAATAAAATTTAATATTAATAATATTAATATGATAATAATAAATTTAAAAAATTAATAAAATTTTAAAAAATTAAAATAAAGATAAAAATTGAAAAAAGTAGTTACCGCCATTAGTGGTATTACTGATGATGGTGGTCATTGTTAAGCTAGTTAGATGATTAAAAATAACTAGTTAATTTGATTGATTATCAGATCTAATTGTCTCAATAGTGGAGGCGGTCAGAATTACTAAAAAGCTTAAAACTAATCTTTTTTATCATTTTTTATGACAAAGCTAATTAGATTTGACCTCTTTTGTTATATCTTTGACAGTCAAATCTGATCGTATTCGTCATCGAGATATTAAATCCGATCACTAATCAAATTAGATTAGATTTTCAATTATCTAGTTAGCTTAATGGCTGCTACCATTGCTGACAATATTGCACTGGTAGTTGCTTTTTTATTTTTATTTTATTTTTCAAAATTTTTATTAATTTGTTTGTTTTTTATTAATTTTTAAAAATTTACCATTATTTATTATTATATTAATATTATTTTTATAAAATTAATTTTATTATTTTTAATTTTAATTTAAAAAGAAAAAAATGTTTAAATTTGATTAATTAAATTTAATAATTAACTTTAATCAATAAATAAGCATTTAGTTTTCTTAAAAGTTTTTAGGTGGAAGTCATTTAAGAAAACCTTGGGTGGGAATATGTCGGTTGGCCTAATTTATAAATTAAAAAGTTTAGAAGTTGTGAGTTCCCCCAAGGGAATTGAAAGAGACTTAAAAAAAAAAAGAAACAGGTGAAAAAACATAAAATTTTAAGATATTGAGGGCCAGGATTAAGTACAGATGTCACACAGATAATTAATATAAGAATGCTAATTAACAGCTAAATTAATTAAACCACGTACTTGCCTCCTTCTTGTCATCTTTCTAGTTATTCTACCAGCTCATTAACCAGAATTCATCTGAATAGATTTATCATCTTAAAATTTTCCCCATTAATTCCAAGGTGAGTCACCAAGCTCCTGTGACAGTTCCTCCATCAACAATCCAAATATGGCAACTTCAATCTGTACTGTTGTTTCTCCTACCTGCTCCTTAAATTTAATCCAGCCATCAAGTTCTCTTCTAAGGTCTTCTTCCACCATCATTTCAATGGTGTCTGCTTCAATTTCTCTCCATGACTCCAACCTTCCACGAACCCTCTTCCCTTTTACTTCTCTGTCCACACAACAATTATCTTCTTCTTCTTCTTCTTCTTCTTCTTCCTCCCATGACTCTACTTCATAATCTGCATTTTCGTCTGTCCCGTCTGTGTTATAGATTTCCTCTTCTTGTTCCGACATTCTTTTCTCGAGTTCGATAGGATCCAACTCTGCAAGTCTTTCAAACCTGCGAAGCTTGTGCAATAGTTGCTGCTTTGTTCCTGTAAATAATATAACCAACAGAAGAAGAAAATAAATCAGTGTAAGTATGAGCATAATGTTTAACTACAAATACATATAAAGATTTTAGATGCAACTCAAATGAAATGGAACAGACTAGAAAAGAAAAAAAGTTCAAAACCCAGTAAAAAAAAGTGCATAATGTTTGTGATTGTCACTTGCTTTGTACAAGAGCATAGCTGCATTCCATATCAAAATGGTCATCATCTTCATTTCCTTCGTCGTGGTCCTCGAATGGAGGGTCCAGCACTGATACAGGACTGCATTGTTCCTTCTCTTCTTCTTCTTCTTCTTCATCTTCTGCTCCTACTTGGAATTTCTCTAACACCTCATTCTCCTGATGATTAAGACATTGCTTCAATGGTGGGATTTAATTCTAATTATAACAACCCATGATTAAAACATTATTATAAATGGGTTCCTTCAAAGTTGATCATTATTGTTAAATTAGTTAAGAATGGGTCTAATAAAAGAAATCACAGAAGAAACAAAATCGTTTTGTCTTCATTTAGAAAATAATTTTTAAACCCTCTTTAAAAATTGATTTGCTTGGCAGAGACATGATCGTAAGTACACCAACATAAAAGAAGCGAGAAGATGAATAATCAAATGACTTCTATAACCCTCTCAAGAAGCAGTGATAAAACGGGAAATAAACTGTAGGGCATATTTGTCATTTAATACAAACATTCCGGCCAAATTTGCAGAACGTGACGGTATTGCCGACAATTCAAGCATGACAAACTCAGTAAGCTGGCTCACGAGTTCACCGTTCATATGAATATTAATAATATTTTTAATATAAATACAATGATTAAAGAAGACATAAAAAGACAAACCTCTCTTGAGTGGGTGCGGTGGGATGTTACCGGCGATGAGAAATCTGGTGTACGGCTACCGGAGGAAGGACTTCTTTGGAGCACAAAACGGAAAGGGCTTTCGCAGAAGTGCTTCTCACAAGAACCACAGTCTATGTTTTCTTTTTCATTGCAAACAAATTCAACCTCTATTTCGAAATCCTCAGACAACTGACGACTACATGAGGTATCTAAATCCAAATCTAAAGATTTATTATCTTCATTGCTTTCAAACCAACCCGCACTGCTGGCTCTTCCATTTATTCTTACCTTAAAAGCACTTTTCTCCTCCACACGCATCATTTGTTCTTTAACTTGCTCAATTTCCGAATCCCACTTCAAAATATCCTTAACTGAGAGCTTATTACCATCACAAGAGCTTTCACGCTTCCTCGTTCCATTTCTATGCATTAGTTTTTTCTTTAAATATCCAAATAAACCAACACTGTTGTTTTTGCTTTGATTTTTTTGTTTTTGAATCCTAAGAGCCGCTTCAAGAAGCAAAGCAGCGGTTCTCGCCGGGATATGAAGAAACATTTTATTAGGACTTCCACAAGGGCTTTTAGCAGGAGATGGAAATTCAAAAGGCGGAGATTTTCTGGGCTCCGGTGAGTCATGAAAGGAGAAAAAGCAAGCATTCTTGCAAAATTTTGTAGCAAACTTAAATTTTTGTGAAATGGGATCACGTTTCTTGAGCTGTAACTGAGTATTTGACGATCCTCCTTTGAGTTGGCAATGCCTGTCAGCAATGTAGTTCTTGAGTTGGAACGGTTCTTGATCTTCTTGCAGAAGCTCGTGTAAGTTTTTCTGCACCATCATCACAAGAAATACAACAAATAAAACAAAGCTTCAACCCCTTTTTTCTTACCAAGCAGATTAAAATTTCAGCACCATGAAAGACGACGACGATTTTGAAGAGGTTTCAACTTTAAACTGAAAATGAATTTGTAAAAGAGAAGAGAAAGAAAGATGTTAAGGTGAACTGCTCTGAGACAGAGAGAACATATAGGCTCCTGTATAATGAACAGAACCATGATGTGGAGAGAGAGAGAGAGAACCCAAATCCGAGGGGTTAGCATATCGAGGCAAAGTCGTGACCCATGATCGACATCTCTGTGCATATAAGCGCTCGTATGATGAACATAACTATAAGAAAAAAAAGTGTTTCTGCCACGTGTACATGTTACTGTTTAGACTCAACTGAGAGAGAATTAATTTTCTCGCTCAGAATATTTTATTTTAACTTTGGTTCGTAATAAATTTATTTAAAACATAAACTATTTCTAAAATAGATTAGATTATTAGATAAAATTAAAATTATATCTAATAAAAAATAATTAAACTATTATTTTAGTTAAATATCCTTATTATAAATTAGTATTATGTTTAATTAAATTAATATATTTTAAGTTTCATTTTTTTTATATATGTTATAAAATATTATCAATATTAATAATATATTAAGATTTTATTTTTTGTTATCAAATAATGAAATTAAATAATTAAACAATTTTTAATTTATTATATTTAAAAGTTGGATTATTTATTATTTTAATTGAAAATAATGATAGTTTGGTCTTAAAAATTTTCATAAATGAAAATAAAATTGTAATAAAATTAATAATATCTTGATAATTTTTTAATATTTAAGATAAAAATAGAAATTAAATTACCTTTTATATAATTGTCAATTTAATAATAAAAGATTACTGAAATTTTTTTTTACCTAAAAAACTAGATAATGTAATACTAATAATAAAAGATAGATTAATAAGATAATCACATATTATCTCAAACCATACACCTCATAAATATATAAATTATGCACATTTAGCCAAAATTAACTCTTTTAATTGAAATTAGGCTTTGAAACAACATAAAAATAACAATGAACATATTACTCCTATAATAATTCTCCATCGTCTTTATCCTCTTATTTTTTTCTCCTCTTTCATTGTCTCTCTGCTCATTTACTTTCTCTTCTCTTACAACCATCCTTAAGGGTGACGCATGTCTCCACTTTCATAACCACTCCATCGACTTTTAGTCTTACTTTAAGACTAACAACCTTTTAACAAAAAGAAAACTTGATGAGTGTTAGGTATATATACGAATTTGTGGTCATTTTATAATAGTTTAGGGTTGAATGTTATGACTTTACTTTTTATTTAAGTAAATTTGGGATCATGAGTTGTATTTTAAGTTTACAAGATTTTTATGATTTTTAGGTTAATTCGATGAAAAGCAAGAAAAAGGACACATAGGATGATGATTTGAGTCGGATTTAAAAAGACAAAAAGAAAAAGAAGTCAAAGCAACGAAGGCTAGTGCCATAGTTGCCAAGAGCTTGCAATTTTCAGAGGTGAGGTGCCATACACAAATGAGGAAGCATGCGCATCACGGAAGCAAAAAATGTAATGCATAAGCTCAAGGGCATAAGGCATGGCAAGTGTGCTTGGACGGAGCTTTAGCATGGGCAAGCAAATTCCTTATGCCATAAGGAATCTTTTTTTTTTCTTATTTTTTCACCCGAATTAAAAAATTGAGTATAAATAGTGAGTCACCGACCTACTTATGCTTTCCTTGAATATTTGTGTTAATTTTTCCTTTATTACAAACTAAATCTCTTAAGCTCAGACTAGGGCTAGCTAATTTATACATTTGTAATATTTTTTCATTATGGTAAGATTGTTTTATTTTATTATAAGTGTGTATCTTGATGTTTATTAGAAACCTAATCAATTTTTGATAATTTTATGTCGTGTGATTGACATCGAGAGATGATGTAGCATGAGTGCTCTAATAATATATATCATGAATTAATTGAATATAGAAATACATGAATTAATAAAAGCAATAGTGATAAGCAAAATTGTTTTATGTTGAAAACTAGTGGATTTCATAATTCGTTAATGCATTTTTGTTTAATTAAATCTACTTAGAGATATAACAGGTTGTTAGAGCGTAAAGTAGAAATAATATTGCTTAAAAAAGAATATTAATAATATTGTAAATTTTATTGTCACATGAATAAGATATTTCTTTTAGCCATAGAAAATGATTGCTATATTGAAATGGATTAGTAAATCCAAAGTTTTAGCATTTTCTCTCATTGCTTTAGTCAATTTAATCTCGTTGCATTTTTAGTTTACTTGCCTTAATTAACAGTGTGATTACTTTTAAATAATTCATTCTGTCATACTCGATTATTTAGATAAAGTTAGAGATAATATTTGTTTCGATACTTACTTATATAATCTTATGGATACGATAACCCTTAATACTTATAATTTATTATTCGAAACTAGTAAACTTGTTAGGGAGTTGGTTTTAACTATAAACCCTCCTTAATTGAACTATTTTTAAGAAAAAAAAGGTGAAAGTTTTCTCAGAAATAACACAATTCAAGATAAAAAATTCTCTTAATCTTGTTTAGAAAAATTATAGTAAACATTCCCAATAATTCAATCACAAAGCATTAGTCCCACCAAACGACTAGATTTTCATAACTCAATAATAACACCCCTATAATCCATGACAAAACATGATAAATTACCATTATGATATAACATCAAAAAATGTAAGGATGTTCTCGAATAATATACTTTTACTTACAACCTCAAAAACATAAATTCATAATCATCACTATGAGAAATATGTATGGGATCCAAAAAATCAAAAGAAATTCCTATAACATCCACAAATAGACGTGTCATGCCAAGTGTCTATATAATGACTTCCCTAACCAATGTTCACTAAGTACTTACAAAACAAATGAAACTTATAAGGTGAGCACTAATAGCTCAGTAAGTAAATCAGATAGATAATGCATTTATCTTTATTGAATCTTACATGATCTTTATAATTTCTTATATATAATATAATGTAATAAATTATGTAAGCATGATCTATGACATGCAAGACACAATGTATGTCTAATACATTATATAGTATGCATGTATACTTTTAAAGCACTCACTTTTGAATATTTCATTTTTTTTTAAAACTATTTCTATTTGTCAATTTGACTAAACTGAGACATGGATTTGAAACTTTAACCATATGAGTAGTATAGCTATTTGAGTATAATCGTTATCCTACATGCACACTGAATGTATTGTATAATATATCTTAATTTGATATTGCTCAGTAGCGGCGATGTGCATGTAAGGGTACTTATAAGTTCCCCATTGCAATAATCTACTGAAAACTGATTTATAATTTACATGTTTTTTTTATGAATTTTCACTTAGTAAAAACTTAAGTTTATAAATATGAATATGTTTGGAAAACTTAAGTTTATAAAGAAGAAAATGCTCTTATATAAATTTTGTATGACTCACTAAGTCATAGAATAATATGTACATAAATGTATTTGCAATGACATGTACCTTCATTAATTGTTATGCATCTCACATCTGTACTACTCTTACTCTACTCAATATATTCTCACCTTTCATACAACTTCATAATATTATTAATGTAAGGATAAGAATAATACTTAATAAAATGTAACTCATGTTAGTTTGCCACAACAACTAATTATAATTTACAAAACTTTATCTTTGCCATTTAACCTTACTTAAGTTAAAAATGGATCATACTATCTCAATATATACCAAATCACAACAATACACATATTTCCTTTCATACATTTTTTATGACCAAAAGTTACATTCTATTTAGGTGCAGTTTCTTTTAATTCTTTTCGATGTCTATAAGGTTAATCTTCAAGGTTTGTGAATAGAGTTTTTTGAAAAGGTCCATTCTTATACACTTGCCTAAACAACAATCATGAAACACTCTTGCGTACGTGTTTACCTTTAGAGACAAGCATAAATTAGTTTCCTTTGTTGACCAGAGGGATGTCGACATGTATATCCCGTAATGACATATACATATTTAATAAAGTTGTAAACAAAACTATTAACAAAACATTAAACAAAAACCTGTAAACATCTCAATGAATGTACCTATCCTTTCATTGAAGTATGAGTATTTGACTCATACATAGGCGGCAATGAGGTGCCTCGAGGCTCCAACATAAACATCTATCTCTCTACATCTTCAACTTACTATTTTAAATCACTCCATCTCTCCTTAGACACTATCATGTACTATGTAGCGACCCCCGCCCAGGTTACTGTGCGCTACGGAAAATACTGTACATATAATAATAAAATATACATGAGACCGGGATCTCTACAGAAAAGAACTTGCTGCTGTCTGAAAATTTTTTTAATAAAATAAACTGTAAACATAATTCAATATTAAAATATACTGAAATGTAAGCGTGGAAATCCCAGGCTACTCATGTATAGAAAATAAACTGATCATATAGTGTATACTAGAGTATAATACACACACATATATATATATACATGAGAAACTAAAGCATGCGAGCCAACATGCTATCTGCTGCACCAAGCCACATCCCCAAAATCTCGCAGCTGTCTCGCTCCAGCTCAGCCTCGAACTACTGACCTGCAAAAGGAAACAGGGAGGGGAGTGAGTGACGAAGTCACTCAGCAAGCGTTTCCAAACACAACACTCGCAGGTCAAACAATCACTGACTACGTGACTCGTCACGTAGAAAATTCTACTGAACAGTTTTCTTATTCTGATTCCCTTGATATACCGAAGTACATCCATTTTCTGAATTATTTCTTACTGAATTCTGTTATATTTCTGTTCTGTTACTGTTCTGATACTGTACATGACATGAAATGTATATGCTGATGTCATGTATGCTGAAAACTGTAAAAACTTACCCTCAGGCTTGTTTTTCTGAAAAACTGTCTTTTTTGAAAACTCTTTCTGATAATAAAACTGTGATTTGAAGATCCTGAATATATACGTATAATATATCTGAAATTTATATCAGAAAGTACTGAAAATCTCTGAAATATCTAAAAATATCTACTGTGCTGGCCAGACTGATGAATACAGGGATTCGACACCCTGGCCGTGTGAGTTCAAAGTCCTAATGAATCTACTGATGCACAACCAGCACTCTCTCTAACGAGCTTGGTCAGTGACCATGTCTTCTCTAGCAGACGCTGGTTTCCCTCTCTAGCGGGTGTGCGAACTCACAGGTGCCCCCTCGTATCCACCCCTATCTGATATATGAAAAATCATATATGTATATCTAAAAATCATGTTGTTGGATCTTTGGATCCAGTCTGAAAACATCTGAGATGGCATGCCATGCTAAATGCTGATAATCATGCATGAAATGTTGATTTAGTAGCTTATTTCTGAGTTCTGTGTGCTTAAAATTGGCTTAGAGTGGCTTAATTACTCTTTTAATTTCTTTTTCTGATTTTCCTTAGGTGCACGAGCGTGTGATCTGGTGTGCACGGGCGTGTGTCAAGGCACACGGGACCGTGTACTCCTCGTGCTGCTAGGCGTGCATGGTTCTGGAATATTTTCATGAAAACTGGGCAAGGCACACAGACGTGTGGGACAACACACGGGCGTGCAACAAGGGGCACACGGGCGTGTATTGCACTGCACGGGCGTGTGGCTGCCTTCTTCTTCTTCTTCTTCTTCTCGTGTTCAACGCACACAGGCGTGTGGAATTAGGGAAAAGCACACGGGCGTGTGTACTCGGGCACATGGGCGTGTGTCTGGGTTTTCAGACACACACGGTCAGCATGCACGACCGTGTCCCATGCAGAAATGAGGACGCACGGGCGTGCCTCAGGGACGCACGGTCGTGTGCTCGACCCAGAAACTGTAGAATACGTCTGGAAATCTAGAAATTCTCACACAAACACTTCCACACTCCAAATCAACACACATACAAGCTCAAAACTGCTACTAGCATGCCCATAATCATCATATCATCATCTCAAACACATCATATATCATCAATCAAGCATATATCTCATGTATATACATTGATACACATATAAACATGGAAAAGGCTACTCAATCATCCAATCATGCATCAAATCAAACTCAAGCATGCTGGAAATAACTCAAATAAGCACACATAAAGTTCACATAAACTGGAAACAGCCAAACTGGCTCTGAACTCAGCGAAAGAGGTAAGGAAAACACTTACCTCGCGCCATGGAAGCTCTATCTCTCTCTCTGGAAGATTCTGGATCTCTAATATGAAGCTGAGCTGCTGGAGAATCTCTCTCTGGAACTCTAGGGTTCACTGGAGCTGAGGAAGAAGAAGAGAAATAAGCTGGAAACTGAAAATAAGCTGGGAACTGCGCAACTGAAGAAATAAACATATACACGGCTAAAAGGGCAGACACACGGTCGTGTGTCCTGGGCACACGGTCGTGTGTCCTGGGCACACGGTCGTGTGTAGTGGAAAATAGCCATTTCCACCCCCACATGCACAGAAACTACAACTAAGCCCCAAAGGACTTCTAAAATGACTCTTCTACCCCCTGAAACTCTCTAAAATGACAATTCTACCCCTTGGGTCATTACATACTAATTAAAACATTGCCCCAATTATCCAATATTTTCTTTAATATGACCCAACATAATAGCCATATGTTATTCATGTAGATACAACATCTTTTGGATCAGTCATAGTTAGAAATAGAGGCTGATCTTAGTACATCATGTTGTCCCCTTATAACACCGAGATCAGTTGATCAATGGTTTCGATTTGTGTCGCCATTATAATGAAGGGACTAAGTAGTACTAAAATCAATTAGTCTACGATTGGGTGATGAGGCAACATCTTTATGACAATATGCCAACATCATCACTTGATGAACATTAAGGTGATGATCATACAACACCTATGTAATCATGAAACTGTCTCGATACCCATATAGTGGTGGTTGGGATAAGGTCCCTTGAGCCATGTCTTCATAGAAATTGTCACATGATATGACACATCTTATGAATCGATATCATATGACCCTTCTCTTACTAATCCATTAGAGGACAAAGTTAATAACTATACCTCCTCTCATCCTATGAACTCAATTACTAAAATGTACTAGTTAGACTTTCACTCCTTTTTTGTTAATCGCTACACAAGTGTGACAACATTTTGAAAATTTGAAATTTTTCTATGACAATCACTTATTTATAACACGACACACATATTTAGATGAGAATTTAAAATACAAACGCTAAAACCCCAATATAAATGTAACTATGCAATGAAACAGAAAAATCGAAAATAGTAACTTGTGATGCCATTTTCAGATGTTTCACTTGCTATCTCTAATCGAAATCAATGTGATGATAGTAAATGAAAAAGATCAAGAGTTAAATTTAATTTTGTGTGAGCGTTGCTTTCACAAATTAGGGTCAAAGCTGGACTTCCCCCTTTTTTATATTTAGCGGTATTTTCGGCAACTTTCCTATAGTGAAACTGATTTGTTTGTATAAGTTTATTTATATATTTATTTTATAAAATTTATAAAAGATTTTTTTTTGTATATTTTAATTAATTAAAAAAAAGCAGTAATCTAATTCTTCCCCACCATTTTATTTTGCTGAGTCGAGTGAATTGGCTTTGGTTTTGCTCCTTTCTTTCTTTTGATCTCATGGAAACTTGTTAGATAACTCGGGTAAGTTTATATTTTCTTCCGTTACTGTAAGTTTCTCTGTATTTTTTTTTTTGAAGCTTCATCTTAATTGATTATAATTAATATATGTTTTCGAAACAGATCTTCATTATTCCATCAGATCCTTATTTTGGAAATCAATTTTTTGATTTCAAATTATTTCGTCATGGCGGTGGCTGAGAATGCTGGGGCTAAAGTTGGTTCATCAAGTCAAAGTTTGGGTGAAACTGTGGTTTCATCTAATTCCAAACCCAAAGAATCCAAAACCGACGGCGAAACGAAGTATGGTGAAGCTCTCAAGGATGAAATGAGAGATTTGGTGGAGATGTTGTCAAAGTTGAATCCTATGGCTCAGGAATTTGTGCCTCCATCTCTTAACTATAATCCTAATCATGTCTATCTGGGTGGTAATGGTTTTGGATATACTAACAATTTTGTTATGCAAACTAATTCTCCCAATGCCACTGGACAAAATACTAGAACGGTATGTTTGTCTTCAAAACAACACAGTGTTTATTTATTTATATTTTTCAGTTGATTATTTTGGTTTTGGTTTCAGAAGAGAAATGGTTATAGTCAAGGAAGAAGAAGAATGAATAGTAGAACAAGCAGTGCACAACAAGATGAGGTAATCAGGAGGACTGTGTATGTATCTGATATTGATCATCAGGTTAGCGACTCTAGACTTTTTATTAACTTATTGCTTTTATACTCTTTAATTTTACATTGGATTGAATAATTGTTGATTTGGTTTTTTCATTTTGTATGTTAGGTTACTGAAGAGCAGCTTGCAGTGCTCTTTCAAACTTGTGGACAGGTATACTGTCACCGATTTTGTGTTAATACTGTCTTCATAGTTTGATAACAGCAACGTATGTTCCTGAATTTGTTCCTGTCCTGTTTGGCTAAAGGTTGTTGATTGTCGTATATGTGGTGATCCCAACTCTGTTCTTCGTTTTGCCTTCATTGAGTTCACTGATGAAGGTATTATCACAAGCTTATGTTATGTATTTTGATAGACATGTACACTTGTACTCATGCTAATAAAATGCGCACTTGCAGAAGGTGCAAGGGTTGCTTTGAGTTTGGCTGGGACTATGCTTGGATACTATCCGGTTAGAGTGTTGCCTTCAAAAACTGCAATTGCACCTGTTAACCCAACATTTTTGCCAAGGGTGAGATAACTGTTTCGATTATCTTCTCTCTATGATTATCATTCATCTTTCCAATTGGGGGTGTGCAAAAAAGCGTCCAAACCATTAAACCAGGCCAAACTGTTCTAAATTTACGGTTTGGTTTGTTTTGGGTTGGGGAAAAATGTGAAAATGGTTTACAGTTTGGGTAGGAATAAAACCAGATGAAATTTTAAATTGTTTTTTAAATATTTTTTGAACATAATGGTGTCGTTTTGTTCCTCTAATCAGCAAAAATGATAGAGCATGAGCAATTTCAAGCAACTCTATCTCCTACTTGAATTCTTCGGTCTGTGCCCTCAAATCTCCTTCTTCATTCTTCAATCTTCTTCACTCTAAATTCAATAGAGGTTGACGATAAATCTTTCTATTTCAAGTCGAAGTCAGCAACTAAAGTTAATTAGTATTAGAATAATGTTCTAAAATTATTGGAAAAATCAAAATTGAAGTCAAATATGACCAATGAAGACTTTCTAGCTTTATAGCAAGAAATCAAAGATCTTACTATAAGTTCAATGATTATTCTATTTGGAACTATTAGTCAGTAAAGACAATTCTTTAGTGAGGGAGTATCTAAAGAATCAAGCAAAGAATGGTTTATCAGAGACAAAGATAAAATCTCTGACTGTCTTTGATACATGTACATTGGAAGCGATTATAATTCATTTATTGGTATTTGTGTTCAATTGTGTGTAGGATTTACCCGCCATTAAGGTATCTAGTTTGATTGAATGACTTGATTTTGTTGTACAAGTACAAGCTTCACCGTAGATGAAGATAGTCATTGATAAAGCCATTGAGGAGATCAATTTCAACCAAAGAGAAATGACTAATAGAAATTTTTTTTCCTATTGGTGTAGCTTTTTATTGTCCAAAACCCACATAAGTGTAGAAAACTCCATTTTGTAATGGACATTATGGTGTCTTTTTCCAATTGCTAGTCTTGTGCTAGTTGATGTGACAACGACAAAGCAAAGTGGAAAAGCTAATAGGCTAACTGAAGGCGAAGGTGGGACATGACATGTGAATGAAAAGAGGCCTGCTTTAGCCCTTGAAAAAGGAGAGGAAGAGGAATGGGTTAAAGTATTTGTTATATGGTTTCGGGCTCTTCAATCGAATAACTAGCTTTTAAGATGTGGTTCTTCTAAGGTTCATAATATTTGGTATTAGAACCACCATCACATCTTCCTAATAGGAATCGTGTGGTGTTGGTGGTGACACTAATATTATAGTGTTAGCCAGAGTTAGTAGAGAGTTAGTGCATAGCCAACTCGCGTAGGCACAAGGACTGCAGAGTGTGGCGGTATGTTAGGATCTCAAGTGTAAGGTATGAGACTTAAATCCCACATTAGAAAATATGAACTATAGGTGTGGGGTCTATGTGACTTTGAATTCTCCAATCTCAATAGCTAACTTTTTGAGATGTGGTTCTTCCAAAGTTCATATCATTTAGGATCCTAAGTGCAAGGTATGAGACTTGAATCCCACGTTGAAAAGTATAGGCTACTAGTGTTGGGTTTATATGATTTTGAACTCTCAACTCAATGACTAGCTTTTGAGATGTAGTTTTCTCAAAGTTCATATTAGTGTTTTTTTTTTTTTAGGTGCAATGGGATTAAGTCCATGACTTCTCACGAGAAAGACAAAAAGGCCAACCAAAAGAAGATACGTAAGTGGTGAACTATTACGAATAGAAGTAGTCCACCTACTTCCTGAATGATCCATTGGCTATCTCATTTTCTACTCTTTTTCCACTGTGAGGCTTGCTCCTAGGAAAGTTCCCTTGTGTTAGTTTTTTGATTAGCATTGGACATTAGCTTTTATGGTAAATAGTTTCCTATTTTCTATGAATTTGCTTGTATATAGTCCTTAAGCTGATTGCTCTAGATTGAGCACTAAATTGACATAAATCTTTCCACCCGCTTGTTAACATATTGAGTACACACGAAGGTGTAAGAAAGGACAATCTTGCGTTTTACTTATTAAAATTAAAATTATTACATATAGTTGGTAAGTAACTCTGATGGGTTAGCTGTAGTTTTGCCTCATTTTTTTGTAGGTACTTTTTTCTTTAGTGTTCTATTCCATTAGTTGGTGCTTTGGATTGATGCATGGCATAGACATGCTTTTGTGCTTTAATGTTTTGTGTTATTGTTAATTTAGTTTGTGATCTTTGGTGTCTCTTCATTTATAGCCTTTATTGTAAAAAAATTTTTAGGTTGTATGGGTTTTATGTAGTTTGTAGGTCTAAATTGTAATTTAAACTAGACCAAATGACAATTTTTCAGTTCAGTTTGTTTTCTTCTAAAGCAAAAAAGTGGTTTGGTTTGAGATTTTGTCAAACTTTTTTCTCAGTTTGGTTTAAAAATTTTCCTAAATTGGACCGAACCAGACCGTACACACTTAGAGCTATAAATGAACTCACCATTGGTCCGCTTGACTATAATATTAATAAACCTATAAAAGTTTTAAAGTGTGCATTTACACTCCTAAAATCATACTATTTCACTTTGAATATGAGAGATAATTGATAAATATGTAAGTTACGAGACTTAATTATAATTTTCCAAGCTGATCTTGATTTAGACTTTCCTATCTTGAACTCGAGCTCGAGCCTCCGTGTTGGAGGCTTGTTAAGCTCAATCTTGCTTACACCCAATCAAGCCAAGTGTGAGCCCGACACAACCTGACTCGGCTTGATTGTAGTCCTATACACAACCCTCTTTCCAATTTTGATGAAATTGAGTAGACCCCATCACACTTAAAAATTGAGAAGACCATTATATGTGAGTTTTGCTACCAATTAAGCAAGCCTCTAGATTTGTTGAAATAAACTCAATCATTTAAGAGTTATATAATGAAGATTACTTTTTACACTTAGTTGGTTCGTTATCTTTTTAATATTTAATGTAGAGATTTATGTTTTTTGGTAACATATGGGAAAATTTATTTTATAAAATGATCATCTTCTTCTTAAAGCTTTTGGAATGTCTAATAGAACTCTTCACTGTGACGTGAAAAAAATATGGAAAATGGATAAAATTGTGGAATATTTGAAAGAACTTTGTTCTTGTTCTTTTTTTTCTTCTCCCTTCTCACCCTTTGTTCTCTATCCTACATTATTTACGAAAAGGTGTGCATTGTATCTATGTTTTGTAATTTTATGAGTCAACTGGTTATGTTGTTTAGAATTTTCTTCATTAATTGAAATAATAATGTTATTGTGGTTTTCAGTCTGTTGATGAACGTGAGATGTGCTCAAGAACCATATATTGTACAAATATTGACAAGAAGGTAGCTTTTTATTGTTGTTGAGTACTTTACCAGTTGATCAGGTGAACCAACACATCTGGTGAATTGTTTGTTCAATTGATGTAGGTTACTCAAGCAGATCTCAAACTTTTTTTTGAATCAGTTTGTGGGGAGGTTTGTACTTGCTTCTTCTTGCAAACTTGTTAGTATTGGCTTTTGTTAGATTATTTTCTTATGGGACATATTTCTTGGTAGGTTCAACGCTTGAGGCTACTTGGAGACTATCAGCATTCAACTCGTATTGCATTCGTTGAGTTCACAATGGTAATACTTTCGAGCTCTTGTTCTTTGGATGCAAAACTTTCTAAGTTGTTGTGTGTGTAAACGTATGTGTTTACTGTGTTTTAGGCAGGCACTCAATGTCACAACTGGATAGTAATTTTTTTATACTATAGAGGTAGATGAGCTGTGTGTCTGAGTGGCTTTCTATGCTATGAAAACATGTGAAATTACAGTTATTGGAGAAATTAATTTGATTACTGAAATGGCTGCTATCAGTGTTGTTATGTAGAGAGAGACATAGGAGGAGGGGGAATGGGGAAGGAGGAAGGATGCCTTCTTTCTTTGGGTATGCTAAACCTTTTACAATTATGCAAAAGGAGGTTTAGCATCTGCTGTAAAAGTGTTCCAAGGAAATGGGAATCCTATGTTGAAAGTATTGTTCAATTGTGTTGGGTTGGCACTAAAAGATTCTGCTCTGATCAATGGTACTTAATAGAATAGCCTCTGATTTTTTCTTTTTTTTTTTTCCTATCTTTTTGAGACATAGTGTGGATGGTTTTTTGGTGATAAATCATTTGTGATCATTGTTATCACTAAAATTGTCAGCCTTCTTTTTTCTTATATGATTGCTTTTCAATTATGGAAATATGATGCTTTTGGTTTTCTGCGGAGTGACCTTGCCCTTCAATAAGTGTTTTTAGGCTTTATTAGTATGTTCTTTTTTTTATTCTTTTGTGGTAAGAGCATGTTCAATTATTATATACTTAAGAACTATAAATAATTTCTCAGGTGAATTAATTTTTGTGAATATGATTACCCCCTGTTCTTTTTTTCTGTTAATACATTAGCTTTTAGGGGTTATTTGTGGACATATGAATTCAAAATTATTGTTTTGATGGGTCCAGTGGCTGTCATTGAGCCAAATATATGTTCTTTGACAATTTCCTTTCAGATCCTCATTTACTTGAATTTTATTTGTTTGGTGTCACTAAAATTGACAAAAAACTATCATTTTTTTCAACTCCCATCTAAGTTGAGTCTGCTGTAATTCTATGTGAGATATTTTCATCTGTGTGATGATTATTGATCAGGTTAACAATGGATTTTGAGGTTGCTTGTTAAAATAATTATAAAAATGTAACTTTTGAGTTGGAAGTTTAGAGAGTAGGCAATCAATGCTTTTTACTGGAGTTCCAAGAATAAGGCTTGTGATGGAAATCAAGCTCTTTAGAATGAGGTCTAGTAAGTCTTTTGTTTTGATCTTTTGGAGTAGAAATGGGTGGGCAAAAGCTAGATTGTTAGTTTCAGAGCCAGACAAGGCATGTGAACTTGTCAAATGCATGACCTCTAAGGCTAGAAAGCTAGGAACATGAAGGTTAAGAGGTACAACAGCTTGGAACCTGATTGAGATTGTAATAATTTTCCTATTTGGCATTAGACAAGATAATGTTAGCTCAATGGCTTCTATCTTCTCTTAATTTTGTGAGATAGAATTTGCCTTGATGCATCACTTTGGGCTTTATAATTTTTTTTCCTTTTCTTTTCAAAACTTTCAAATATCAACCAAACTTCAAAATTCTATAGTGTTAGCTGGATTTGAACCCTGGACCTCTTCTACAAGCCAAGATCCAACCAATTAAACTAACTTTATTATATGCATAGGCTTTGATAACAAAGGATTTGCTTTTATTAGTAATATTGTATAGGAAAATGAGTTTTTTTTTTTACCACCAGGGATTATGTACATTATGGGTCATAGACAAGTGTTTTTTGGCTTGTCTTTTGTACATGGTGTATTCCCCTTAGGATTTTATCTTTTGTGTGGTCTTTTGATCCACATTAGGATCTTGATCATTGAATCATTTCATTAAGATTCATATTGAAAAAAAAAAAGTTTTGATCTTTTATAATAACTGATGAAAACTACGTATTGCTCAAACTCGGTTGTAGGAGTTTGTTGTTGACTTGCTCTTTGCTAGATCTACTCTCATCTAAGTAAACTAGTTTTTGTTAGAATTTATTACTTTGTAAAATGATGCTTTTTGGGGTTGAAAACACTTTAGGTGTTGTGCTTTTTAGTTAATTATTATGTCCTAAGGAATATTCAATTTGGTGTTAAGGAAGTTTGTTTCAAAATGAGCAATGTATAGGGTGATGCAAACTTCATATCCTTTTAAATTAACCGTTATAGGTGATTCATTGATGTTCTATTAGGTTTTTAATTAATATATCTCTAACATCTTTAACTCTTTGGAACCTTTTTTACCACAATGTTATTGCATTGTTCTCTTTTTTTCACTAGCTTTTGCATGCCAAAGCAAATTGTGAAAGGGGATAACTAATTGACTGGATGTGTTGTTTAGCACTTCTACTGCACTAGTTGTGGGATTGCATCAATTTCATTATGAATTGTTAAATTTTGTCTTTTTGAATATGGGCTTTATGGTACTACCATAAGTTCACTATCTTCTCTTGTGCTTCAGGGTGATGGTAGTCTCCCAATTGCATGGTGGGGAAAGTCCCATAGGATCCTGAAAATGGTCTAGAATTTTTCTAACGTTCCTTTAATTCCCCTTTTTGATTAATTGATAGTTGTGGTCGTGATAGCATTGTTTCCTTATCTTATTCCACCATCCATAACAATATACTAAATTCTTGACTAGCAAAGTGCCTGATCAAAGTGAGGAAGGTGGTTGATTTACTTAAGGTCTGGTCGCTATGCAATAATATCGACAAAAGACATTGTCATTTCTCGCCTGTTGACTTTCACATCTTCCAATTTTTCCAACCAAGCAATTCCCAAAATTGCATCTCTTGTCCTAGTTGAAATGGATACCAATCCATATTTATGAGAACTTTTGACACACGCAAACTAAGGCCATGACAATGTCCTTGACATTCACTTTGTGGTCATCACCTAATTGGACATCCAGATTTGGAATGGTTAAAACCCAATCCCTCTAGCACCCTAGTTGTAATAAAGTTGTGGCTTGTGTTATTATTGATAAGGATGATTATTGGAGATCCATGCAACTGATTGGATCTAGTGATGTTGATGGTGGAATAAAGGTGTAGATTCATATGGTGGTTCAACTGCCTTCTCAAGCTCTTTTGGTACTTTATCCCTAGTAAGCTTCTTTTCTTCTACCTTGGTAGCAATTAGCATTCTTGAATGGGCATTGGGTTAAACGTGATTGGACATGTACATCTTCTTGCATTGGAAACATTGATTCCATGCTTGTTAGGCTTGCATCTCTGCTAACAATGAGTGAAAGCTTCCTTGGTTCAATCAATGTTGTAAGGATCTTTGCATCAAGGTTGTTGAATTAGTGCGTTGAGTATGAACGACTGCCTCTCTAATATTAGTGGAATTGGAGACCAAATTTGGGTTTTAGATCGACTTCCTGTTACCTATAAGAAGCAAGTTATTGGTGTTGGGTTAATAACCCAAGTTGTCACCTTATCCAAATACTCTTGCTATATTTCTTCGTCCAAATTTGTTACTAAGTCCGTTGCTCAATTAAGATCTCTAGGGTCATGCGACCATATCCTCCATTTGATCTCCTTTCATAGGCTGATTGTGAAATGCGTAGATAAGTTTGTTTTGCTGACGCCGAGCTTTAATTGTTAGATGTATTTTGCCGTGGTGACCATCTGTCAAAGGGCTACCATATTCTCTAACATGTTTCGACCTGCAATCTCCCAAATCGCCTTAGTAATTTAGTTGAACAAATTTCCTAACTTATTGTCAAATATTTCCCTCTTGTCCAACTTAGCCAATGGATTGCAATGCCTTCAGTGGGAGTTTTGGCTCTAGTAAAATGTTAGGCACCTCGAAATATTTTTCAACATAGTGGCCATTGAAGTTAGGAAGTTCTATCTTTTTGATTGTCACCCTCGGTTCTTAGATTGATTAATTAAAGGACAATGTCATGAGAGAGAGATGTGTGAATTGCTTGTGAGGGCATTGCATGCATTGAAGGTGTATAGGTTGATGTTACGTGTGGGAAAGGTGTTTGAGTTGTTTGTGGGTGAATGGGCTGAGTTTGGTATGAAGGGAATTGATGCAGTAGGAGTTGCCCTCTGTTGGATTGTGGGTTGAGTTAGGAGTGCAAAAGGAACTTTAGTTGTTTATGGGTGAATGGTCTTAGTGGTTGGCACAAATGAAATGGAGGTTGTGGGGTTTTCCATCTATGAAGGAGATTGTTGTTTAGGGTGATTACTATTGGGAATGATTCACCTTGATTTTCATGTTACAAGCCGATGTGACTCGCATGGGGGTTTTTTTGGATGGACATCTCACTGGAGCCTTACTTGTTTCATTTGATTTCGACAACTTTTCGTTACCGTCAACATTTTGTGGAGTGATAATTTTCTGTCAATTAATTGGTATTGCTAGTGACAATCTTCATTCACCTTGGCCCATAGATCTCTCAATTCCTTGACTACCTTTTCTAGTAATTCTTTGTGACTCTCCATCCATGTGTTTACCATCAGTTGAAAACAACAAACACAAAAATGGCGGTGGATCTTGGCTTTGCTATCAATTGATAGGATCTCAAATCTCTAAAGCAAATTGTAAGAAAGATACCCAAAAATTATGAGAACTATTGAAAGAATTACAACCACTGATTTCGTTAATTAGAGCCTACTGATCTCAATGCTTGCAGAACTTCTCTGCCTGCAAGGAACTTAATAACAACTAAACGTATTCCCTTCTTCACTTGCTTAAATTGATATCCTACTTCATTATTAAATCCTAAATTGCTATGTGTTAGGATTAGACAAATGATAATAATAATAATAACAATAATAATAAATAATACAATACCTAATAAGATATATTCAGTTAATAAATTTGATTTGATTTGGATTATATTTTTGATTTAATTATGACTTTTTTTTATTTGTTTAGGATAATATATTTGGTAATTGAATGATAAGGATTAAGATAAGATAAACATATTATAAAGGAGGGGGTTGGATGGAAAAGAGAAGATTATTATTATTGGTAATTTGAGCAATATTAGGAGGGAAGACACCTTTGTTTGCCTTGGGAGGAGCTAAAACCTCTTGTTGCCAACTATTTTCTTTTAATAGTAATAATATTTAAGCTAGGTCCCAAATAAATTAGTATCAAAATATTGCAATTCTAAGGATGTGGAAGTTAGATATCATTCAGGATGAGAGTGGAAGATGGAGGAAGGTTCGAGAACTAATGGAACTAGAAGAAGGTCCAACGACTAATGGAACTGGAAGCTCTAGTAATAATATAGAACAAAGTTTGTTTCTGTTGTGAAAGTAAAGAGGAACCGAATCATGACTATAAATTCGAGTCATGGGATGTCCTATTGGTGGATGAAGACAAATCAAATGATGACGTCATCTTAATCGTGTATGATGAACGAAGAGAGAAGAAAGAAACTGATGACAATAGATTTCGGTGAAAAATTGGCAAGTTACACTAAAGGTAATAAGTTGATGATGGACCAAGAAAAAGAATCAACAAAATTTGAGGTTTAGTTGGTTGAATATGATGACCAAGAGTAGGAATCAACAAATTCAAGGGTTCAATTAACAAATTTTATCAAGTTCCAACAGTTAGAATCCATTTATTCATCTGTTGATTTGATTCAATTAGTGATGGAAAACAAACGGGCAATAAATGAAGAAATAAACATGAAACAAAAAGAAGAAATGCACTAGGCTAGGATTAATGAAGACGACGCTGAAAAAAAAGAAGAAGTACGAGGGTGATTTTTCCAATTACCAATGTCAGTTGGAATAATGGCAAAATAGGAGCGGTTTTTTTCAAATTGGGTAGGAGGGACTGTAAAAATGAAAAAAAAAAATTTGGGGTTGGTTTAATTGAAAAAAAAAAAAAAAAAGAGAACAACAATAAAATTAAAATTTCCAATTTCTCCACCTTGAGGACAAAGTGGCTTTCAAATGGGCCGGTAATGTTAGTATTAGACAAATAATAATAATAATAATACAATACTTAATAATACATATTTATTTAATAAATTTGATTTAATTAGGATAGTATCTTTGATTTGATTATGATAGAAATTTTATATGTTTAGGATAATATATTTGGTTTGATTAGGATAATATTTGGTAATTGAATTATAAGAATTTGGAGAAGATGGACATATAATAAAGAAAGAAGGGGTTGGAAGGAAAAAGAGGAGAGGATTATTGTTATTGGTAATTTGGGCAGTTTGGGAGGAACGGAACCTCTATTTGCCTTGAAAGAAGTTGATACGGCTTGTTGCCAACACTATTTTCTTTCAATGGTAATAATAGTTGAGCTAAGCTCCTAACACTGTATCATTAGCTTTCCTGCCTTTTTCCACCAGCTACCATATCAGTACTTTCCTGCCTTATTCAGCAGCTGCCTTTTGCCGTATCTTCTCTTCTTGCCTTATCTGCATCTTCTTTCCATTTCCCCTTTTGTAAACTTTCATCACTTTATCTTTCCGCCGTGTTCTATGATATGTGGCTATAATCCGGGGCCTAATAGAATAGAGCAAGTGATACACAGTTCTCTTCTAATTTTTATATCAAGGGCGGTTGTTTGTTTTATCATTGTCTTCTTGGTTGAGATGCTAGCATTTTGCTGCACAAATTAGTCCTCCACTGTCTGTCATGAGGTATCTACAGTTGGAAAACTTTAGGTTTGATAATAGACCTACTTGTAGATGCAGTGCACACAGTAAAAGAGATATATATAAAGAAAGACAAAAGGCATGTATAAATAGGATGAAATATTTAGAAGTCTGGGTGTGCACTAGTGTTTTCCAGAAAGAAACTTACTGTGAATATTATAAGTTGTTGTGGTTGTTTTCTTTGTGTAAGCAGTACAAGTTTATTAGTATTTTGCAACATTTTGACTTGGAATGCTCAGAGTAAAAGGGTCTTTGTTAATCTATATTTTTTATGTGCGTGTTATTTCTTCCTTTTGGTTGTCTTTATTGTAAAGAATTGACTTACAGTTTGATATGGTTCATTCTCAGATGCCTATCCTAATGGAGCAATAAATTTATCCACTTCTTGACTCCTATTGTATAATTGCTTTTAAAATTTCAGGGCTATCTATCTCTTCGTCATAGCATATGGATACCCTATAGTGCAGGAAGACGACACATATTTATGAATTGTGACATGTTTCTCAACTAATTTTAGAACAGGCTTGAGTGTTGGATATATTCCTTCTCTTTCTATCACATTCTCTCTGTCCATTCACCCAGTAAAAGTTGAAAACTAAGAAAATCAAAGGGGGGAAATTGGATTCGTCATATCCACCTTTTCAATATTCTCCTTCCTTGCCTTTTTTCCCCTAAATCACTTGATTTTCCCTTCATGTAAATCTATTTCTACTCTATTCCTCATTTGTTTTAGAGGATTGTATTTTGCTGTTGTGGCTTCTGTTTCTGTTTACTAGTTACAACTAATAGGTAGCATCCTGTTGGAAGGAAATGTGCTTGAATAATTTGTAATATTCTTAACTCTGAGACAAATGACTTGAACCCTGGACATGACTTTCCTGCCTTCCTACTGGTACTATATGTGATGTTGATTTTAGTCATTACTGAAATGGGTTCGTGCTTTTCTTGGCCTAAGAATGATATAAACTGGAGACAGATTACTAAGCAAAAAATAATTTAAATATTATCAATTCATTAAATCTCTAAATTCTTAGATAATGATAAATGAATTTAAGAATTTGTATCATGTCACTAATATCTGTGCCTGAACTTATCTTGTTTTCTAGGCATGATCAGTGCACTGATTTTCGGTGCTACAACCAAAAATGATTCCAATATTTTAATTTTGGCCTTGCAGGCTGAAAGTGCAATTGCTGCTCTTAGTTGTAGTGGTGCTGTTCTGGGATCACTGCCAATAAGGTTGTTTTGCCCCGTTTTTTAAAATTTTTCCTTTTTATTATTAATTTTCTTTAAGGATTATTGTATTTTCTATATGCAGGGTAAGCCCTTCCAAGACTCCGGTTCGGCCCCGTGCTCCTCGTTCACCCTTGCATTGAGTGGTCCTGATTAATCCTTAGACTGGTCAACTGTTGATAAAATATCTACATACGTATACAAAGATACAAAAGATATCTTTTGAGGTACTTGTGGCGTTTATGTTTGCTTTTAATTGTATGCTTCTCAGCCCGGTATCTTTGTTACTTGTAAGGGATTAATTATGACATATTTCTTAGACGTATAGAGTTGGGTCATTAATGGGATTTCTAGGATATGAATTGTAAAGTCTCTGTTCAGTTGCGATGAACTTGTAGGGATTGTCTGTCATGGGATTCTATGAAGATAATTTTGAAGTCTTTTGTGATTAATGATGTTTATTTAAGTTTTCTGCAAAGTTGGATGTTGTATTTTCTGTTTCTTATTATGTAGTGCATGATAGTTGCATTGTCTCTTGCACCTACATGTTTACCATTTAGAATTAAGGTTTCACTTGTGAGACAAATTGGATCAGGAGTTCATTTGATCCTAATCTCCTCTGCTGGAACTCCTGATCCTAGGCTTGGCTAGTTGGGGCGCCATTATATGAGGGACATCAAGATCCAACGATTTTGCTAGAAAAAGGGTGGGGCATCAATTGTCTTTACAAGAAATGTTGTTAAGTACCCAACTTAGCGAGAAATTTAATGCTAGCTCAAAAGCATGTTTGAAGTCTAATGTTAATGTGGTTTAATGTTTTTTGCACTTGGGGAGGTTAGCAATAAACTGTATACGAGTTGGAAGCAGTGTGATTTGTGTTATAGATTGGTCAACATGAAATTGTTTATCAAAATGCCAAGTCAAGTGAGAGAAACTTACATTAAGATCATATTTCTAGAGTTCCAATGTCAACTTGAAAAAGCTATTAAGTTATCTATAAAAAAAATTGTATCCCTTAGCATAACTTATGATTATAAAAATAATTTATTATGTTATAATCATAATCTAGTTTTGACTCTTTGACAAATAATCTAAAAAAGTTGATTATTTGTGATAAAACATCTAATATGTTTAATTTTAGGTTTATTTACCAATATATTGTTATATTTAAATTTCTAAACTAAATTTGAAATGTATATTACTTCTTTAATACTGCTAACAAAAATTTATTAAGTTATTATACTAGGAAAGTAGTGTGTTTTTTTTTTTTTTTTGGGTAAGTGGTGTTATTTTCTCAATCAATCTAATTTATTATTTTATTATATTTTTGTATTTAGTAATCCTGGATACATGTCTCTTATAGGTAAAATAGAAAATAAATTTAAAAAATATCAATTAAAAAAATTTAATGGTACAACAATATTTATATTTTAAAATGTTTAATATCGATTTCATATAAATATCATTAAAATATTAAGTAATTAGTTATATAGTTCATTTATAACTTTATCAAGTAATTTATGTTATTTCAGACATTAATCACGTTTTAATCATTTTAAATTTCACTTACAATCTCTTGCACTTTAGAGGGACATAATCAACACCTACGAGTTGTTATTTTACATTGACAATATCATAGAATTGACATCATGTATTTGGAAGTTAGGATCTTCAACGACATCTTTGTGCATAATATTATGAATCTTTATGATTGTTTTTTTTTTTTTTTTTGTTTGGTAAATAGAATTTTCGTGATTGTTGTAATATTTGAAACTTAATGTTTGAAATCAATGTATGATATTTTGTTTGATATTTGCCATTTGTTTTTTCACATACCAAAGGTTCTTTCTATCATATTTCGCAAGAAAGAATATCTTGTAAAATAACTCTTGTGTATTTTGAAAAGGTTATTCAGACAGAAAGAGAGCAAGATATTATCTCTCTTTTATATGGAACTATAAATCTTTTCTATTTGGGTATCTCACATAGACAAAAAAAAATTGATTTATAAAAAATATTGATGTACAGATGGCCTGGTGGGACTTTCATGTTCATGCAGGTTTTCAGAAACATTTATACAGATGCATGTACATGTTTTCATACAATATAAGTGTAAATGCATATGCACATATAAGAGTACATTAATATGAGTTTCTTTGAAACCCACCACGGTGTTATTAAATGTTTATAGCTTCTGCATGCACGTGTTTAAATATTAGCAGCAGCTTTCTTGTAGGATTCTTGTTGTGTATATTAATTTTCTAGTATAATATTATTGTTAAGTAAATAAATAAATACAGGAATCAGTAACAGTGATATATACAACAGCGGGTCCTACATATATAATGTCATGCAATTATGTACATATATGATGAGTGGTTATTCTTACTATATTCTAGGCCTAAGACCCTAAAATAGGCTGAAAATAAGGTTTGATAGCTTTTATGGTGTGTATGGGCGTGTGTCTAGTCGTGTGTATGGTCGTGCTAGCATGCACAGACATGTGCCTAATTATGCGTATGATCGTGCTAACTTCTGTAACTCTTATTGGAAATTTATACTTACTATACGATCGTGCTTTCCACACCATAGGATCATGCGGTCGTGGGCCTTGATTTTCTAATTGCGCACTGTCAACCTAATACGATTGTGATTAGTAGAATGTGACTACACGGGCGTGTGCTTGAGAGCACATGGTTGTGCGTCTTGCCTTGTTTCTATGATATCTCACATGGAATTTCTAAAACCATGTCAAACTCACCTAATATGCTTCTAAATACATCCTAACTATTTTAGAAGTTTAATTCCACACTTCTATGCATATTTATTTCATCCTTACTATCAATACCAATCATACAACATGCCCAAATCTTAAAAATTCCAAGCAAAGGGGCATAAATGTAGAAATTAGATCTTCACTAAACTTCATCTCATCCACCCACGTCTCCTTCATTCACTTCATTATCCAGTCATAGCAAATAATAACCAATACAATAATACCTAGATATTTAACTAAACAACCATTGGAACCAAAAGAGAAAGTAGAAAATACTTGCCTCTAGCCATCTTAACTCTATCTCTCTCTCTAGCTTGGTGTCCTACCTTCGGTTGCTACACCATAACTGATGGTTCCCTTTCTCTTTTAAAATGTGGGTTGTCTAAAAAGAGAAGAAAATTTTAGAAAATTAACTTGATAAATTAGTTGAAAATAATATAAATGTATGGTAATGGAGTGGAAAAGCACACGCACGGTCGTGCACCTCCAGTACACATAATCATGCATTGTGGGAAATTCAGTTTCCCAGTCTCTTGCTCTATGCATAGAAAGAAACACTCCAAAAAAGGGTCTATGCATAAGTCAGACAAGCTGCTAAATGACTACTTTACCCTCGTAACTCACTCAACTACCCTTTCTTACCTTATAATCTCATTATTGACCCAATTTCTGATCTAAAAGGATAATTCTATCCTTGGGATGTTACACCACGTATGATTGTGCATCTTGAATGCATGACTATGTATAGGCAAAACTTTCATGGCTTATAGGCCATAAAGTTATATTATGTAACTCTTGCACGAATGTGCATATTACATGGACAATCGTGCATAGGAAAATTTCGACCTGTGCATATGATCATTATGTGAGTTCATTCGACCCTCTGATAGGATGCATGGTCGTAAGTCAATCATGCACACTTGTGCATAGGTCATTTTTCACATGTCTTATCCATGACACCTATCTTGTACATTCTTTTGGATATGATAGGATGTATGCCTGTGCAAACGATTGTATGCTCGTGCATATGTTGAATTTGTGGTTTTAACCCTGTTGATTGCAATGGGGACCAAATTATAATTTTTGAGACCTTTGAAAATTGAAAATTATTCTATAAAATTTAAGCATGCAAAATGTGATTTTTTAACTTAGTTAATAATTAAAATTAATCTATTAATTTTGGTTGTTTGATGTACGTCTTATGATATGCATGTTGCCCAATACACATCTATTAATTTATGAAATGTTTGTTTTTGGGTATGTTTGTATGATTTTGAAATAGGACTTATGTGTCAAACCTCCTTTTAGGACTCTATGTGGATATTATCTTTTCATCTTCCTCTCCTCGAATGTAATTCAATGTTTTTTATTTTATTGATATAAATTAGAATAAGGCATTTTCTCTTTATTTTAGAAAAAAAAAAAGTAATTAAGAAATGACATAAATGTACTTGAAGATTAAGCTGATGAAAGACACATAATTAATTACCTGAAGATTAATAACATCTAAATTGACCCACAAATCCCTCTTGTTTTGAGGGATTCAAATATTAGATAAGACTATGCATAGACACATTTCTATTTATGTTATTGGATGTATGTTTAGGTTTTTAATTATTGTTAATCACCTCACATGCTAAATATAAAATGGTGAAACACAATTAAAATCCCTCAAATAATATTAAGTTGAAAATAATTAGCACCTTTCAACATGACACCTTGATTAAACCCATATTTGTTAGAACCTTATTCACCTCAATAAAAGGTTAACTTTTACTAGTTGAAAAATCGAATATTGGTTAGTTAGGTCCGAATTAACTAATGAACAAAGTTTATTCGTCAAAGCAATTATGGAGTTCATTAGAGGCTCAGTGAGGATGATATTTGATGATGCATGCTGATATGTAGTACCCATTTTACTGATACTAAGAAGCACAATTAAAGTCATATGATTTGTTAGGTTAACACCTGACTTGATATCATTGAACTTTTGTTGGTTAGTTCGTTGACTTACCTAATTGGGTCAATTAGCTTGTTAGCCTCTACATAGGTTTGAGTCAATACGATGGGATATTAATCCTCTAAAAAAGCCATTAGGATTTTTTGAATCTAACGGTTAAGGTCATTGACTTGAGTAAAATCGTGAAAGTATTTATTTAATAAAACACCGTATTAATTAAATGTAAAGTACATGACTTAAGTATTTTATTTTGTAGAATTTGAAAAATGGACTTAACATACAACCCAAAGTTCCAAAAGGCATTTGAAATCCACTTTGGAATAGACACAAGGTTCCTCGACTTGTATTGATGTCTTTAGATTGCACTTGAGGAAAAAAAAAAAAAAGAAATTTTGTGTTTTATTATGTAGGATTCTCTTGTTGAGCCCAAACATAGTGTCATGATAAATGAATTCGATTTTTCATAAAAAGCATAGTGATGATGCTTTACTTGCATTGAGAATCATATTGTTTTTTGTGACTAGTAATTTATCCAAATCGAATATTTTGTACAAGATCTTTCAAGGCTATACTTGAACAAGAATAATGTTCGGCTTTTAAGGTACAAAAAATTACACTTTCACCCTATATATTTTATTAGTTTCTTTTTCCTTCCCATTTTACTTTACCCCTACAATTTCAATCAAGAATGACAGTAATTGATGTGATTTTTGATGTTGTTAGTGTCCAATGTCAATTATGACTGTTATATTTTACATTTATTTTTTTTAATTATATGAATTAGGGGTAAAAATATATAATCAACTTTGGGCGGTAATGTGTTACTTCTTCTAAGGTTTTTTTTTTTTTTTTAATACTTTTCAACCAATTTAGACAAAAAATTGACTGAATTTTTTAACAAATCTTAAAAAAGGGAGGGAAAATAACTTTTTTAAACTTAAAGATGGAAATACCGTCATCAAATATTCAGTGGGAACTGGTCATTTCGCCTAAAAAAAAAAAATTGAAACTTATAACCCCGGAACCAAACACGGACTAAGAGAACCTTGCAACCAAACAAATTCTCAAAAACCCTAATTCATCAGTTTCCTCATATATAAGAAAAATCATAATAAAAACCTCAAACGCGGCCATTGAGGGCTAAAACAGAGAACAAAAATGCAAATCTTCGTGAAAACCCTAACTGGGAAGACCATAACCCTCGAGGTCGAATCAAGCGACACAATCGACAATGTAAAGGCTAAGATTCAAGACAAGGAAGGTGCAGTTTGGATACTGAAACCCTAAATTTTTCTGACTTTTGTTTATTACGAATTAAAATCTGACAGCTGTTACCTTTGGTTGTGAATTCTTCTTCGTTAGGTATTCCTCCTGACCAGCAAAGACTGATTTTTGCTGGGAAGCAACTTGAGGATGGCCGTACTCTCGCCGACTATAACATCCAAAAGGGTTGGTCTTTTGACTTTGAGGGATTTTTCTAGTTTTATTTATATAATTGACTCATTATCTTGGAAGATGCAATTTCAATCGAAATGAGTTTATTTTAATTTTTTTTTTTTTGCGAAATGGTTATTAATTCGCTTCACTTTCCGGTCTCGTTTGGATTGGAGCTAAAATATCAATTAGCTATTGTTTGGGGGTTGTTGGTCACAAGGGTTAGTCTTTTGGCTTTTAGGTTTTGTAAGTTTTAATAAGATGATTGATGTTTACTAATTAATTAATGTGAAATTTCATTGAAATGAATTGTTAATAGTTTAGATAGTGGAATATAATATTGGGAAGTTTTCTTTAGTTTGTTCACTTTTAATGCATAGTTTTAAGTGAAGCAAAAAACTCGTTTATGAAACTACAGTAATCATTTAAAAAGAACAACTGTGTTTTGGGGTTTTTGTTTTAGGGTTGTTTCTCTAATTTGCCTTCAGTTTTCTGCCTTTACCCCTTTTGCTGGCAGCTAGTTGACTCACATAAATATTTCTATTGGTTGTTTTAGAATCTACTCTGCATCTGGTTCTCAGGCTTCGTGGGGGTATCATTGAGCCTTCTTTGATGGCGTTGGCTAGGAAGTACAACCAGGACAAGATGATATGTCGAAAGTGAGTCTAATTGTTCTTGTTATTGTGATAAAAATTTGTGATTGTGATCTAACGCTTGTTATTACTGACAAATGTTTGATAATTCCTCTGTGTTTATCTTTTGTTGTAAAGTATCACTATTATTCATTTTCATGGAATAGTACACCATAATTGTTTAGAGTTGTTTAATTTCAGTTTGGCTTTCCTGATCTTGGTGGAGATGTTGATTAATCATCTCATAAAAACTCTAATAATTCTTGTTATCAAGCATATGACTGTAGTTTTTATGGTGTACTGGATGTTTTGGACCTCTGTTGATCTATTTTGGTCCTGTTTTTTTTCCTTTTTAAATCCATGAATGTATATTACCAGTTACTCTTTTTCATTCTTAATGCACATATCTGATAGATGATGCTTACAGTTCTTGATGATGTATATTTGTGGCAGATGCTATGCACGTCTGCACCCTCGTGCTGTGAACTGCAGGAAAAAGAAGTGTGGACACAGCAACCAGGTTAATCTAACATATAGTATTATGCCTTTTACATTGGACGGCTGTAGTCCTTGTAGTGTCTTTTCTTTTGAATTTTTATTTCTTTTAATGATTTAATTATTTTAACTATTTGACACTTTCCATCTCTGTGTATTGCAGCTGAGGCCCAAAAAGAAGATTAAGTAGACGTTATACATTTTAGTGTTTTACTTGAATTTATATGGCGTCAAAGAGTTTGTCTTGAGATTTATCTGTAGCACATACTCTAGTATTGTATGCTTCTGACCTTGATTCTATTTTTAACTTTTTAATCAAACAATCATTTTACAGCTTGTTCAACATGTTTTAGTATTATGGGTTACAATAATATATTTTATGATTACGTATTGATCCAAGAATGTGTTCCAAGATTTTGGCTGGCTAGTTTCATTTTCTTGATCTGGCACAGTTTTGATAAGACGGGTGTATGGGGGGTGGGGGGGAATTCATTTCCTCGATCTTTGTTCTAGTATTATGTTTTTTGGTTCTTTTGGTAAATTGGAAAAGTAGTTGTAAAATATTTATGTTAAATAAATAAAGCCAATTATTAGGAGCCGCAAATCCTATTTTTTCGCTTCTATCAAATCTTTTGTGATAAAAATGTATTTCTGACCAGGTATGTGAACCTGAATATGCAGACTTAGAAACCCTATCTCTGCAGGCTAACAAGAAAGGTTCTGCCAGTCTGGGTGGGCATTGACCAAAACTCTAGGTTTTATGAATTAAAGTATAAAGGTCGTCGACTTTGACCAACTTTTAGCAAACAAAAGTTCTTTCATTTTGCTAAATCGGGACTTTTGTCAATTTTAGATTCACCGAACTTTTATTTAATATATCTGGGAGTTGAATGGGGTTTATTTCTTATCATTTATTTATGTGATTGTGATGTATAAGGAATGTCAAATTGATATTACATTCAATTACTAAGCGAAAAAAAAAGAAGTTATTAAAGATATGATACATTCCATAAATTAATATTCTCAAAACAAGACCTATGAGTAATGGAGCTAGATCCTTTCATTTAGATAGAATCGGTCTCAAAAAAATGTTTTCGTTAATAAAATTGTCAATATTTATGTGTTTGATTCATATTTATTTACTCTTTTTTTTTTTTCAAGAATTTTCTCGATCATACTTTTATCTCTAAATGTTAAAGAGTAATTGAAGAGAAAGAAGCATAAAAGTGCTAATGTTGGTGGTAATTACCTAATTTTAATACAAGAAGAGTGACTCAAAACTATGTTTTTTAAGATATAAATGTTTTTGTCAAAAAGAAATTCTAAGAGACAGTGACCGAAAGATGTATGATCAAAAGTTATCTAGGTAAATGTGTATTTTTGTACTTTGAGTTATTGTATTTTGGTAACTAATTGAAATATAAGGATTACTTTTGTACTTTTGGCTTGAGCACCCAAATAGCATTGTTTTATGCTTTGTTAAAGAAAAAATTCAATAAAAGACAAACATATAAAACTTTTGTTTAATACGAGTTTAAAATTAAAAATATATAAATTTAATTTTTATTTTTGGGCCTAAAATTATAAAGAACGTGTTTAAAATGTTTTAATAGGACAAACATAAACGGAAATTGCTAGATAATTAGGGGTGGGATTTGATAATATAACAAAAGAATGTTTTTCTTCTTCATTGGAAGGTTTTAAAAAACTTTTTGACTTTATTATATTTGTCTATTTTCAAAACTATATATTGAATTACCAATTTGTCCTTTATGACGTGCACTGCACGTGACTACAAGCTGGTCTTCGTTTTAGTGTTGCTTCCTAAACTAACCGTCAAATTTCACATCGATGAACTCATCGCTTCTGAATCCAAATCTTCATTGTCAGGCGTTCTAGGTTTGCGTTTCTTGCCATCACTTATTGAGCAACTCTCCGAGGTATGCAAATTTCTCAATTATCATGTGATCTCAGTCAATGATTCATAATTTCTTTTTTAGGGTTTTTACCAATGCAAGTTAGTAGGATCAGAGGATTGATTAGGTTAATTGATTGGACTTCTCTGTCACTTTGTTTCAAATTGGAACTAAAATCTTTACTTTTCAGGGGGCCTTCAATTCGTGTTGGTTTTGTAATTTAAAGTTAATTATAGACGGCCATGGTAAGGTCTTGTGACTCTGGCTTCACGCTATATTATTGGCTTGGCTTTTATTATGGTATATTATTGATAGTTGAATTTTTCAGAATTACCTTATTGGAGCTTTCAAACCTGCCTGTAATATTTCAATTACGTTTACTGATGGAAAGACTCGCAAGCAGGTAACTTGGTTGTTGTGTTTGATAAAATTTAGTTCAGATAAAGATTATTCACTGCAATGGTAGCATTGAAGTCTTAAGTATTTTCACTATTTAGTTGTGATTTTTATACTTTTATATGGCTAGTGAAACGCTGACGCGAATTTGTTTGGTTACTTACTCTGAATGCTGCACATAGAAAACTGCCTTGACATTGATTTATTTTTTCGGTCACATTCCAGCAGTAATGAGGTTTTGTTTTGCCTAATTTTTGCAGGTTCCATTGAAGAAAGAAAGTGGTCCAACTGTTATGGTTCCACTTTTCCAAAGTCAAGAAAATATTTCTGGGAAGGTACTAAATGTGATAGTGTAGTTTGGTGTTGGGAGTTATAGCATTTACATCTTATGATGTTTGGTATTAGTAACAGTGTACACTTAAACTATTTCTATGATTTCATTTCTAGGTTTCCATAGAGCCTGCTCAAGGGAAGAAGGCTGAACACAATGGTGTGAAAATTGAGCTGCTTGGTCAGATAGGTGAGATATTGTACCCTGTAACTGTTCATTATGGTACATTTTTAGTCGAAGAGAATTATATTCTATTATTGTTAATTGTTCACCATGGCTCTTCCTTATATTATGAACATTTTCTTGTTTTATAAAGTATCTACCTACGGTCTTTTCTAGTTTCTCACATTATTAGTGCTTCTCCTAGCCTTGCTTCAATAGCTGATTTCACTGGGAGATTTTCTGGTAATGGGTGATGATGGAAATGCCTATTTCATTTGTTAGCTTATTTCAAATATCTGCAGTTTTGTTATTTAGACAATTTATAGTTGTGATTAATTTTCATTCTGCATATGCTATCCTTTCTTATATGTTAAATGCAGTTCATAACATTTTAAATTTTATGACTTTGCAGAGATGTATTTTGACAGAGGCAACTTTTATGATTTTACTTCCCTTGGTGAGTAAACTCTTGCTTTTTCATTTATTTGCTTCTGTTAGGAATTATTTTCATGGTAGCAATTATTTGGCTGAGCAATATATTTTGGTTTATTGTTTATATTACTCTGTGATAGGGACAGCAGAATTGAACTATGGTATTTTTTTTTTTTTTTGGTACATCATCCTTTTGTTCTTATCTTGAACATCCAAACAAATATGAAGTCCTTTCTACTTTTAATGACTAATTGACTGTGTCTATGCTGGCCATGATATTTATTTTTTGTTTGCAGTACGTGAATTGGATGTTCCTGGAGAAATATATGAAAGAAAAACATATCCCTTTGAGTTTTCTACAGTTGAAATGCCATATGAGACATACAATGGGGTGAATGTGAGGCTCAGGTTTGCTGTCTACCAATCTTTAAAGATTTCAAGGGATACCTATGTGTTTGTACCCTTTCAGTTCATTGAAACAATGATTTTATTTGTTGGTAATAATTGTTGAACAATACAATCCCACTTCTAATTCACGTGCTACTATTGAAGCCCATATATTAGAGTCACATATGAAGCAATGTTTCCTAATTGTATCACATTCAGCCTTGTACTCAGCCTAACATTAGCGACTTGTTATGTTGCTTGAATGTTCACATGTGAGTTTGCCTGTCTAGTAATTAGGTTGACCAGCTAAGAGTTAGAATCCTTGATTATTATTTAGAATGCTTAGAACTTTAGCATTTCTTCCTTATCTGTATTGGTGATTGGTGGCATGAAGATTTTGAATGTGATGTTATAATTGAAGACTCATGTTGCCATAATAATATTATATGCCTTTGTAGGTATGTCTTGAAAGTGACTATCAGCCGTGGTTATGGTGGAAGCATAGTTGAATACCAAGATTTTGTGGTACACTTTTTTTTTATCTTCTCCCTGTTAAGTGTTTATGATTGCTGATCATTGAATTTTTTTCTGAGTACTAAATGACTTTGTTATATTGTATAAAAAGAATGACCAGAAAATATATGAGTTAATACTCTTTCATCTGAGTTGATGTGGTAGTTGATATAACACCACCATCTGTTTGGTGGCGATGTAAGGTAGCATTACTCAACTAGAAGAATACTACTTCATCAATTTATTGATATTTGCATAAAATCTTAATTCAGGGTGCAATAATTATGGGAAGATGATAATGCCTGACAAATCATGCTCTTTTCATGTACTTTTCTTGCTACACTGCTAATGTAGCATCTATATTTTTCTTGATGTCATTCTGATGCACCAGGTCCGTAACTATACCCCAGCTCCATCAATTAACAATAGCATCAAGGTAAATTTTGCAGAAATTTAGTAGTATTATGACAATTATGTGAAGCGAAATTGCATCGCTATCTCAACTTTCCCGTTCTAATGTTTGTGCCATGCTTTTTTGACGTTAAGTAATAAATGGGGCTCTAAAATATTAGTTTCCTTTTACCCTAGGATTTAATCTGATCTTAAAATTTTAATATTATTTTCATTTTAGGTTTTGATCTTATTGATATCTCTTTAAAGCCTTATCCACACTTTAATTCTTTCTCCAGATGGAAGTTGGAATTGAAGATTGCCTACACATTGAGTTTGAATATAATAAAAGCAAGTAAGTTGGCTGTGTCTTTTGACAAGGGTTTGTTCAGCCTTCTCTAGACTGCTGTGCTCTCTTTCTGGTATCAATCAGTAGTCAGACTTAGATCATACAGTAGCTATGATTGGAAAATTTCAGATGTTTTTTCCTGTTTGTTGAAAATTACATTGGCATCTGTGGTTTTTTATTCAAGTTCAATACATCCTTTTCCTATTGTATCCTTCCTTTGTTGTTATTGCTTATTGGATTTTGGGTGTCACAGGTATCATTTGAAAGATGTTATTATTGGAAAGATATATTTTCTTCTTGTAAGAATTAAAATTAAAAACATGGATCTTGAGATTAGGCGCCGAGAATCAACTGGTTCAGGGGCCAATACGCATGTTGAAACTGAGACACTAGCTAAGTTTGAGTTGATGGATGGGGCTCCTGTCAGAGGTATGGATATCTTCAAGTTTCTTTTGAATTAGAAGTAATGTAGGACTAACAGATTTATCAGAAATGGCATCTATAACCATATTAATTTTTTATGTAATGAGACTTAAAAACGTAGTTTGTTAGGATGGTGTAGTGAACACAGAATTTAGTTGTTAGAACTTTATTGTGTCCGCATTTCAAACATGACATATCATGGGGTTTCAATTGCTGGTAGATGCATTTGTTATAAATTCATTCTTGCTTTACAGGTGAATCAATTCCAATCAGACTATTTCTTAGCCCTTATGAGCTGACACCAACTCATCGCAATATTAACAACAAATTCAGCGTGAAGTATTACTTGAACCTTGTTCTAGTTGATGAAGAGGACCGTCGGTATTTTAAACAGCAGGAAATTACAATTTACCGGCTACAAGAAACTTCCTAATTAATTGTAGCACATGAAATCGGCATTTCATCCTTGTGAGAAGAGAATAGAAAATTAACTGCCTCGTAAAACCTTGTAAATCTTGAAAGTGTAGGATGCAATTGCTGGAACGAGGATCGTGGTTTATACAGTGGCTTGTATACTTGCTTGGTCGGTTCCGATTTCTCATATATCCAGTTATTTTCATGGCTCAGGTGGTATTGGGGGAGAACTCTATGTTGCTGTTTCCATGGGCTTATTAGGGGCCCCTCTTTTGATATTTGATATTGTGACTTGTCATTGCAACCTATTCCTGCATTCTTAAGACTTATCTGACTCTTGGTTTCTCCCCCACAGTGCCATGATCACTTGACATTCATCTTCTTGTTTTGTTCAGTGTTCTTGTGTTTTCTCTTTTCTCAGTTGTCTGGAACATGGTGATAATTTTATATCATTATGGAGGATCCTTCTTTTCTTGTTTTTGTTTTTTTGGTATCAAATGTTAATGATTCATTGCAAGAATACTTATCTGTGTTTTATTTGGCATTTTTTTTCTTGTTCGAAATTCTATGGTTAATATGCTAAAATAATCTCTGCCTTTTCTTTGATCTTCTCATGCTGCTTTTTAGTAAGCTGTTATAACGGATTTGAAAGTAGTGGGATTGAATCCCGTGAATTGTATATTTACTTGCACTTTAGATCTATTATGTCTTGAGCTCTCCTATCTTCTTTTACCATTTAAAACTTCTCTTCTTTCAGGAAATTGAATGCCCTTCACTCTCCTATAATAGAAAATCACTTGGTTCTGTAATAAAACTTTTCTTTCTTTTTGTGCATTGAGCCATCATTGAATGATTTTGAATTAAATATAAATTAATATTTAGGTCAAAGGACTATTTCCCACCTATAGTTTGAGGCGGGGATAAAGTCTCATCTGTTTAAGTTTAAAAACCTAGATTTTCACCCATAACCTAATTTTTTATTATTTTTTTATTAAAATTATTAAATTACTCTTTTAAAAATTAAAAATTTATAATAAAAATATAAAATAATTTTTAAATATAAATATTTTAAAAAATTTTTAAAAAATTAAAAAATATTTTTAAAAAATTTTAAAATTTAAAAAATTGAGACAGCCACTGCAGCCGGCACCGGCGGCAGTGGTCGCCCATAATAGAACCAGGTGGTTATTTCCGGTTACCTGGCTCCAGGGGAGGCCAGATCTGGCCTCTCCGTTCGGTGGAGGCGGCTAAATTGACCGCTTAAAGTTTTGGAGGAGGCGGCCTTCGTTCGAAATAAAGGTCGGAAACGGTCAGTGGGGTCTTTACGAGGCAGCCGATTTGGCCGTCTCCACAAATGGGGAGGTCAGATCTGACCTCTCTTGGAACCAGGTGGTCGAAAATGGCCACTTGGAACCAGGTGGTTGTCTCAATTTTTTAAATTTTAAAATTTTTTTAAATTTTTTTAATATTTTATATTTATATAAAATTTATTTTATTAATTTATAAAATTTTAATATTAAAAAGATAAAAATGCCCATGGTTATTACTGTATATTTATTATTTTTAATATTAAAATTGAGTTATGGGTGGGAATTCAGGCTTTTAAACTTAAGCGCGTAGGACTTTGTTCCCGCCTCAAACTATGGGTGGGAAATAGTCCTTTGACCTAATATTTAATTACATGATGATACATTATTTGAATATATAAGTGAGAATTTAACAGTATATGTGTATGCTTTTATTGATAAAAAATATCTCATTAACATTTTGAATTGATAGACGAAAGTGGTGTTAGTCATCATACATGAACAGCTATTGCATTAAGACGAAAGTTGAATCTTGACTGTGTACAGATTCAACTTAGATCATCTGAATAGTAATGCCAACGAGAATTTGATTAACTCAATGATTAACATATAATACGATCTTTTCGTCATTATGTCTCATGAGCTTGAGATATAAATATATGTCTATCTTATATACTCCTTGTATACGTAACTAGAATACTAGATATGACATCAACCAATCCAACTATGTTCATAATCTTATTAGTTATGGACAACTCAACTAAGACAAAGTTCTTGTGCTTAAGAGTGATGAATCTTATATTGATCTTTTATAATTTTCATACTGATTATGATGCAATCAATCATTCATCTTTATAACACTCCATTTACAAATGTTCTTTTAATGATATTAAACGGTATTACTCCTAATACAAAATAGTTTATTCATCTCAAATCGAAGAACTACATGTACCTATCAAGTCAAGAAGATGTATCTATAAAAATAGAAAACACGACTTACCTAGGGTCCTCTTGAGCAAGTTTGTTTAGTGAACATGATCACTAAATCATACACTCATGTGTTAGACTAAGTTACAAACTACAGACTTCAATATATGCAAACTACTATCACCTTTTAATGGAATCACTCTCATAATGATAATCCTTGCACCATCACTTATGCCTTAGGTTTATAATGATGTTAGATTTACAAACCGTTCTAGTGTAGTCACCAATGAAAACACACAATCAGTCATTTGAATCAATCGTCTTGGTTCTACCATACTAAAAACATAGCATATATTAAACACAACAATATATATATATATATATATATATATATATATATATATATATATATATATATATATATATATATATAAAATACCTTTTCAAATAATACAAATAATATGCATTAGACCTAGGATTATAAGACACTTATCTTAACAATCTCCTGTTTACATTATAGCCATGACAAGTTAAGACCCATGATAATTACATACAATGAGCCTATCTCCTTCTCCATAAACTAAAAATATTGCTTTATTCCTTTTTAGGAGTTTAAGAAATATTCTTGATAATATCATATTGATATTTACTATAAACACCCAAGCGAATGAAATGTCAATCTGTATACATAACACGACATACATGATTAATTTGATTGTCAAAGCAAAAGATACTTAAATCATATTCTTGTTATCTTCAAGTGTCCTAGGACATATATATAGAGAGATACACTATCATAGAATGAGTATTAATCCATTCTATGACGTAGATATGTTAAATTTCTTCAACATTTTATGTATGTATGTGTTTTGACTTAGTCTAAGCAACTTATATGATATATTGTAATAGATCATGATACCAAAAATGTAAGCCATTTCTCCTAAGTCCTTCATGGAGAAACAATTGGATAATCAAATTTCAAAAGTCTATGAATAAAATATATAATTTTCAATAATCAAGATGTCAACAATGTTGTTTTAGTTCATTTAAACAAATTTTGTAGGTACACGAGCTTCACGAATCGAGCTCGTGAAATGTTCGAGCTTAAGATCATTATGAACTCAAGCTCAACTTTCATGTTTGAGCTTAACTTGAGCTCGTTTGAAGCTTCTTCTAACTGAGTTTGAGCTCAATCCTAAATTGATTCGATCGAATCTAATCCTAAGTATTTTTTTTAATTTTATATTCAAAACGTAACTATTTTATAAGTCAAACCAAGCCAAATTAAACCTTAATATAGAAACAACAAAACTTCTCAAATGTCATGTTATTGGCTTTAACCATGAGATTTTGTCAAATAATATCCCTAGATTTTAAGATTTATTACTCATAACGCTTTTTAGATATTTATTTATTGGACCCTTGAACTTTCAATATTGTAAGATCCACGCCTCTTTACTGTAACTTATTTATTTAGAAATTCAGTACAAAGAATTAAAAGGACAAATAACTATAATTTGTATTTATACCACTCATTTGTCAAACTATCAAGATTTTCATCACATAATACCTTTGAGCTTTTAATAATGTGATGTGCCAAAAAATAAAAATTGTTTTTAGAAATCTTTTATTTAATAAAAGAAATTTGCTTGAAAAAAAATTAGTTTTGATCTATCAAACTTTAAGATAGAAAAATGAATAGTGACAAGAATTAACAATGAATTTGTCAGAAAATAAATAAATTGCTTAGATAAAAATTAGAGTAAATAAAAACTATATTTTATCAAATTATTCTTCATAAACTACTCCCAAAAACCTTTTTTCCACCCTTTAAATAGGGTATAATGCAAAAAGTAACAAAATATGATTTCACTTATAATTGGGACTTGTATAATTACTATTATTACTAATATTCCCTAATCACACCAAGATTCCTATTAATTGAACAAATATTCTTTTTTGGTACGTAATGGAATAAGTATTATCCTTAACTAATTAGGAAATAACAATTTATTAATTGAAACAAGATCTATTTTAACATAGCAAACACTTAAAATAATAAATCCATTTGAATTAACATTCCTAAAATAAGAAATTGAAGTTAACTAGGACTCAAAAACAATATACGAAAACCTGAACAATAAAATATAGCAACCAATACAAATGGGTTATAACTCCTTTGCCTCAGCCTTTAGACTCTCTAAGTGGGATATATTTTGTAACGCCCTTCTTTTAATATATACCCTAAAAAAAAATAAGAACTCAAATGAATGTGTTAGCTTAAAATTTTTACTAAACTTATAGTGAAAATTATAACATGATAATTATAACTTAAATTGCGTGCAAAAATGTGTAAACTATAATCATATATCATCCATCAATTATATAAATTTCAGAATAAAATACTTATACAAGTGTTTAATAATAAAATAAAGTTAAAATCATGCATAACTAAAAATACATAAATATGTTCACATCTAAATAAAATAAGATTTGAATAGATATGTTATATCCCAAGCTAACTAGCAAAGCTCCCCCACATGCCTTGCATCTAATCTCTTCTACTTGCAAAACAATATGAAGATAACACATGAGTGTGGAAACATTTAGTAAGTGACCTATCAAACCACCAAACATAATTATTCAATTCTTAGCGTTCCACTACTATTCATAATATCTCAACATCCTTAAAATCTATCACTGGATAATATATCAACATTTCAGATACTTGCTTTCAATGATGCTACAGTATCTTAGATGTCTATTCTTAGAGGATCTAATCATCGCCAATGACTATTCCTCGAGCTTTCAATATCAATTGAATACCTATTTCACCATAACGTCATCTTAGATGTCTTATGAAAACATGACATATATAATATCAACATCTAGATGTTTGTACTAATTATGGTGCAAAAAACACATAGTCGACTAAGCTTAGGCTATCTAAGCATCAACATCTTGACCATATGAGAAAAACACTGGTGGTAGTACTCATTTTCATGTATGCCTAAATTTGATATCAAAGTATGTAAATAACCATCGTTGGATCACCCCTACTGCAGGTGCGTACTTGAAGCATCTCGTTGATTACGTTAGGAATAATTTTGAATAATTTGATGCAGTTATCTTTTTTATGCATACCTAAATAAGTATATAGCTAAAGCTATAACCCTTATGCTTTCATTAGGGTTCACTCTAAACCCAGGCCAAAGTCCACTTATCATTGAACCTTGAACTACTTATCATTTGCCACATAACACTTATTTAAAGGCTTATATTGAATATCTAGTCACAAAGCATAACCACATCCTATACTTGGGAAAACATGCATAAAAATCAGTCTCATGTAAAACTTATATTATAATATGCTTTCATGAAAACTATGTGCATGCACTTAAGGCAATAAACATATAACTCAAACTTGTCCCTAAAAGTTGTCAAGACTTCCCTACAAATGGATGTATATCAATTATGAACATCCACTTATCTTTTACTTTGATACACGACCATATGCCCACATGCCTTGTGTGAATGGGCATGTATCCCTTCTCATCATGAATAGCTCTTTCACTCATGGTCATTCATAATCATGACCTTATGCATAGCCTTAGGTGTCTTTCATATGGTCATTCATGTTTATGTTATGAGCATCTTCTTTCCTTATGTTCATGATTATACATTAATTTAGGGGTATAATTATCTTTTCATCTAATGAATGACCGTACATCCTTTTACATGGGCATTTATCACACTTTATCCTAAGTGTTGTAAATAATCATATATGTCCTTTATATGGTTGTTTCATAATCATTGGTGAATCTATCATAAACAATGAATGATTATGCGAGTCTCATGCATAATCGATTAGAACATATAGAACCCTAATTTCACATATATTAAGTTTATTTTTGTCTTTAGAACAATCATTCCTAAGCATATAGAGAAAAAAATCTAAGCTTTCTATATTAGGATTTTGTTAAAGTCAGTACTCTAAAGTCAATCGTCATTATTGTAATTGTGACATAATCAATGCCTATATTAATGATAATGACAATTTACCTTATTATGAAGATTGTTTAAGTTGATAAATGCCTATAAAATGGTTAAATCATATAAGAGGTTCAATACATGACAATTGATCATAAGGACCTTATGTTTACAAAAAGTTACCATTCTATAAATGTCTATAATTATGATATTATCTTGACTTAAGCCATAAGGACTATCATAGTATCGAATAATTCTACTGAAAGATGGTGATAGATCTCATGTTTCAAAGTCATTCATAGACAATTTAATATAACACATGGGTGTAAATTGTAGATATTTCCATCAAACTGACCTACTAAAATGATTTCATATGGATGGTTTTTATATTGTCTATAGAACATATCCTCTTAGACAAATGGGGGTACATATGATCGTTTAACTTGAGATTATTGAACTATCATGTACAATAATTGATACGGTATGACACCAATCTAACATAATGTTTGAAAACCAAAAAATTGGTGATTGACTATATAGAGATATGTACAAAGGTTCTAGTGGACCAATAAAGAATTGGTCACTTCCAAGTACGAGAACGAATACCTCTAATAGACTAATTGACAGATTTAATAACTGCTTAAACATGTGGCCATAGTGGGACTAAGTTATTGGTCAATCTAATACGATTTATTTGTTAATGCAAACATTAATCTATGATATCAGGAACTTTTTAAGGTAAACACTATATCTATAATTCAACCTTAAAGAGATATCAGATAACAAAAAGATTATATTGTATGAATTGATAAGTTAAACATTGACACTCTAGTATTCGATTAGCCATAATGTTTTACTAGTAACCATTCTTGGTTTGTCCAATGGACATCCATAGTGGACGAAGATCTCATCAAATTAACTTAAAGGGATCAATCAATCAACCTAGGTGCTCGATTCTTTAAGTTTGAGCCTTCAAATATGTTGTCTCTTATTTTTACTTTGGCCTTTAAGTAATTTACAATGTTTCATTTCCTAGTCACATTCATTCTTGAAAATCAAATTGTAACATCTATTTTAAATTTACATCAATACATATAGAAATCTCGAGTTATATTCGAGGGAAGGGAAATGAGAAAATAAATTACATTCATTATAAAAGAAGAGGACATGCCCTATTTAATTTAACAACATACATTCTAAAACTTAATCGAAATATACATAGGCAAGTCAGACGAATGCATTGGGTACTGTGCATACACGCATCAATACATACACATCAATAAAAGTTAATTTAATTTTAATTCGTTTTGGTGTCAAATTACATTTTACCCTTTGATGTATTACAAAATTATGTTTTCAACCCAAGGCTTTCAAAACTAAATGTTTCAACCTTACATAGGCGTGTAGACTAAGTGCATAATAATTTATCATGCCAAGCGTGGATTTCAACATGATGCATGACCAATACATAGGAGAATGCATATGCAAAAATTGCATTACACACAATCATGTACAAAAAGTTCACAATTGTGTGTTCAACCTTACATAGGCGTGTAGACTAAGTGCATAATAATTTATCATGCCAAGCATGGATTTCAACATGATGCATGACCAATACATAGGAGAATGCATATGCAAAAATTGCATTGCACACAATCATGTACAAAAAGTTCACAATTGCGTGTTGTGTATGAGAGATATGTACAAGGCCATGAGACTTTAGTATTTCACACAGACACAACCACATATCAACAAACACATGACTGTGCATGACATGAGTGATAAAGATCTCTGATGAAGAATACTTTGAAAAACCCCCTAAAATCTAGCTAACCACCGTGTGAATGACACAATAGTTTTAACACCAAAGTCGTTCAAGTAGTAATTCCTTGTGACACACAACAATGTATAATAGGTTAGCTTTTAACCAATTCAACCTATACCAACTCAAACAATTCATTTCACAACACACAAAAGTGTTATGAAAGGGAGTGCTAAGAGTGTTTCACAAGTGCTAGCATGTGTATTCAATTAAGTGTTTGTGATTAAGAAAGAGTAATTTCTTTTTTCTCTTTATAGTCAGCTAAAGCTTCAGGATTATAAGAATAGTCTTAATTTATATGAGACTTTAGTAATTGTGATTTACACAATTGCACTCTACAACTCTATCTTTTAGGTTATTACACTTTGTCCCTAAACCTTTAGTTTCGCTCATTTATGTCTAACAATATGTTTTATATTTATTACAAAACATCAAGACACATCAATAGATATTTAAATTCATCATATTCGAGAAAACCCAAGGTGATTCATTTAATATGCAATAAACACAAACCCTATAAACCATAGCAGGCAAACTTCTATCGTATGTAACATATAAGTTCTCTATTAAGTTGGTAGTGAATAAAACTGTAATTAATCTACAAATAATCTTCTTTTCATTCATAAACCATGATAGACATCTTGCAAGACATCATGCCATCCAACTAGTAAAGAATCAATGTTAACTAATTTGGATTCAAACCATATATGTTTGGGTTTGTTTTTTAGTTCGGCTCAAATAAGTCTAAAATGAACTATTCAAACCCAATACGAACATGAATCCGAACTATAGTTTTAAAAATTTATAAATATAAATTTAAATACAAGCTATATGAACCAAACACGAACAAAACTCGAACCTAAATTAAAAAAATTTTAATTGTATTTTATTAATTATAATTTTTAATAAAATATAAATATAAACTATACAAACCGAATGTGAATACAAACCAAATATGAACCCAACTTTAAAACTCAAATTTGAATTTGAACTTCACTATAAAAAATTCGACACATACAAATTCAAACACGAACTAAATCATAACAAACAAATTTGAATACGAGCATACATATGTTTATGTTTAATTCGGTTTGAATTCAACCCTAAACCAATTATACCTTTCTAATCAAATTCTTTTATCATGTTAATATTTTATCAAGACTAAGACATAAAAGTAGTGTCTATCTCAAATTCTCTTGACTTCATAAACTTCCAAAGAAATGATTGGATATTATTAGATTCAAACACTAACCAATACTATCATGGAAACATATTTAATTGGTAATAATTACTTGTCAAATAGCATTATAAGATATCTTATCACACACCTAAGAGTGATGAATCTTATATTGATCCATCATAACCATAATACATTTCTCAATAAAACCAACAATTGTCATATTGATAGCCCCTTATAAAGAGACTATGTTAAACTAGCATCAAATTAGGTTGATTAATGTATAAAACACTCTAGTGATCTCAAGTCTGAGGGTCACATACATCGTTCTCCATTAGTAGATTTGTTCTATAGACACAAGGTTACAATCTATATGAAATCCTCTGTTAGGTCAAATCCAACGAGCATATAGTCATTATGCATCCATAAGTTGTATCAAATTAACACTAATGATCTTGATATGTGAGAGTTTTCATTGCATTTTGTTGGAGTTGTTCAACACAATAATATTCTTATTGCATTATTTGGCCATTGGTCAAGAAAATATTAAGGTTATAAACATTTTTATAATCAAATTACACGTTAATCCTCTTATTATAATTTTACCTATTCTAAGACATTCATGATACATATATACATACATTCACATATAGAATTAGATAAAGAAAAGTCAATTTATTATTATTAAAATAAAATACAACATTTAAATAAAATTACACAATTATTCTTGATGATTAGTTTTAAAGCACCTCTTCCAACACATCACTACAAACTGATGGATCACTATCCTTTGTTAACAGAGCTATACCGGCATTACAAATTAGCAGACAACATTAAACTAAAAAACGACTACCCATTATTTACAGAGTTACACACATTACAAACTTACAATCAATTACCCATTGTTAATCGAGCTGTCGCATTATAAACATATAGACAACTCCATGTTGTTGACAAAGTTACCCGCATTAATTCCCTTAGACGTTTTCTATGTTTTCTTCGCAACAAGTACTATTTCAAGATTGCCACAGAAACTGAAAATATATGGTGTGCATGGGTCCGAACGAGAACAGCTAGAATATATAATTTATACATCTTGCTTGTAAAGACATTTTCAAGCAAAGAAATTAGCCATTGGCCGACTGCAATATCTAAAATTTCTACCAGAAAATGACCTCCATATCAAACAAAAAAGTCACGAAAGTTATTTTTTGTTTTCTTTCTCCAACCAATTTCAGCATCTACTTAAATTCAAAACCAAAAGATCAAGAAACCAAAGCCCTGCAAAATAAGATAGATTTATAGATGTTACCTTGAATATAGAGCATGCATAGCGATTTCTTCAGAAGGTAGATCTGGATAAATAAATAAATAGAAAAAAGCATACAAGAGTGATATTGATTCGGCTCGTCTATATGAGAGATTTTGATGACACGATAGGAGAGAGATGAGCCGAAGCAATATCACATCTTGTATACTTCTTCGAAATATGTCTTGCTCGAGCTGGTTATAGCACGTCTTCAATGAGCCTCTTCTCCCCTCTATTTATAGGAATGGGAGGAAGAAGGGTTTCTAGGTGGACGGCTCTCAAGAAGGGGTTCAAATTAGGTAAAGAAACGACAACATAATTACTAAAGCAGAAGCGAACAACTGCCAATTATCTTGAATAAAACTATTTGGAATCCCACTAGCAGTCACTTTCATTGTTCTTTAAATTTAGGGTTCTTTTCAGTGATAATGGCACGCAGCTATCATGACATATCATCCATGTCGTGGAAATGCAAATGCCAGGGTTTTGGTGAATCCGGCTAAACATTTATCGGTCATCATATGTTAAATTAATTATTGTTAATTATAAAAGATGAACATAAGAGTTTAGTAATAATTCATGCATTTAAATGATGTTTAATCATATAATTATAATATGATTTATTAATTTTAAACTAAAAATAAATTAACATAAGATCATAAGATAATATAACATGGAAATATATAAATGATTATTACTCATTAATTTTGAGTGTTCTAATTAATATACTAAAATATAGAGATTGACTTGTGAATGAGGTTTTACTCTTTAAATAATTGTTGGTGGAGAGAGAAACAATAGGGGTAAGTTTTTATTTTGAGGATTAAGATTGGATCCATATTTGACTGTATGTGAATCCAAGATTTAAAGTCAAGGTAGGAAGACTATCACAGCCTACCTTGCAGTGGTTAAATTTATTATATTTAGATAGTAGTTTTGGTATTTTTTATCAAATGGATCATCAAAGTTTAGAAATGATATGGATACCCTATTGCACAAACTTGTTAACTTTTATAAATAATACTAATAGAAGAGGAAACCCGAAACCCTTTTTCATTATAAATTAGTTGTAATTAGTAAAAAAATAATATTTAGAATTAATTTCTGAGTTAAGTTGATTGATTTCAATGAACAATAAATAGCAATACTCAATAAGGAAAAATCACTTAACATATATTGAAAATTCTTATTCTTAATGATGGAAAGATGGGTCTAAACAAGAATAGACTAATAACATATAGCCATGAGAATATGGTTTGTATTAAAATGGTAAAGATGGATGAATTTAGAAAAGGTGAAGGTGCCCCCACTTCAAATGTTTTTTGTTGTTTTGGGTTAGCAAGGGTCCTTATTTTAGCTGGGCAATATTTTGGTATCTATTCAGACTCTTAAACCTATTGACTTGATTAGGTTAGGACCGACCATACCAAACAAAAGTATATTTCGGATTTAATAATTGATCCCACAACTAATATACTGAATAAATCAAATATTTGGTTTTAATATATCACCTAGAATACTTTAACTCATGATTTAGTTTAATGCGTAAAAACTTATTTTATTGTCACTCAAACTAATTGTTGGAGGTGCCTCCACTATTAAAGTTAAGATAGAATTTGTTAATTCTTTGTTGGTAATATATATATATATATATATATGAAACCAACTTTCTTTCTCCGAATATTTAAGGATAGAAAAATTTATTGATAGATTTGAGAGAAAAAGGTGAGTGTTTCTGTCAAGATCATGTGCTTAAATTCCTTCTGTTATTAGTGTTTCAATTGAGTGATGGTCCTCAAATCTTAGATAATAACAGAATCTTCTTTCTCTACCTCTTTCCATTCATAACTAAAAGCAGAAACTGGAGGACCATTGATTAAATTATCTTATCAAAGTTGGTCTTCCATTCTATAAAGAAATGTAATTTTACTACAGTCCATCATGTTTTTCAACCACGTATAATTATCTTTTACTAGATAGCAACAAATAATAATAGTTTAATGTCACCAAAGAGAATTGGATAGTGTTAGGTTATTGTGAAATTAACTAGAGATGACAATAAAACAGATAAAAATCGAATATTTTAATTTTTACCTCTTTTCTGTTAAAAAAAAAAAACATTTTTCCGTTCTTAACCCGTTTGTGATACAAATATAATGAAAAATCTCTCTCTCTATTCTTATAAGAAAAACTTTTTTCTGTCCCCGTCTCATCCCTCATATAGATACCTCTTCCCCTCTTCATCCCTACAAGTAAAAATCCTCTTTATTTCTTCCTTCCTATCCTTATAAAAATAATATTAAAATATTTATTAAATATTAAAATATATTTGTAATAATTCAAAATTTTTATAGATAATTCAGTATTTAATGATTTAAAAGGTTTGTACAAGTGAAAAAGAACCAAAAGGATGGAATGGGGATGGGAATTTATCTATCCCTATCCTTGGTTAGGTAGATTTTGTTATTGCCACATAAACAATTATATAAATTGTTTCTCACAAAGTAATCCGACAACATGCATATTTTGCAATATTATTTAATAATTTTTTCCGTTCGTGGAGTGAAACTTGATACAAATGTTAAATATTATTAAAGATATTTTGCAATATTTGAACATGTTCACTTTTTTTAGAAATCTATGTCAGAATTTTAATAGTGAGTTGTATCTAAATTCACCAATTAAAAAGGATATTTATGGAAACGCACATAAATGGCCAAAGGACATTTTCCCACCCATAGTTTGAGGCGAGGACAAAATCTCACCCGCTTAAGTTTAAAAGCCCGTTTTCCCACCCATTACTTATTTTTTTTATTAAAAATAATATATATACAGTAATAATCAGGGGTATTTTTATCTTTTTAATATTAAAATTTTATAAATTAATAAAATAAAATATATATAAATATAAAATATTAAAAAATTATTAAAAAAAAATTTATAAAAATTTATAAAAATTTAAAAAAATTTTGAAATTCAAAAAATCCCGGTGCCGGCGGCGGTGGCCGCCCATAATAGAACCAGGTGGCCATTTCCAACCACCTGGTTCCAGGGGAGGCCAAATCTGGGCTCCCCGTTCGGTGGAGGCGGTCGGAGGAGGAGGCCAGATCTGGCCGCCTCCGCCCAAAATAAAGGCCAGAAACGGCCAGTGGGGCCAAGGCCAACCCTTTACGGCCGTTTCCGACCTTTATTTCGGGCTCCTCCTCCGAAACTGGAGGCGACCGATTTGGCTGCCTCCACCGAACGGGGAGGCCAGATCTGGCCTCCCCTGGAACCAGGTGGTCGGAAATGGCCACCTGGTTCTATTATGGGCGGCCACCGCCGCCAGTGCCGGCGGCGGTGGCTGCTGGGATTTTTTGAATTTTAAAAATTTTTTAAAATTTTTTTGAATTTTTTTATTATTTAAAAATTATTTTATATTTTTTTTATAAATTTTTAATTTTTAAAAGGGTAATTTAATAATTTTAATAAAAAAACTAATAAAAAAATAGATGATGGATGGAAAAACAGGCTTTTAAACTTAAGCGAGTGAGATTTTGTTCCCACCTCAAACTATGGGTGGGAAAATGTCCTTTGGCCCACATAAATCTATTTCATGTCTAAAACCCTCGTACAGAGAAAGTCTTTTAATATAGCTCAACGATGTGACGTGAGTACTAATACAATATAAAAGTCAAAGTTTTAATAAGAGACTCAACTAATTTATACGGTATTTATTATATTTTATATTAACTCATCATAAATAATAAAATATAATAAATATGATTTTTACCATTAGACAACTGAGACAAAAATAATATTAATGAGATGTGTTTAATGTCCAATAATTTTATTATCATATTTAACTATAACAAAATGAAGCAACAATATTACCAAAAATGTCGAAAATATATGATGTATATCGTTATTAATACATAGACCCAATATAAGACTTAAATATTTCTAATAACATATAGTAAAATAAAGTAAAAATCATTAAAATAATGTTCAACTCTTCCACACTACGTTTAACCATTTTTTTCCCATTAATGTGAGGCCAAATATATACTACTCATTTGATATCTCTCTGTCTTTATATGTATAACATTGATGGAGGTGGCTAAAACCAATGTCGCTGTCAGTGGAAGTTTTGTAAAGAGGATAAAGGTTAGCTTGATTTGTCATTAATGGACGAATTCAGTGATACTTTAAAGTAGAAAAGATTCCTATCAACAAAGAGCCTGATTATCCTTGCTCTATATATTTTAACTTTAATCCTACACAAATTCAACCTAGTGCTCTTTCTAACAAATCCCTATAATACGGGCTCCTTGGAATAGAGTCTAAACAGCTTGAGGATGGGTGACCTCCATTTAGTGCTTCTTTAATTATTCAATTCCCTTACTTTGTGTTTATAAGATAGAGCGATAATTCATTTGGTAGTAATTTTTAATTTGTCGTCTGTGATATCTGGGTTCATTTTATTTCATTGAACTTCCATCTTCATAAGTATGCCTCATTTTTCATCTTAGTGTTCATCTCTTGACACTATAAATAAAGGCCTTGATAATTTAAAAAAAAATTAAATGTTGGCAAAACTTTCTTACTTATTTTAAGAAGCCCAAATGACTATTTCCCACCCAAGGTTTGATAGAATAACATATCTTATCGTTTAAGTTTGAAAAAACTATTTTCCTCCCAAGCTATCATAGTTTTGACAGTGAAAAAGTATTTAACAGAGTAAACTAGTCGAGCAAAAATGACATAAAATAACTTCACTCTTAGAGGGATGCTAGCACAGCCGACACAATATGCAGAGAACCAGTTATTACAAGAATACCTGTTTGATTGCCTGATTTTCTCCCAAGAATCTGATTCGCAACCTTCATGGAAACTGCTAGTGAATTCTCAGCAGCAATTAAGGTCCTGTTTTCAGATGCCTTTAGATAATGAACCTTATCCTCCAACAAGTTTTGATACTCTGCCATTCCATCATGAACAATATTGATCCCCAACTCTTGGGAAGCTTGTATCCAACAATCCCTTAACATGGAAGCTGGAGTTATTCGGGTCTTGCCTCCAGCAACATCAGCTTCTGTTAAGAAAACAGCCTCTAATTTTCTACCTGAAGAAAAACAATGCCATCTAAATTACGACTTTCCTAAAGATATGCTACCCTGTGTAGGTAAATTATTACCTGAAGAAAAATATGCTAGCTACAGTAATAATGGTAGAGTTACCAACAATAGAGACATGTCTGAAACCCCTCTCACCATCCCAGAAATGCCAGATATTACCGTTAAGTTTTCTAATTTGACTAACTAGAAAATTAGATAAATAGACTCAAGTTACATGCTTTACGGGACTTAGTGATACCATCCAGCAGCCCATCATCGTTTCTAATGTTTTATCATAGTGCTACATTAGACACAGCAATATCTATGACCTATACCTGAAAGAAATTCTCTTGCAAATGCTAAATGATCCTTGTCAGCAGCCATTGCTACCACAATAGCCAGTTTTGCCTCTGGAAAGGTCATTTTTATTGTCTCCACCAAAGCTTTAGCAGAATCTTTAGTGTGTGCTGCAAAACATAAAAATTGAAACAATCATGATTCATAAAAGAGAAACTAGAAATATGAGAACTATGCCAAAGATTTTCTGATTTCAATCTAGAAGCAATACTTAATATATCTTATAAAGATCAAAAGAAATTTGGACTCCACACAACAGATGAATGAGCATTCTTATGGACAGTATCCCAATGGACCCAACATGAATTACATGCTGAGAAAAGGCTTAAAGTGTAGTAACAATAAGAGTGTAAAGACCACCTCCATCAAGAAGTATTGTTGCTCCAGGTACTCCTAAGGCCTCGACTTCCTTAGATGTAAGGAACTGGCTTCGTCCAACCAAGCATGTACCCTCTAAACCAGCCCTAATAGATTTGTCAGAAATTTTCCATCCTGAGATAGCACTGGAAGTATCAGCAGAAAATATGCAGTCATCTAGGGGACTCAGTAATTAACATAACCTGACTCAACAAAGCCTTACTTAGAACTGGCTATACAAATTTAATTTCACCGTTATCTCAAGCTTGCCTTGCTATTTGCTAATGATTCTTATAAGGAAATTCCCAATTAAAAACGTTAATGAAAGGACTTGGAAAAGAGCATACCCATAAACCTGTATTTCAATGTAGTTGAGGAGAGAAGCATGGGAGGAAAATGATTACACAAACTATTTGAATGCTTATAGTATATTACACAGAAATGTTTTTGGATTTTCCAGCTAAATATAGTGATTTTAACTTAAGTCTGTAGTAGCAGCATATCATTCCAAAGGCATACTATGTGCCAGAGAATAGAGATAAGCTTGGTTAACCATAATCCTAACAGTGCAACCTACATATCTAAATATTGGCAGAACTATTCATCTATTGAAATGTAAATCTTCATTCTACTGGGATGTTCCCTAGTGAAATAAACAGACCATAAGGCCTAAACAACATTAAGTACCCACCTTGATTGCGAAGGCAGAGTGCTGCACATGCTGCAGTCAAAGCATTTTGAAGTTGGTGACTTCCAATCAAGAAGAGAGACACATCAAATAATTCAAGGGACTGCATGGAGATATATTATAATAACAAAAAAGTTAAAACATATATACACATTAAGCATTGAAAATCATTGCTAAAAGTAAGTGTATTAGAAAAAAAAAAAAAAAAAACTTTACTATATTCCAGAAGTGTAAGGCTTCAAGAAAATACGAGTTGAAAGTCTCTCTCAATTTGTATTGTTATGTCACAAGATTGACAAGGTTTATCATTAAAACTCAGTCCATTTATGGTAGCTCTGATTCCACGATCAGTAGCTGATACTACTGGTGACGACATTGATGATGCTTTATCACGAAGAATGCGCTCAATGTGTGGTAGAAATGGCCCTCCCAGAACCAACTGTAAGTTTAAACCAATTTATAGAATCAATTTTTCGTCAAGAATAAATACAACAGAAAATATTGCACTAATTCCAAGATATTGTTGTAATATGGAAGCACAACTATATTGTCATAGTTACATAATCAAATTCTCAAGCAAACAGAATTCCTAATTAGATACATGCAGGCATGTCTAAGTCATGTCATTGTCAACTCAAAATAATCACATTGGTTAATAAATGTAGCACTTTTGAGCCTATTCACGTCAAACACTAGTATTCCAGTGTAATGAGAAATCAATATATAAAAAAATATTTAATCAGTCTATATTGATTATTATATGTGAGCAGCATCAATAAAAATTGACAGCAGATAAATTATACTTCTTGACAGGCTTCTGAATATAGATTCTGCATCTGTTCTAGTCTTTATGAATTCATAAGGTAAGCTTACATCTAAACGAGAAGAACAAGACTCATTAAATAAATAGCATGAAGGAAATCAGGAAAACAAGGACTTTTGAAGAGATGAACATTTTATATCGCAAAAAAAAAAAAAAAGACAGTGAAGAATCAAGGACAGTAATGATTGGACATACCAATTTAAGGCATATAACCATCAAAAAACATTGTTCAACTCCACCATTAAAAGTAGTCAACATATTTTATTATGAACATGATCAAGTGGGCCATTTATATCTCACCAAAAGGCTTTAAGCATTCATATCTCATAACAAAGGATATGAGAAAACTGAAAAAGCAGAGACTAGAAAATTGAAAACTAGGATGCGGAGTTTTTTTATGTGCAGTTAACGTATTTTTCATAGATCATGTGAAATATGTGAAGGGAGAATCACCCAACTGGGCGACCATGTTTGATGATTCCCGACTTTGCCACAGCTATGCTTTCTAGAGAACCACCTAGTGCTGCCATATGCTCCTCACCAATGGTTGTTATAATTGACGCAGCTAGCGTAGAACCACTAATAACGTTTGTTGCATCACGGGCACCCCCCAATCCAGCCTGCTATTTTAAAAATAAACAGTCTTTGAGTTAGCAGGCCCTCTGTCAATAGGTAGAAAAGACAGTTGCATAAAATTTAACTGGATGAGCACAGTGTCATTAACAGAGTTAATTACTTAAATTAATTGGAACGAAAGAATAACCTCGATAACTGCAATATCAACATTTTCTTGAGCAAATAGAGTGAATGCCATAGCAGTAAGAACCTGAAAATTTTCAAAGTTAGCTTTTGAAATTTGAACCATAATTTTAAAAAACTAGTATCCAATACGCAATTTAATACCTCAAAATGTGTGAAAGAATGATTTTCAATTTGCATAGCTTTGTTAAGAACATGCTTAAGCCTATGGAAAAGACAATTCAATGACTTTGCAGAAACAGGATGTCCCAATCTTCCAACTGATATCCGTTCCCTGATTGTCATCATATGTGGGCTGCTTACACAATAACATCCTTGACATCAAAAAGCCATAAAATGCAAAACTACACCTAAAAACCTTCATTCTCTTAACATAGTAAATGAATTGCTATAACAGGAGCCAGAGAAATTAAAAGAACTAACTAGTTCTTCAAATCCACAATGTCATCAACCCATTTGCAATTTCATAATATTAGTAACATTCAACAAAAATTCAGTGACAAAATATGGATGATGTACAATATTATTTAAATTACAGACAATCATAATTACTGTTGCATAAATTTACATCAATGAGAAGTACACCGAATTAGTGAGATCCAAGAGCAAGAATATACAAAGTCTGAATGTATAAAGAAAAAGACAATTTTTACATGGTTTGGCCAAAAAAAGCTTTAACAGCCAACATCCATAATGTTGCTATTTGGTTGATTGAAGTGTATCACAAGATAGTTTGCTAATAGAATGATTGTAGTTGCTTTGTCTCTGTTTTTTCCGATCTACTCTTATTTGTCAATCTCTTACTCTTCATTTTTATAGTGAGAGGGTTACATTTAAGTAAGTAGCAATTAAGTATAATAATATAGTAGTGGCTTTCAAAACAGTTGGTGGAATAACTACATTCTATCGCTAGTTATTAATTTTTGGGGAATTAATTCCTTAATAACTGGAAACATCTCATCCATGTCAATTTATTGTTGAGGTCATGGTATATGTAGCCCTAATATCTTGCCATGACGTTTCTAGAAGACAGTTGATCCTCAGTTCAATTATTCTTATTTATGGATACTATTTGACACTAGCCCCTATTTCAATTAAATATTAAAAATGTCTTCATGGTGAGCTTTAGGAGAAGATCAATATGAAGCAACCTCTTGGTTTGTTGCTCAGGGGGAGTTTGGTTTGGCTTCTAAATTTTGACATTCAATATATGGTCTAAAGCAATCTTTAAATGCCTGATTCAACCGTTTTAAAACGATTATTCAAGAATTAAGTATAAGTCAAAATGAGTCAGATCATTATGTATTTTATGAGCATACATCAATAAAATAGTGTATCTACTTAATTGTCTATGTTAATGATATTGTTATCACTGGTGATGATCAGGAGGGCATCAATCAATTAAAGAAACATTTATTTGACCATTTTTAGACCAAAGATTTGAGACCACTCAAATATTTTCTTAGAATAGAAGTTGTTCAATCTAAGTCTAATATAGTTATCTCTCAAAAGAAGTATGTTTTGGATATTTTAAAAAAGACAAGGATGTTAGATTATAAACTCGTTAACTCTCTCATGGATCCTAATAATAGACTTATACAAGGATAGAGGGAGCCACTCGCAGATCCTGATAGATATAGGAGGTTAATAGGCAAATTTAACTACCTTACTATCACCAAACCAGATATCTCTTTCTCAATCAATATAGTTAATTGGTTCCTACAATCTCCATGCAAGTCACATTGGGATGCAGTTCTTCGAATCATAAGGTATATCAAGAAAGCACCAGGCAAAAGATTATTGTATGAAGACAAAGAGTCATACTCAAGTGGTTGAATACTCTGATACAGATTGGGCCGAGTCCCCATCAGACAGGCATTCAACTTTAGGATATTGTATTCTTATTAGTGCCAATCCAGTTTCATGGAAAAGTAAAAAGTAAGATATGGTTGCTAGGTTGAATGTAGAAGCAGAATATCATGTTATGGCATTGGCCACATGTGAGCTTGTTTGGTTGAAACAATTGATTCAGGAGTTAAATGTTATAAAGATATCACAAATGAACCTCCTTTCTAACAATCAAACAATGCTTCATATTGTTTCTAATTCAGTGTTTCACGAAAAGGTTTTGTTCGGATGTATAACTACTAGTCATGTTAGCTCTAGTGATCAAATTGCACACATTCTTACTAAGTCTCTTTAAGATCCATGCATTGAATTCATTTGTAACAAACGTAGTGTATGTGATTTATATGCTCCAACTTGAAGGTGAGTGTTAAGAATCAAGTTGAATATTTAAGATTAGGAAAGCTAGGATTGTATAGTTATTATAGGAAATTCTGGATTCCTTTCCTTTTATATTTTCTCTAATTGTAATATAAATGTTGTAACAATCTTTGAGAAAAAATTACTGGAATTTCCACAATTCATAAGGTTTATCACCCCCCAACCTCAACTAAAGATAATAGTCATGTCTGTCTTTTTTTTTTCTCATATCAAAATTAGAACCCCACTGAATGTTCTCATTGAAACACACAAATGCCTTCTATATTGAGGAAAGAAGAGCAAGAAGGTGAAAAGTACTTGTTCAAGATTTTGCTAACTCAACAGTGGAAATATCAAACCTATTGTCAAGGTTTGCAAGGAATGAATTTGATAATAATTCCAAGGCAACTATTGGAGTAGAGTTTCAAACATAAAAGGTGAAGATTGATGGGAAAAAAGTGAAAGCACAGATCCAGGATACTGTTGGTCAAGAGAGGTTCAGAGTTGTTACTTCTACTTACTATAGAGGTGCAGTTGGAGTTACCCGTTGTTTATGACATTACTCGAAGAAATAGATTTGATAGCATATAAAACCAAATTGAGGAGCTCACCAGTAAGTTTGTACGTTTTTATATTTTTTATTTGTGTTCTAGTTTTGTTAAATGTGAAATCATTAATTCAATTGTCTTGCCTCAATTGTTTTGTGTTCTTTTGTTTAGATGTAATATATGTGTGAAAAAGGAAGAAATTCTATAAACCTAACTTTGTTTATTGTTCCTCTATTGTTGTGTTCTGGAAATAATTTAGATATATAATTTAATTAGATTTAAAAATTGCCTTCTTAAACATTTTGGTCTAATAATACACTTCTTCTCCTATGTGGTTAACTCATATAAGAGCCTGAGAAGAGGATAGCAAGAAAAATAGTAAACAAAATCAGAGCTCGTTCAAACAAGCGTTTGGGTTGTAACATATAGTATAGGTTCCAAGTGGAAACCGAAACCTATTTGGAACCGACAAGGTCGATTTTTGCTAGGAACCATCCTTGTAGGTTCCAGGTTCTAGTTCCTATTTTTAGAAACCGGTTGGTTTCAATTCTGGTTTCGGTTCCTCAAATTTTTGTAGGGTACTCAACCTCACTCACCCCTAAGTGAAATTACCAACGTCAGTTTCACCCTTAAGGCAATTAGTTGGCCTCTCTTTAAGATTGTGGACAAAGATAAGTTGTGTTCGACTTCTCGAGCATTGCCTGTCATAGGCACGTGCAGAAAAGCCTCCAATGGGACCCTTTGATTACAATCCTTATAACATTAATTCCTTCAAAAGGACCTAGCTGAAGTGTATTATAATATAGTTTGCTAATAGAACGATTGTAGCTACTTTGTTTCCATTTTTTTGTTATCTAATCTTATATGTTAATCCCACTCATTGTTCATATTTATAGTAAGAAGTTTATATTTAAGTAAATGTAGTAATTAATAATAATAGTGTAACAGTGGTCTTCAAAACAGTGGATAGAATAACTGCATTCTCTAAGTTCTTGTTGATTTTTAGGGAGTTAATTTTTAATGATAAGAAGCATATCATTAATGTTGAATTAAGGTCATAGTGTACATGGCCTTGATATCTTGCGGCAAGGCTTTTAGAAAATAGTTGGCCCTTCTCAAGCCTTGATTCTTAAAGTGCTTACTTAATCGCTCTATGCTAATCACTATTCGTTGGTCATTATCCTCTATTTGCTATCTGCTAGTTACTTTTCGATGGTCGCCTTGTGCAATCATCTTGGAGAATTTATTTTGGGAAGATTTGACTATATAACAATTACTAAGCATAAATACTTTGGCATAATACGTAACCAAGCAATATCTACCATCTACTACGACATTATTAGGATTAACTTCTTCATACCTAGTATAACAACCAACAGAATACCCTTCTGCACGTAAGATATTTGAGAGAAATGCAGCTGTTGATCCTTTTCCCTTGGTCCCAGCAATATGAACAGCCTGTAATATTCTCATTTTAATAATACTTGTAAAGCTTTTGTCAAAACTGAAATTAACTTCAAAAATTGAGCACGCAAGAAAAGCACAAACCTTAAACTTAGAGAGAGGATTACCAAGCCTGTCCATAAGGCAGTTCATTCGACCCAAATCAAATCCATCCTCTGAATCTGTACCGGCACCCTTGGGCACACCAGATTTTTCATAGTTTTTTAGAGAATCTATATATTCCATTAGATCCTTCAACTCTGGCTCCTCAGACTGTGTAGAGAAGAAACAACTTCTAGATACTACTGATAACTTCTTCAGAAGCCTACCAGTAGGTAGAGCATAAAATGTTGTGTCCAGACTTGCACATTTCAGCATTTTCATCTCTGGTTTCTGTTTGTCCCTTGGAAAGAACTAAGTGGCAGCCTAATGGAGCATATCATTCAGCAGCAAAATATAAAAACAGGTGGCTAAGTCTTAAGGGCACATTACAGGAAAAAAAAAAAAAAAAACAAAAAGAGGTGGATTATATTGATGTAAGTTATTTATAAATGGACCTGAACTGAAACAATCAAACTTTGCACTGTAGTTCTCAAAGACCCTATTCTTTCTTAGTATAATACTTGCCCAAGGACTAAATGTTTGTCCCACGTTTGCTGCCTTTTCTTGATAGGGCTAAGCACATATTCGGTGGCATGGACTATTTCTTAAAGTCTACCTTCAGTAAACAGTTCTGGAGAATACAATTTCAAGGGACTGTAGTAAATCAAATTTCTATAATTGACACATATTTATCTCTGAATTCTATCACACTAAAAAACAATACAATACAGTTCGATAGACCCATATTAACCAGTGGAGAGAGGTGACTTAGCATGGAACTATTTCATTTCTATCCTCATTATTCACCTTAAATATTTAAATGTCATATTTAAGTACTAACATAATCAAAATTGATTGACAAAATTAAATAATAAATATTTACTAAATTTAAAAAAAAAGTCAGAAACTTAATTAATTATGGGTACTAATAAATAGTTTAAAAGAAAAACCTACATTCTAAAAAATAATTAAGTACGAAAATAAACAGTTTATTGATTAATTATAATCAAACATTTAAATTTGAATAGTTAACTGCATATTCAAATAATAAGTCGCAACAAAAAATATTAAATAGTTAATTAAAAATACTTAATTTGACAACTATGATATTTAAATAAAAAAAAATTCAAATAAATGGCATGATGTTTTATCAATTAAAATAATTAAGTAAACATTTAAATTATTAATTACACCAATAACTAAATATTTATACCAACATAATAAAATTATGCCAATAATTAAATATTTAAGTTATAATTAAATGTTAACTAATAAAATACAAGTAAACAATTAAAATTTAAACATTTAGTTAAACAATTAGTCCAATTTAGAAGTATTACAATAAGCATCATACTGCATTATGTATAATACAGTCTTATGTAATACAATCCTATTAAATCTAATACTAAAAAGTAAACACACCCTAACAAAATGTGCATGATACCCTAGTGGTACAACATCAGTAGTATTACAAGTCAATATATGCATACCACAATACATGCTACAAAAATGCCAATTCAATAACAAACCATCATATCAAACTATAGAGATAGATGACAGAAAAAAATTCAAACAAAGCATAAAGATATGTACTTTATAGTGTGGCCATGTGGAACCTCCATTTTACTCTAGATTTTTTCTTTTATGTGATCAGGGGCAGAACATTAATTTAATGAATTAGGCACTTAGCCTGCACTTTAAAGTTGATTTAGCACCGACCATGTAATAAACAAAAAGGCAAGAATAACTTCAGTTCTTAATTTATTGCTATGTGGCTAGAAAATTATAAATAGCAAACTAATAATTTCAGTCAATTACACTTGAGGCACAAAAAGAACAAAAGTACTATTTGGACAGCTTGAACAAACAGAATAAAAAAACTAATTAGACAGCTCTACATCAACATGTTTATTAAATTACAGAACTCTAAAATCAGAAAACGGATGAAAACTCAAAGCCTATATCTCAGTATTTTTCAAACATATTATCTACACCCCATATATTCCAACTGAATAAAAAATACTAATAAATATTTCATCACCATTAAGTTTTTTCATTTTTTAATACACTAAATCCAATCTTAACAGACTAAAAAAAACTTCAATTGACCTCCAAAAACAACCAATCAACCTTCACAAACAAAAGGAAAATCTAAAAACCTAAAAGTTAAATTATAGGAAATGTAGTATTTCAGAGAATCAGAAGGAAAAAAATGAAGCCACAATCTACCTTTCTCTCAAGCAAGTTACATGACTTGCCAAATCGGTACAAAAAAGAAAACCTAGAATTTGTTAATGAACAAATTATAATATATACAGAAAGAATCAAATCAAATACCCACAAGCATCCAACTCAAGTATAATCAAAAGAACTTAATAGTTTTGTACTTAAATTAAACATTAACTTAGTTGGAGAACTTGTTTTTCACAACATATTTATTTCTCTTGTTTCTCATCTGGCAGATTCGATATATGCCTACTTCTCTAAAGAAACTGGACTAAATGTTGTTTTCTCCAAAGGAATTGAGACATCGTTTCTTTAATTCTTTTAAGCTAATCACACCAAAAATAAGAAAAACTTAGCACACAATTTCAAAAGTACACTAATTATGAACATTTTTAAATGTAACTACTAGCACTAATTTTTTAATTTATTAAAGGGTATTGCCAAATTCCCTACTAATAATTTTAAATAAAATTAAATACCTACAGAAACCCAACATTTTCAAAATAACTTGTATACTTATGTTTCTACTTCTCACATAATACGTTCTCACTTCAACTTGTATATATCCTACCCATTATCATAGATTCATTTCTTTAATTTTTTTTCCACATATGAAAAGATCTTCTATCTCCTCTTCATCATTTATATTATGTCTTTGGTGGTAATTACATGAAATCGTTGAAAATCTTTAACTGTGTGCTTGTATTTGTCAATGAAACAATTAGGCAGGGAAAATGTTCTGATTACATCCATGTTTAATTGCTTGAGATTATTGCTATCATGTAGCATGGACATATCTAAGTATGCATGTGACTGATTTCATGGCTACCGTAAATTCTCTCAATTGTCAACTTGCATATATTCCACCCAATATCATAGATTCATTGCTTCAATTTTTTCTCATAAGACAGTTCTTCTATTTCTCCTTCATTATGTATATTATGTGTTTGGTGTCAATTGCCTGAAATTGTTGGAAACCTTTAAATTATGTGCTTGTATTTCTCAGTGAAACAAAAAGACAGGGAAAACATTCTGACTACAATTAATTTTAGTTGGTTGAGATTATTGCTATCATGTAGTGTGGGCATATCTGAGTACAGAATAGTCATGAAATCAGTCACATGGAAGAATGGATCAAAGGATTTAATAGATAGATGATTCACAAAATTTCATAAATTCCAATCTCTATTGATTAAAAAGTAGCAAATAACTCATGGAAAGAAAACAAAAATATAATCTTCATTTTTAATCAGAAAACCGATTTACCTATTTCCCTTTTATAAACCCTAAAAAGGAATACTAGAGTTTAAAACTAAAAGGAAAATATCCACAAAAGCCAAGTCTGGCAGGAGAGTCTGATTGCTATTAAAATTTGTGAAAAGCAAGCCACCAAGATGTAACCGGAAGAGAAAATTGCTATTTTATTAACTTAGAATACATTTGTGGTGTAAACATAAAACATCCAACAATGGCCAATGGCAAATGATATTAAGCCATCCATAAATGTCATATATTTTATCCATAATATAAAAACTCTACTTTCATGGGCTAAGTATGGGATAACAAATTACTACTTTTACGCACTAAATATTATTACTGAATAACTCTAACTAGAATTTTGTTCCCTTTGTCTATTATTGGCTATACCACTCCCCACCCAAAATAACTCAAGCTCATTCCAGTACAGAAAACCCAAAATAAACTAGCATTTCACATAAGAGACAACACCCAGATAATAGATAGTTCTATGTTTGATGCAATCAATATCAATTCATAGCCCAGACAACCAACATCAGCAAAGTAGATGGTAACTATAGAAATAGCCAAAATTATGAATAAGAGATAATGCTAAAACAAGGCGGCCCTAAATTGGATTGGTGATGCTGGTGATGTTTATCAAATACTTAAAAACATTAGGGTTATGTTGTAAGAACTATACAGAAGGTAGAGCATAAATTCTTTTCCACATTAGAGAAAAGGACTAATCAAGGACCAGTATGAGCAAATGTTATAAATATGTATCGCACTCAGTAATACATTACTAAGCATGATAGAATTATGATAAATATGATCAAAACCGTTTAAACCCACCACAGCTACCCCATATGCCATATTCCAAACATAAGATATAAATAGTCAAGCTCATATTGTGGACATTATACCCTAACACATGCAGTCTTCCCGGCTTAAGGGTTAAAAATATTTCAGTTCCACGACAGAGAAGACACGAAAACATGAAAGACCATAATATTCAACTAACATTTAGAATCTTTCAAAAGGAGAGGAATAAGATGGTGAAAAAAAAACCGGAATCGTAATCTAATAACAATATTTCCTTTGCCACAATTTCATCTCTTCGGCATAATGCTGCCAACTAAACATATCTTCCAACTCACCTACAGATAAAACCTATCCAGCAATAGCGCTAAACAATGGCATCTAAGCTTACGAAGAAATTTTGAAAACAAGCTAGCACCCAATTTTGCAACTATTAAACAGCTATGGTAGTTCAAATTAAAGCTCCTCAATATAAAGACAAAGAAATAAAGAAGAAACAGAAATGAATTTACCTTAAACTTATTGAGGCAAAGGTATTGAGTGGACATAACGAGATAAAGAGACTTCAGGATTTATGGACTTTAGAGTGGCGACTTGAACGAGTGTTAGCTTCAGATTAGGTAATCAGAGAACAGAGATTTAGTTATAGGGATTACCAGATAAAATAGAAGAGAGGTTTGAGAACAGAGATTCTTAGGATTTTAAGTAAAAAAAAAAAAACAAAGTTTTAAGGAAAAGGGCCTCAGGAACTTAGCCCATGTTATCGGCGCTTTTACTTGAATAAATTAATCTTAAAATATGGCAATGTATAGGGGTGTACCAAATTAGATGATAACCAAATACAATGGATATTTGAATTAGGCCAAATGGTAAATTCCCACCCAAGGTTTATTTAACTGACAAACTCTTATCTATGAAAGTTTAAAAAGTCAAATACTTATTTCTTTTTATGTGAATTGATCAAAATATCATTTATAAAATTTTAAAAAATTAATATTAAAATAAAATTTAATATAAATAATATTAAAAACAAATTTAAAATAAAATAATATTTAAAAAGTTATCACTGTCGCCAACGACACTGTCAGTAATAGTGGTTGTTTTTTTAATATTAATTTTATTAAATTTTTATTATTATTTTATTTTAAAATTTATATTTTAATAGTTATATAAAATTTATTTTTTAATTTTTATTCAAAAAGACAAACATACTCCTCTGATTTTGGTCAACAGGTGAGTATTTAGCTTTTTAAACTTTCATGAGTGGGACTTGTCATTTAAGGAAACCTTGGGTGGCAATATGTTGTTTGGCCTTTGAATTAAAAATTAAATTGAAAAATAGTTTACTTACAAAACTAATCTAAAAATTGGTTCAAAAATATAATAGAACTAGTTTTTCAATTCAATAATTAGATTATTTATTTTTTAAAATCAGTTAAGTGAATCGAATTGACTTAAAAAAAAACAAACCAATAAGATTATAACAAAAAATCCTAACCAAAAATATTGAAGTATCAGCAATCTCTAATACACCTCTTTCCAAATACCTTATGGAAGATAAACAAAGTCAACGACCAATTAATTGCAAGCAAAACATTGTTTTATAGACTTTCTGTAAAAAGATGACAAGGAGAACCTCAAATAATTATATGCTTGTAAACATACTAAAGCAATCTAAAAACTATTTATATCATTAATGGGATGAAACTTAGATAATATGTAAACTCTTAAGGGTGGAATTTAACTTATTGTAGGAGGACAACTTGTGTTGTAAAAGTGACCCCTTGCAACACATATTTGATTTTTGGAGTGATTATGTCTTTCAACTTTGAGTAGTTTGCTATTTCTACTTGCACATTATTATATAGTGTGTATTGATTTACATTATGATGTCAATTGAGGATATATTGCTTGTGCTTGAAGTGCAGCTCACACACCACTTCAAGTTGATAGTTGAAAAGGTGAAAACTCTTCGCTTGTAATTTTTATCACACAATCGAATATTAAGATTATTACCTCAATGACAAATATTAAAGACCCTGATCCATTTAGATGATTAGTTGTGTCAAAGAACCATAACTTTTCAAATGACCATATCTCATTTTCATTATTTGAGCAACAATTAGGTGGCCCTGAGCAAGGAATCACTAATTTACATCTTACCAAAGGCTCTTTTAATAAAACTACAACACAATGCTTTTGAGCATAATATCCTATAGTCATATATGACGTGCAACGCACAATTATGTCATTTTGCCTTTCAAGGCTAATGAGAGCTTTAATGTAAGATAACATTAAATAGATATTATCTTATAGATGCTAAAAGATAAAATCTATTTAGTGACAAGTTGATCATCAAGCTTGACAACTAGGATTATTTAACCTTTCAAGGTTAGTTAAATCATTTATGCGTGATAACATCAAATAAATAGTATCACATATACATAAGGTAGCATTTGTGTGTATAGGGATGGTATCTATAGGTCCCCATTTTGATCCTTAGGTTGCAATTAAGGTTGTTTCACCTTTTGCATCTAATTAGAATGTCAACATATGGTATCCCTTGAATGACACTAGAACCTTCTCTAGAGAGGCCTGACGAGTATTTAGGTGATCATATAAATATGGTAAAGGTTTGATAATCGAGATTGCCACTCTTATTAAAGTTAGTTACCGCACCAATGTGTAAGGGCACTGACTAGATACTATCTTCTTAACAGGAGGCTTACTCCTTATGCCAAGCAATGGTATCTACCAATCATCATTCTAGCCTTTAGGCTAGACACTTGAGTTACCTTCCCTATTGTACCTATATAAGAAGTCAACAAATATTGGTAATAGATAGATAGTGTCTATCAAACGAGAATTCTGCTTTGCATGTCTAGAGATGTTATCTATTGGAGTGTATTTGACCACCTTATTTGAAAAGGTGGATATTTAAGTAGTTGTGCACAACTGGTCCTGAGTCTGGGCAACCTTGACCACTTATCCTATCATTGACATGTCTTAAGTTGTTATGTGACTTGTTAACACGTTAAAAGATAGTTACAGGTCTAGAGTAGATAGCTCATTGAATAAGTGTTTAAGTTTTATGCTAAAAAATCATCTTACTACAAATCTCCATTAGAAAGCCCCCAATGAGGTAATAAGCATGGGGCATGATATACACTAGAAAGGGTTGGGAATCCCCTAGCTATAGACAACTTATTGTTATTGCTACTAGGAAGAACATGAGATTATTATGTAGGAAACAAGTGTTCTTATTGCTATAAATCCTTTTAAAGGGAATAAGGCCCCTGACAATGATAGTATTGTTAAGGCAACAATCTTTACTAGTTGGACAACATTAGTGGAGTTGTTAATGGTTATATTTGCTAGTGTAGCCCCATTGTTGGTTATTGCGTCTTAATTGTTAGAGCTAGATAATTTTTAGTGGTAAGATTGCATGATCCTAAATGAGTGATGTTATGATTAGAGTCAGATTTGTTAGAACTTTCGTCACTCAAGGCTCTTCTATTCCATTTTTTGCTAGCCATCTTAGGAAGAATGATATGGCAAAAATTAATGATGTAAAAAATATTTGCAACGATAGGCCATCTTTCAAGCGCCAAACTATTGACGTAATTTGTCGCTAACAATTAGAAGTACACAATATAGATAATTGCACAAAACAATTTCACGATAAAAATTGTGGGATAATTTTGTTATCCAATATATTAGTAACTAGATGCAATTACGAATATGCAAGTAAATATGTAGGTGAATCAAAAAGACAAGAAAGTGTCTAACATAGTTTAACCCTCTGCTTGGAAGCCTATATCCATGATTATGTCATTTATATCTTGGAAAATGTTTCAACAAAGTTTGTGTAATGATTGTAAGAGAAGGGTTTTGTGTATCTAGGATCTCTAGTGAGTTTGAGAAATCACTCTTACATACCCTGATCTCTACGTAGGCTAATTATTTATATTTATATGATGAAGATGCAAAGTTACAAGTAGTTATTGCATTTGAATAATCCTAATTCAAGTATGATTCCAAAGTTTTTTTTTTTTTTTTCATATTTTGATTGTACATAATCATAATAATTACATTAATTGCATAGTCTTGATTTAATAAGAAATGTTTGTTTTTTCCTATAAATACAAAATGAGATAGGAAAATAATCTCATAAATGCTGAAGAGTTCAACTACTAAGTGAAATTCTTTTCAATGTCTTTGAGTGATAAAATATATACTCACATTTTAGTTTGATCTACAAAAGATGCATCTAGTCGTTGTTCCTTTATATTATTACTAAGTGGTCGTTTTTTAAAGTCGATTCTAATGAATTTGCACAAGGATGAGTCTCCGTATATAACAATAGTCAAACAAAGATTCGAGATCAAAAGTTTTCAATGGATATGTAAAATTAGGATTAGAGCTTATGTAAGAAGTTAACAAATAGAATAAAAATAATCATAAAAAATTCGAAGAATTGTTAAGTTCTTGTATATTTATTATTATTTCTCAAGTTAAAATATATATATTTTTTATTTTAACTAGTTGGCCCAATAAAAGATTATATGAATAAATCTTATTACAAAGATTTGTAATATTTTATATAATTTAATAATTTATAACTAATTTATAAATTAAATTAAAAATTAATTGTATATTTAAGTTTGTAATTTTTTACTTTTTGGCAGGAAGGATACATAAGGTATTGTAATTTATGAATTTTTTAATCCCAACTCAGCCGTATAGATCCACGACGAGAGACACGTGGTAAAACTTATACGCGCCAAAATTGACTTCCCGCGAAACCAAAATAGGGCGCGAAAATCCCTCGTTGGCTCCACAATTAAATCCACCAAAATCAGTTCCCTTTCTTTTCAATCTTTAGCTCGATGCTTTCTTCTTCAACAACCAAAATGATACTGAGACGGAGAACCGAAGCTCCTAACCCGCATTCATTTGTAGAAGAAGTTTCCGATTACGAAGACGCTTGCTGCCAAAAATGCGGTTCCGGTGATTTCCCCGCCAAAATGCTTCTTTGCGACAGATGCGATAAGGGATTTCACCTCTTTTGTCTCACACCTATTCTCGTTTCTGTGCCTAAAGGCTCTTGGTTTTGCCCTTGCTGTTCAAATAGCAAGATGCCCAAATGTATGTTCATCTCTTTTTCTCTCTTTTCCCCCTTTTTTTTTTTTAGTTTTGTTCATTAGATTATGGGTTTTAGTTTTTGTGGGTTTTGCTTTTAATAACTAATCTTTCTTTCTAATTTAATTATCGTCAAAATAAGCCTGGTTTATTTATTATATGATACAAGAATGGGCTTCACCGGCTCTTTTATTTTGTTTCTTCATTTTTGAGGTTTCTTATTCTATTATTGGTTTTAATTCTATGGGGTTTGTTTTCCATGTACCAATCTTTATGTGTTTTAATGATCTATAAAATAATCCTGGTTTATTTGTTGTTAAAATGAGCTTCAGTGGTTGATTTTTTTCTCTTTTTCCTTTTTGATTTATGTACAGCATTTCCTCTGGTTCAAACAAAAATCGTTGATTTCTTTCGCATTCAAAGGACGCCGGAATTGACTCAGAAATTGAGCCAAGGTAACAGGGAATTCCGTCATTGCATTAGTTTAACTATTTTACCCTTTTGCTGTATTGTTTATGTTGTCAATGTTTGAGATTAATTAAATTTGTTATTTGTTTTAGGTGATCTAAGAAAGCGAAAGCGAGCAACTAGTTTAGTGATGTCAAAAAAGAGGAGGAGATTATTGCCATTCATCCCGATTGATGATCCGGAGAGGAGATTGCAGCAAATGGCATCACTGGCCACAGCTCTGAGAGCCTCAGGAACAGAGTTTAGTAATGAGCTCACTTATGTTCTAGGCATGGCACCACAGTCTGCAAATCGTGCAGCTCTCGAGAAGGGAGGAATGCAGGTAAATGATACCATTTGAACAATTTTGGACTGCCCAAGCTCTGTTTTTTATGCCAAAATAAGGAGTTTGAAATCGTTTTTCTCTGAATTTAGAAAATTAAGTATATTTCGTAGTTTGTTTTACATATGGGCAACTTACCCATTCAATGGCTGTTGCACTTAGATTTTCCCCAGAAAAATAAAAAGAGATTTATGTTATTTGTATTAGATTTCTACATTAGTGTTGCCGGCTAATCTTATAAAACCCTTGTCATTTTCTTCTTGTCATAATCTATAATGAGAGTTTAAAGAAAAAGAGGAAACATCGTTGATTGAGGTATAAAATATCTTTTTATAAATGCATTGCAGGTATTATCGAAAGAAGATACTGGAACCTTGAGTTTGTGCCAAAGTATGATGGCAAGAGGGGAGTGCCCACCCCTCATGGTTGTTTATGATCCTAAGGAAGGGTATGTAAATGTAATATATGGTATTTGATTTGAGTGCAGTCACAATACATTCGTTTACTTGATTTTACACATCTGGACGATTGGATTCTTAGCTTAGAATGTTTGTTTGTTTGTAACAGATTCACTGTACAGGCAGATAGATTTATAAAAGATTTAACAATAATTACAGAATATGTAGGAGATGTTGATTACTTGAAGAATCGTGAAAATGATGATGGTGATAGTACTATGACCTTGCTTCATGCGGCTAATCCATCTCAAAGCCTTGCTGTTTGTCCTTACAAGCATGGCAACATTGCTCGCTTTATAAATGGCATCAACAATCACACAATGTAAGTCCATTTTTAGCATTTTATTTCGACCTTGCTATATTAAATTAGTTGTTTTATGTCTTAATACTCCAGATGTCCACAAAAGAGGGTTAGCTTATCCTGTTCAGATGTCTATTAACTTCTTTCGTTTAAACTGACTTAATATTGCTTAATGGGATGGTAATGACATTAAATTGATATTGTGGAAGAATTGTGAGGTGATATATGCTTCATTCTGAATGCTTTAATGCAAAATTGTCTCACTATTTACGAAATCATTTTTCCTGGTCTAGTTCCAATCAATATTATGAGATGAATAATGCTAGGGAAAGTGCTGGACTGTAAACGGTAATTGAGGTATAATATATTAGGTTCATTTAGGCACATTAAGAGCTAGTTAACTTGCAATATTTGATGCCATCTTTTTAATAAGCATTACATCTTTCATTAAACCCTGACGAGTTCCAGTAGACAAATTGGAGGTTAATGAGAACAGTCTTGCAATTTCAGGGAGGGGAGAAAGAAGCAGAACCTTAAATGTGTGAGATACAATGTCAATGGTGAGTGCCGGGTGTTGCTGATAGCTAATAGAAATATAGCGAAGGGAGAAAGATTGTATTATGATTACAACGGATATGAGCATGAGTACCCAACTGAGCACTTTGTCTAACTTATAATTCTGCTTTCCTTTTCCTTTTGCTGATCCCCTAAAAAAAAAGATTGATCATACGTGGAAGTAGCAAGCTAATTATATACCGATGATTTTTTGTTCTTCATCCTATTGAACTCAAGTCATTGTTTGAACATAAACACTTCATTGAAGAAGGAAATCCGAAGGATATGACACAGTGATTTTGTTCTACTGATGCATTTCATGTTTATGCTGTCCAATGCTTATTTTTGTACAAAAAATGCCATCTGCTCAAGTTATTAAATTTAATTATTCCGAAATATAAATAAATTACGAATACTTCCAAAGTTTTGGATAGATTCTCTTTCATTGATTATCACTGGTCCAATTGTAGAAATTTCAGTACAAATTGACAAGATTTTAATCTATTAATAGTACATGACAGCATCTGTCCAATGAATGACTGGGAATACCAGATACTCGTTTAGTTATCTTGAAAAATTATTGAAATGCTTTTAGGCTATGTGGGCTCTATCATCATTCTTGAATAAAAACAAGCGTCAAAGACCATTTAACCATGCACACCAGCTGAATCATGAGCTAAACTCCTGCTAACTGACCATTAATATAGTGGCCTTCGCAGGTAGAAGCTGTATTTTTTCTACTTCGATTGTTTAGTAGACCACTAGAGATTTAGGCTTGCTGTGTAGCTTGTCCATGTATAATGACTTATGAATTAACTTTTGAAATAATTATCTTCAGAGAAAATTTATATCAGGCGCTCCTGCTAGCCATTTTAACATTACTGTTTCGTAAAATTAAAAACTGAATCTTTTTTAAAAGAATAATAAGATCCTTTTCTATGTTAAATGGAATTACCTCAACTTGATAATTATTAAAATATTATTTTGATAATTATAATTTTATTTAATAAATTTAATTTATCATATTAAAAATATTTAATTAAAATGATATCACAATATTCTGTTATTATCATCAATTAAAAATAAATTATTTATATTTATTAATTTGTTTAAATATATTATTATTTTATACTTATTAATCTTTAAAATAATATAATTTTTATTAATTTTTCAATTTTAATAATAAAAAATTCACCAAACCAAACACATCTCGAAAGTAACATATAACCATGGTTAATCATGATAGTTAGTAATTATAAAGGCCAAAGAACTTGTTTCCACCCATAGTTTGAGGCGAGAACAAAGTGTCACCCCTAAAGGTTTCAAAAACTCAGTCTTTCACCATTGAAAGCATTTTTTATAATTTTATACTAAAATTATTAAATTACCCTTTTAAAAATTAAAAATTTATAATAAAATTATAAAATAATTTTTAAATACAAATATTTTTAAAAAAAATTTAAAAATTTTTAAATTTAAAAAAAATACAACAATCACGCCCGTTTGTGTCGACGGCGGTGGTCGCAGCTAACAAAGTTAGGTGGTCGTTTCCGATCACCTGGTTCCAGGAGAGACCAGATCTGACTTCCTCGTTGGGTGGAAATGATCAAATCTGGTTGCCTCTCGTTTTGGAGGAGACGGCTAGATCTGTCTGTCTCCACCGAATGGGGAGGTCAAATTGGCCTCCTTTGAAACCAGGTGATTTGAAACGGTCACCTGACTTTGTTAACCGTGACCACCGTCATCGACTTCGACGACGGTGACTGTTGTATTTTTTTAATTTAAAGCTTTTTAATATTTTATTTTTTTATAAGATTTTAGTTTTAAAAAGATAAAAATGTCTTTGAATAATTACTGTTTATTAATATTTTAATAATAAATTTGGTTGAAGGGTAGGAAATTGGATTTTTGAAACTTTGCGAATGACATTTTATTTCCGTCTCAAACTATGGGTGGGAACAAGTCCTTTGACCAATTATAAAAGGTTTCAATGCTCATCTACAGTAGCACATTTGGCGACTGTTTGGATACCATTACAATCACCTTTCATGTGGGTAAACTCTTAATTGTCAAAAAATTTTGACACCCTGTGTGAAAAGTTTGGCACAAGCTGGGGAGCATATGAAGCCCAATTTGTTAACCTAGAGGCTTGACTTAGAGGCATCGAAAAATATTTTAAAGAATCTTTATAAGATCTACTTATAAACTTACATAAATAACTAGTTTTAGTTAAGCATCAGATATTCATTCCAAGTATTATATTCACTCTGAGAGTATATTTAACAATTTTGAGATGATTTTTTTATTGAGAAATCAAAGAAAAAAAATACAGATTTTACAGTTGGATTCTCTCGATAAGAGTAATAGACGTTTTGAGTTGAGTCAACAATGATCAAATCATCTTTATATACTTAACAATTTTGATAAAATATAATTTTTGATTATATATGTATAATTTATAGAACGTTATTAATATCGTTTAGTCCTAATAAAATTAGATTATTTTCGTTAATTTTCCTTCCAAATTTCTTTTTCCAATTACATTATATGCACAAATTATGAATTAATATGACAAATGTTAATGTAATAGAGTAAGATAATATGCATTAGAAGAAAATTTGGAATGTACACTATTCAGATGAACAATTTAAATCAAGTAAAATATAATCAACCTCAAGGCAAACTCTTGTATTGATGTTTCCAAAAAGCTATTGGATACCTTTTTTAAATACCTTCTCTTCAATGGTAAGAAAAGATTATTCCTTTGTAGAGTTAAAGCATGTAATAAACAGTTTAATATTTAGCGTTTTGATTTGACAAAACAGGTAGAATGCTTGAATGGTGGCTTCGGTTTGACGTTGCAGGGCTTTAAAAATGGGCATATAAAATGGACTGTGAACTTCAGTGGGACAAAAAAATAAGTTTTGATGGCATAAAAAGAGCATAATATACCATTTGCTTTATGGGATGCATTAATTTTGTATAACAAATTTAAAAGATGGGTGTTTAAAGCATTCACGGATACACAACCAACCTTGAAACTGTAGCTGAGATGCTTGGGGTATTATCTTGCTGTTTTGAATGTGCAAGGTGGGTGTATATTGGATCAACAGAACAACCCTCCCGACAAAGAATAGAAAAGGGATATGAATGATGATAGAGCAAATCCAAAAGGGAAAGGCTAAAATTCGAACCAGACACACTACTAAATCTTTAACACGACACAACTCACTTCAAACTTCCCCATTCTGAAAGCAAAGAATCTGAATTCCCACTTCTTCAAGCTTCAACCCTCCATCTCTACCAACTCCCTTGCACCACCACTCTCCCAAATCATGGCAAAACTCTCCCCAACTTTCTTCTCTTCAATGGCCATCACAACTTGGTTGCTTCTGCTTGCATTTATACTCTTCCAAGGTATTATTATCTCGTCATTAACTCTAATATTTGACTTAGGATTTTGCCACAAATAGCAGACTAATTAAAGCTAATTAATATTATTATGGTGTGCAGGAGTTGCAGGTTCTATTGGTGTCAACTATGGCACAGTTGCAAACAATCTTCCTTCACCAGTAAAAGTTGCACATTTTCTACTAGAATCCACCACCATCAACCGTGTTCGGCTCTTTGACGCCAACCCAGAAATCCTAAAGGCCTTCGCTCACACAGGAATTGAAGTCACAGTCAGTGTCCCTACTGACCGAATCCCCCACCTCACTAAGCTAACCTCCGCTCAGCAATGGCTCAAAACTTACATCCAACCCCACATTCCCGCTACTAATATTGTCCGCATTTTGGTCGGCAACGAAGTCCTTTCAAGCGCAAACAAATTGATCATTGCGAGCCTAGTTCCCGCCATGGAAAACCTCCATACCGCCCTTGTTGCTGCGTCTCTCAACCGTCAAATCCAAGTTTCGACACCTCATTCTTTAGGCATTCTCTCATCTTCAACCCCTCCCTCCTCCGGCAAGTTTCGACAAGGATACGATACTCAAGTACTTAAATCATTGCTGAGCTTCCTCAGAACTATTAATTCTCCTTTCATGGTGAACCCATATCCATTTTTCGGCTTCTCCGCTGATACCGTTAATTACGCTTTATTTAGGCCTAATCCAGGAGTGTTGGATCAAAACACAAAGCTTCTTTACACAAACATGTTAGATGGGCAACTTGATGCGGTCTTTTCGGCTATGAAACTCCTTGATTATACCGATATTGAGATTGTCATAGCCGAAACTGGGTGGCCATCAAGAGGAGATTGTTCAAAACCTGGTGTTGATGCAAAGAGTGCAGCTGAGTATAATAGAAATCTCATACGCCATGTAAGCTCAGGCGTCGGAACGCCGCTTATGCCAAATCGGACGTTTGAGACTTACATATTTGCTCTTTTCAATGAAAATCTCAAGCAAGGACCAACATGTGAAAGAAATTTCGGCCTGTTCGGGCCCGATTTGATGCCAGTTTATGACATAGGAATCCTCCGGTCCAAGGTACGTAGCTGCCGCTGCTGATAATTACCATGTTGCATATTGTTTGTTAGTCATTACTGTCGGGCTTCTAGTAATTAATAATCATGGTGAAATTCATCTAGAAACATTGCGTAGAATTTTTATATGATACTTTGATTGATTTGTTCATATATATACTTGTTCTTTTAGGCTAGATCTTCCATTCCCAACAATCCAACACCAGGGCCAGTGGTTGCACCAGTGATTCCAGTGCCTGCAGGGCCAACGGTTAAAAACAAAAAGTGGTGTCTCCCTAAAAAGGGAGCCGACGTAGAGGCTCTGCAGAGCAATATTGATTATGTATGTGGATTGGGTTTTGACTGTGAAGCCATTCAAGCAGGTGGTTCATGTTTCCTTCCTAACACAGTTCGAGCTCATGCAGCATACGCCATGAACGTTTACTTCCAAGCTATGGGAAAGAGCGACTACGATTGCGATTTCAAACAAACTGGAGCAATCTCGGACGTTGATCCAAGTATGTTCATTTATTTTCTTTCACGTATTGGAATCACTGATTAATTCATAAACTGATATCCTTTTGTTGGTCTATTTTGATACTGCAGGCTACGGAAACTGCAAATATCAACTTCGACGAAGTGCATGAATGCAAATTTGAAATGAAATGAAGACTAAGGCATAAGATTTATGTTAATGAGTTGGTTTTTTTTTTTTTTTTTTAATACAGTTTTAGAATAAGAAGCATAAGGAATATAAATCTTTAATTTTGATACAACTGCGCCCTAAAATTTTTAGTGCCATTAGTACTTGATATGATATAAAAGGACTTATTTCTATGTAAAATTGAATATTGAGCTTGTGCTTTAAAATTTATCCCCTTAAATAGCAACAGCCCGTCCCTAATTTGGCATGACCGACCGTGCTATCGCCGGTGCGGGCCAAGGGCCTCCGGAAGACAAGTTTTGGTGGCTTGCGTTGGTTCATTTGGGGCATGACCTATAATGTTATAGTTCGTGCTTTTGTGAGGTTTTTTTACGAGTTAAGGCTAACCCAAGAAAATTATAATTTTTTAAAATTATTAATTTTAATAATTATTTAAAATAAATAAGAGTCATATTTTTAAAATTTTATTAAAAAATCAACACCTGTGAAAGAGAGTACCTGTAGTTATATGATAAAAGAAATAACCCAATAAAATAAAAGAAATCTTATATGAAAAAGTAAATTCATATGTATTATTATAATTTATAAATATCATACATTTTCATTTTCTTCTATATCTAACTTTTTAAAATTTTCATTTATATCTTCAACAATATGATTTTACAGCTTAAATTTTTCCTCACCTAATTTTTATGTGTATAATATTTTTAGTAACACTTGGTATAAATTTTATTTTCTATTATTTATGACACATCCACTTACTTTAAAGGTCAACTCTAATGCTACAATCCATATTGACAGTGTTAGTAAATTATGTGTCATCACGAAAGTATAAAATACAATTTTTATGTACTTTCCACCATGTAAGAATACCAAACTGATCATTTTCAATCCAAATTTTAGATCAATTATCAATATTTATATAATTTGTAAATTTACAACTTACTAATTGTTTACCTTTTATGAGTACCGATTATAAATATTGTTTACCTTTAAATGTGTAGGAATTTTTGGTGCTTATCAATAAACACAACAAAAATAAACAATTAAAAAAATTTAAACACATATACAAACAACCGTGATTCTAATTGAGATATGTTTATAGAATATGTGTTTACAACATGTTATTTTCATAGTGCTTGAATTTTGATTAATCGGCAATGAAAATGTATCCTCTTAACTCTTTGACACTCACTCTTGCTCTCTCTCTCGGATTGAAAGTGCTCTAATGAAAATTATATGAAAATTTGAGGACAAGAGCCCTTATATATAGAGGCCATAAGTAAACATGCACAATCATACATATCCAAAATGCATGGGTATATGTCTATGCTACAATTAAATTTCCCACCCGAGTGCTTTGTGCATGTGGCACAATCCTGGCTCATCATGTATATTGTCCTAATTAAGGTTTTAAATGACCATTTTGTCCTCTTTTGGATATTTCTAAGCTTAGATATTGATATTAAGACTATAAAATGATAAAAATAACTTTGTATGTGCTCGGGTGTTACATGAACTCAAATTTTTCAACCAAACTTCATGCAATCCCCGACAACTTTCAAGTGAAACTTCAGGTAGTTTTTTGTCCAATTTTTGGTAGCTTTTCAACAGTTCCAATGATTTTATTTATTTTTTTTTTTTGCACACTAAAACGTACTCCTATTTCAATCTAGTATTCTGATGCCAAATAGTCAATATCCACATATAAATTAGCAACAAATCATACAATTTTTTGTTACAAACATTCACTAAAGTTCCAAAGTCCAAATTGGCTTAGGAAAAAACAGAACCAACATGCAAATTCATCACACAAATTTCAAATATTCTACCTTCAAATTTTGGCCATGATCAATCTACTACACATTCATCACAAATCCAACAACAAATTCAAGCTTCCAAATCTGACTAGTGCTAGAAAGGTAGAAACAAGGCCTTTTCTTCATACAACACAAGATTAAAGGAAACTTACTTGAAACATAAAATGCAAGGAATGTAAATCAAGTATAAAGGATGTAACATCCTAGATTCGGAAGCCCTTAGGGGTAGAATTTCTGGGTTAGAATTGAGATTTGGATAGAGATTTGGAGTCTAGATAAGTCCGGGGGTGAGTTGGTAAGTTTTCGGAGCCGTGTGGCTTTCGTTGGAATCTTTTCGGAAGGATTCGATCAGGCAAGTGAGCGGAAAATAAGTAATGCTTATTTTCCCTGGTGCACGCCCGTGCATGGCCTAGTATATAAGTTAGTGAGCCGTGAGACTTAGATTCTTTTCTCACCCAATTTCTCTTGAACCAATTCTCTCTTCATTTCAGCAGTTCCTCCCGTGCCTAGAGAGGAAATCCAGCAGCAATTGGCTCCCAATCCGGTTAGAGAGCAAAGAGATTAGAGATTTGTGTTAGCCTTCCAAAGCATGGAGAGAGGTAAGTGTTCTCTTACCTTTTCCTTGAGTTTCCCGGCATGTTTTGTGCTTCTTGATGCCATGGATGTGTTCTTTGCATGTGGATGATTGTTTGGGATGATTATATGGCCTTGCATGTTGATTTGAATGACAAATTTCCACCCTTGAAGCATGCATGTGTGTATGTATGGCCTTAGAAAGAGAAAGGAGATGTTTCCATGGTAGATTCCATGTTCGATGATGCATGTTGCATGTGGAGCTTGAATGGTGATGTTTGAAGTGTTGGGAATGTATATTTGAAGTGTGATTGCAATTGGATGTGTTTTGATTGGCCGTTTTGTGCATTTTCTGAGCGGTGCTTTGTTGAAGAACCAGACGCACGATCGTGCGCCAGAATGGCACGGTCGTGAGCCTGTGTTTCTCCAGATGCACGCCCGTGTTCACAACCTGTGCACGGCCAGAAAATGTACATGCACGCCCGTGTGTCCGCATACGTACGCCCGTGCGTAGGCGTTTTCAGTGACAATGAATAGTGAATTCCAGTAGCTTGCACGACCAGGCGCACGACCAGCGCACGGTCCCGTGCGTCATGGTGCACGCCCGTGCATCAGCAGTTTTTCAGAAAATTAATATTTATTGATTAATTAAACATGAGAATTCAGATAAATGATCTAATTGCTTCAGATAAGCAACACATGAGCATTTATTCAAATAATAAACTGCATGTGCATATCATGACATGACATGTAGTCTCAGAAAGGATCAGGGGATCCGAATTCAACAGCATTCAGTATTCAGGACCCGATGTACGGGGAAGAGTATAGGGTGAATACGAGGGGGCATCTGTGGGATTTAGTTTTACCATCTGACACCAGTCAGATTGGGCAGTTTCAGCAGCATTTCAGTATTACCATCTGACACCAGTCAGGTTGGGTAGCAGTCATTATTCAGCAGTTATTATTCAGCAGCTTTCTAGCCAGTAGCTAGAATGTTCAGCCCACATGGTCAGGATGCCGAATCCCTGTATTCCACCAAGTCTGATCAGCATAGCAGGTATCCTCGGGTACATTCAGTATTCAGATGCATGCATCCAGTGTATTCAATTAGCATGACATGACATTCACATCATGACATGATTTTATATGATAGTGGTAATTGAATGAGATCCAGATGATCAGTTTTCAGATTCCAGCAAGCGCATAGATGTATGATTAGGGCCGAGGCCCAGGTATGTTTGATTATATGAATGTTTGTGTTTGCTTGGGTATTGAGGGAAGTAAGGAGCGCTTACTGGGTGATCTTTATCACTCATTCCCCCCTCATTCTTCCAGTTTTTCAGGTGTTCGTGCTGTGGCTGTGGAGCGGTTGGACCGAGGCTGACGGAGAAGGCACGCACACACATTTCGATCAGCATGTATATCAGTTTTGGACCTGTGTGGTCGTTTATATGTATCTTTTGTATGTTTCAGATGTATCTGAACTGTATGTATGTTTGTATATGATATAGGCCAGTGGGCCCATTGTACAGAACAGATATTGTATATATTTTTGTGATGATGCATATTCAGTTTCGCTTCCGCAGTTATATAGTTTCAGTTTTGGTTTTTCGTAGGATTCCCGTCGCGGGTACCCATATTTTCAGATTGTTAACAAAAGCTCCCCGTAGTTTTCAGCAGCAGGGGTACTCGTGGCGGCGGGTCTTACAAAGGAAAGCTTCCACCAGCTTGATACAAGTCCACCACCGAATTCCCTTCCTAATAAAATTGGATAAAAGAATGATAGAATGCAAGAAAGGGTTGATTCAAGCATAAATGAAACATCCACCAACTTGAATCTTATCCACCACCAATTTTCCTTGCAAAGAAATTGGATTAAAGGAATGATGAAATGAACCCAAGAGAATAAATCTCTAAGTTCAAAGGTTTCTCAAATTTTTATATCAAAATCTAAATTTACAGATGAAATAAAATAATCTTTATATAAGCATTACAAGGATAATGAAATGATCAAAATGACCTAACTTAAATTACAATTAAAACATATTAAAATGCATGATTAGTACTAAGCTATCAATTAACTTTTGTCCACTTTATATGCATGCATCTAATATCACAATAACTATCCTTGTTTGAAGGAACCTTGTACTTGGTCTTGTAGCTTGAATATTTTAATTTTTCCTTCGGAATTTTTGGTGCATCCATAATATGAAGTTGGACCCAATGGGCTTCCTTTCTTATGTAAATGGTGGAGTGGGCTTGCCTTGCATGGATGAAACTCATTTTTGCCAAACTTGAAGGCTTCGGCGGAGAGGACACACGAGTGGATGGACTCCACACATCCGTACACAAAGAGTTGACACTTTATCCATTCCATGGTTTAAGAGTATATTCCTCTTCAATCTCAATTGACAAAGGTCTCTTTATCCATGCTGATATAGGGTTATATCTACACCCAACTAAATCAAGTTTGACTATCAACCTAGTATCAATTCAGCTTGATATGATTGGTTATGTCTCAAATTTGAACCAAAATTTTATTGAACTAGAATTTAAAGAAATCATTTTTAGTTTAAAAATTATTTTTTAAATGTATATTCTCTAATAAAAATAATAAAAGATAATTTTTTTTTATAAAAAAACCATTTATAATGAACGAAATAATTTGTCAGCACAATTCAACTTTCTTTTTCCATTTGAGAATATAATTTTTAAAGTTAATAATTAACAAATTAAAAAATGATTTATCTACACATTTCAACTTTCTTTTTTTTAATCTGAGAAAAATTAATAATTAACAAATTTAAAATTAAAAAAAAATGTAACAATATCAAGTCAAAATAGAACTTGATTCATCATATCAAACTCAAATTCAACTTTATTAAAACAAGTCAAACCCAAACTCATACTTACATGCGACTCTCTTAACCTGAACCAAACTCAAACCAACCCATCCTTGCCTAATATCAATACATATAATAATTGAGTCCTGATCCATCTAATTTTTTACAAAATAATAAAAAAAATCCTTAACTCTAATAGGTAGAAATTTCAAATATATTTCGCTTCGCAATTAGCTCTTTATTGTAAATGAAAATTAAATTGTACCTAGATAGCCTTGAAGGCCGAAAATTTAAAGAAAATATGGCTAAAAATGGACTAAAAATATTCTTTACAAAATTCGTTGACACTTGCATAACATCATCTAAGGCTAAACAAAACAACAAAATAATAAATAAAAAATAAGATAAAAAGAATTCACAAAAATCCACTTAATTTCACCATATGATTTGAAAAATAACATATGATAGGAGGCAAGACCACAAATACATTGCCCCATCCAGTCCTATAAATGTCATCACAATTCGTGACATTTCAATGTACCACTCCCTCTACAAACCGCAAATACAAAACATGATACACAAGCTTAACCTCAAATTAAATAAAATTTCTGTACTTAGAAAAATTAAACAAAGGCACTTGCATAAAAAATAAAATAAAATGAAAACCTTTATGAATGAATGCATGTATTGGACCTTTTTGTTGACTAATAATGAATGATGCAACATAATGCAAAATGTTATGATCTCAAATTTTGGGTGAAACTCATTCCCAACAAGGATACAAAAAAAAAAGATGTATGAGATAAAATACGACCCAACCATGACAGATGATGCGGAATTGAGTTAGGAAAAATCAGTAATGAGAACTGGGTGGACGAAGAAGATTTCCAAAACATTGGTGGTCTTCAAGTATAATTATCTCCTGACAGTAGTTCATTCCAGACACCTATAGCCATGTGGGTGTTGAGCACCAATAAAGTGTTATTTACTAATAAAATTTTGGGGCCACCCACAAGGGCCTACAAATCCACCACTGATGCATAATCAGCATGTTGCTGTTAACGGCTTCTTTACTCCCTGACTCCAATCCTCCGTGATCAACAATAATTTTTTTTTTTTTCCAATCAGCTTTTTTTATGGAGGATCACCAACTTGAGACACTGCCACTACCGACTTCCTCCATGACTTAAAAGACAACCCAACCCCATGGTGCTGATGCAAGAGTTAGCAACAACTAGAAGAACAGTGACTTCTGTTGTCTAAATATGCTGATGACCTGACACATGCAATCCTTGACCCCAACTCAACACACCCAAATGCATGCAGGAACTTTGTAAAGGAAAAAACTATGCACAGTGGCAATAGCCTCAAACAGAAATAGCCTTAGTAATGGCCAACTTGGCCCACTCAGCAGACTCTTTAATCATATGGTCATCGGAAGACAAGCATTCATTTAAAAAGTCTTTGCTTGAAAGAGATTGCTGAATCAAAGAACCTGCGTTACTTCCCAGTGTATCAGCAAGATCTCCAAGGAGCCCAATAGCTGTCTTCATCACCATTTCATCCCTAAAGTTCAAAGATTAAAGAAGAATATTAACCATAACAGAATAAATATACTCTATCAAAATTTTGTACAATACTTAAGGCTTTTATAGTAAAACTTACATGTCTTTCTCCATATACATGCTATCCAAAAACTGAAGGATATGAGGAGCATAAGGAATCAAGAGCTGGGTTTTCGGGGAGTTCTTAAACCCTTGGAAAATGCCAGAATATGCCTCCAAAATCCCATTTCTCAGAGAATTGGTATACTCTGTCATATCATCATCTGCAACCGATGTGTGTGCAGACAAATCTGCTGCACTCTGGAGCATGGGCATAGCATACATTAAGTACTTCTCAAAGTTTTCTCCTATTGCCAGTGCTATATCACCAAAGCAAGAAAATATGGGTGGCTTCACAGATCGGTGCAGCTGGTTGCTTGATAAATCCTTGAGAAGTTGTGTCATAATCCCATCACAATAAGGAAGAATTTTTTCCTCCAATGCTCTGCATATATCTCCCACCACACCGACAGTAACAGCACACACTTGATACTCCTCAAAATTCTGAAGGCCCATTTCCAAATATTTGTAGAACTCTGGCATGTATTTTGCAAAATCAAGGCCTGTTGCATAGGCAAGGGCTCCAATGGCAAGCATGGCCTCCTCATGGACAGTTGAACTTCTGCAAGCAAAAACTCTTAGGAAAAGTCCCATTATCTGATCTGCATACTGCATAAAGACATACTTAGTTGGCTCTGCCGACCCCAGCTTCTGAATAATGACCTGTAAGCAACCACAAAGCAGTCCTTGCAACTCACTCTGTTTTTCTCTCTCATCAGAAGAGAGTTTCTGCCCCTCAAGAGTTTCGTGAAGCCCCATCATGATGACAGGTACCAGTTGCAACACCATGGGTGCAGTTTCATCAGTTGAAGACCTAACCACCTCATTCAATGTTTCATATGCAGCAGTCCTTAATCGTGATTCCCCAGCATCTTCTCTGTGAGTAACAGTGAGAAGGGACTGAACAATTTCCTGGAAAAAGGGAGTCAGAGGAGATGATGGGCCAACATCCTCATAACCTTGAGCAAGAAAATAGAGAGCACCACAGGCCTTCTCAGCAACATTTGGAGTGTCTTTCATACTCTGCAGCAGAACCATGATGATCTGTTGGCAATTTGCCGGTGTAATTATGGGTGTATCTATGGTTGAACCATGAAGGAATTCAAAAATCCTTCCTAGGGTCCAAGCAGAAGTGTCTTTCACATGGTTGTTTGGATCCTTTGTTAAAGCATTTAGCATGAAGTTTAAAGCAACATTAACAACATGTAATAACTTGTCAGGTGAAGGACCCTCCAAGATTGAACCAAAGGCATAAGTGGCTGCCTCCCTCTGCCTCCAATCTGGTTTTGTTATGTTCTCCTCAATGAAGGGGATGACAAGGGGAACTATATCATCTCCAACTGTCCGTGCAACTAAACCCAGACAGGTGCCTCCAGCCATTGCAATATTCCAAGCCCCCTCATCCTGATCCTGATCCTCCTCTTGCTTGAGTAGTGTCTCCAAAAGCATTGGGACAAGTGCAGGAAGTGCCTGCTTAATAAAGTAAAAACAAGGAATATCAGAGTCTCCAGTAAAATCACCACCATACTCTTCCAAAATATCTATTTCTTCATCACAAATTGAACTCCAGAACTCAATAGCTTGTAGAGCAACAGGTTCCTCATCTTCTCTGACTGCCTTCGCCGTGATGCTATAAATGTCCTGCATATAAGGTGCTAATTTCTCATAATATGTTGATGATATGGAGACCAAACACTCAAAAGCTGCCTGTCTTATCTTCAAATCTGTGGATTGTGTTGCCTCACAGACAACCCTCATGATATAATCACGCTCCATGTCATTGCTAAAATTTGCCTGAGCAAAGATTAGAGCATTGTACAAGGCTCGTGTAGCAGCAAGCTGAACATCATTGTTCCCTTCATTAGCATTCATACCTTGAACCACAGCAGTAAGTATTTTATTCACATGATCTTGATCTAAGACATCAGGTGACACTTCCTCACATAAATACCCAAGAGTTTCTAGAGTGGCTTGCTTAATATGAGCTGGAAGCTGGTGAATAGTTGATAAAAGTGAACCTATCAGCTCAGGCCATTGTTTTTGTGGCAACTCAATGCCGGCAACTTTGGCAATAACTTGAGATGCAGTTGACCGAGCATCAGGTACAGGAGATGTCAGGGTCTTCAACAAGCATGCCTTGATCTGAGTCTTTACAGTGACATCCAATGACAGCCATCTTTGCACAAGTTCAAATTTTCTGTGTTGCTCTTTAGCATCCATGGCATTTTTAAGTATCAAACCTGCTAACTTACGGCTATCAATTGGCTTGTCATCATTTGCTAACTCCTCCGAGAGAGACAGTAAGAATCCAGGAAGATTTTGCTCCTGAAACTGTTTCAAACTCTCTTCTGCATGCTTCCGCACAGTTCCATCCATTGATTGTGCATTCAAAAGAACCTGGGTAACTTCCATTGCCATATTTTATCTGAAAGCATCAATTATCTAATCAGTAAGATGCACTGACTTCAAAATTGACTACACAACCCAAAAAAAAAGAAGCAAAAGCAGACCCACTATTCACAAATACAAAACCAAACCACTAAAGAATACAAAAACCTTTAAAAGGAGCAGAATTTAATAGTTTGAATGGACTGGGTTCAAAGTCATCTATTATTTATCCTTTCACCGTATAAATTAATACTAAACTTATAGATAATTGATAAACTTCAAAATAAAGTTAGCAGAATAAATAGATGAAATAATAATCAACAACGTATCAGATAAGTTTGCACAAGTATCTCTATCACAAAAATCATCTATATACATATTGCTCCCACAGAAATTCAACAACGTACTCTATGATTAGAAGTCAAGACAAAAATCAAAACACAACTTTTACAAGGAATGAATAAATAAACAAAATCATCTGAAATAGCATAACAAAATCAGAGAACTAAGGGCATTATATATTAATAAATCAATCTATCATAATAATATTACTAAGTTATTCTTGTACTAAAATTAAACAGTGAATAAATCAACATCTACCAATTAGATAAAATTCGATCCACAAAGCGCAATAATATCAATAATAAATTTAGATTTAGATCCATGAAAACCGATGAATTTATTAAATTATAATGCAAAATCAATTCAGATTATATAAGAAATCATACAACTAGATCAAAATAATTAATATATAAATTAATAAATTTACAAGTGAAACAGCAACAATACAGCTAAATTATCTGAAATTTTCAGATCGAATACGAAGTCGTCCAAATTAAAAGTGATCAACAAATTGAAAAATCGACCGAATGCTGATTATTGAATAGAATCACCTGAGGCTGCCGAAATGGATGGTGGCAATGCTGTCGCTGATTCAGAAGAGTGAAACGGCAAGTACTGAAACCCTAAGAGAGAGGAGAGACGAGAGGGTGAGAAAAAGGGGATGCGAACCTGTGCTTGCAAAATGCCAATCTGTATATTATTTGTTAAAATTCCAGGGAGTTATCCCATACAGATGGTCCAGTTTAATTGTTTCCTACGCCTCACTTTTAACTTAGTCAGGAAGCAGCAACAGCTCATTTTGAATTAGAGCCAAAGGACACATTCCCATTGTTGAAAAGACAAATTTTTAAAAATTTATTCAAAATTAATAGGTAAAACGATTTTTTTATTTTTTTCACACAAAATTTTTATATAATAATATAATAAAATAAATTTTGTAAAAATAATAAAAACATTAGAATAATATTAAAATAAATTTTAAAAATATTTTAAAAATAAAAAAATAAAAAGCAATCATCGTTGTCTTTAATCAAAAGACTGAAAATAGTCTCCTCATTCACGCAGCATCCAAATCTGGCTATCTCGTTTGACGGAGGATATCAAATTGGTCTCTTTTATTTTTTATTATCTCTGTTATCAAACGTAACCGAAAATGATTGAAAATTATGGGTCTTAGCCTCAGTGGTTGTTTCTTGCCATATTAGATGGATTTGGTTGCCTCCGTAAAAAATAGAGGAAATCAATTTGGCCTTCTTGTGAATCAGAAGGTCATTTCTAACTTCTTAGTTTATTTATCGACGGGCACCATTGTCGACAAAGGTAACTGTTTTTTTATTTTTATGTTAATTTTTAATTTTTAGTTTTTTAATTCTATTTTTATTTATTTTTTGTAATAAGGGTAGTTGAGTCATTTTATTAATAATGTTAGAAAAAATGAATAAAAAATAATCAATAAATGACTATTTGAGTTTTTAAAAGTTAGATGGTAAGCTTTTGTTTTTTTGGCAAACCGTGGGTGGGACTAAGTCCTTTGGCCTTTTGATTTATTTATTATCTTATGATCATTTCAACATACAATTTAATGAATTATTTATAAATTACATGAAAGTAGAATAATAATTGTAGTGTATTAATCCAGAAAGGTTATATTTGAATTGAATTTATTAAGCTTTCGAATTCTAATCAAATGAGTTTCAAATGAGTTCGAGTGTGAACTTAAAAGATGTTTGAATCATAAAGTTGGATTTGAATTGAATATATTTAGTTTTTTTAAAATTCGATTCGAATAAATTTAAAACAAATTATTAAAATCAAAACACTAACACGAACCAGAATTATGGTTTTGAAATTTGTGATCACTAACTATACATATCAAACACAAACACGAATCCCAACTAAAATTAAAATTTTTTATATTTTATTAATTATAATATTTAATAAAATAAAAATACAAACTTAAATTAATAAAATTTAAAAAAATAAATACAAAATTAAAAAAAAAAACCATCGTCGCTAGTAGCATCACTGATAACAATGACTATCATTAACTTAACCAAGTGACCATTTGATCATCCAATTTTATTGACAATCGAATCTGACTATCTTGATAAAGAAGACAACCATATCTGACAATGGCTACCTCGTCCATTAAAAATGGTAAATGATCAATTTCATATTTGTAGATCATTTACAACCATCTCTAATAACATATATAATTAGATCTGACTACTTCTATTAAATTTTTTACAATCAGATCAAATGGTCAGGTCTAATAGCTAATGAAACTAAGTGATCATTTTTTATCATCTAATTACGTTAACAGCATCCATTGCTATCGACAATAATAACGACTTTTTTTAATTTTTATTTTATTTTAAATTTTTTTATTAAATTATTAAAATTTTTTATATTTATTATTATTATGTTAATATAATTTAATATTAAAATTTATTTTAATATTAATATTATTTTTTAGGGAAGGTATTTTAGTCATTTCCATATAAAATTTGATTAAAAGGTGTGCATTTGACTTTTTAAAAGTTTTTGGTAGGAAGTTGTCATTTAAGGAAACCTTGCGTGGGAATATGTGGTTTGGCCCGAGATTTCATTAATACAAAATACCAAACAAATTGGCACTTCAAATATGCTTGTGTTAAAACTTAAATTTAACACATGATTCCAGCAAAGAAAAATATCATAACATGCCATCAGTAATACAATGACGAAAACAGAAGGATATTTTGGGTACATGCAGGCCATCCAACCATAAAAGTACGAGAATCTAATGCTAAATACTAATAAAATATCATTTAGATGAGAAGAGTTGAAAGCCATGTACAAGCATGAGAAATTTGTCAGAATTACTTGAGCTACTACAACAAAACACAAACATCATCAGCCACTCCGTTTCACTGCATCTCGCATCCAAGGCCAGTTCTCACTAGGGGAGTTACCATCATTATCCTCTATGTCTATTTTAGCATTTTGTTTCACAAGAAACTCAGCAACTGCTTCCCTATCGCACACAACAGCATAATGCAATGGTGTTTGGCCTTCATTGTCCTTCCATTTGAAACCAAAAACAAAAAAAAACCCAAATTTAACAAAAATGTTAATTGATAAACAACAATAATTTTCAAAACACAGAGGACGAATTAGGACAACTGATAAGTTCTAATCAAGTTCCCAAGACACACAAGTCAGATTTTGAAACAACAGAACTCAAGCATGGAAAGACGGCAAGGTCAATTGGCTGCAGGAGGAAGAAGAACCTTCCTCCCAAAAACTTTGGTCCAATCTGCTTTTTGAACAACTTTTAAACCTATCCCCTGATCTTTATCATGTTGAACAATATGTTATTCAGAAATTTATGAAATAAAAAGTGGATCATAAAGTGTTATAATTAATCAAACACATTACTATTTAAAATTGCATCACTTACCACCCTTGACCATAACACTGTTAATACTCTGTTAATGCTTAATAATGGAGAATATATTTTAACTTTCACCATTATTAGACTTTCACCATTATTAGACCTCACAAAGAAAAAAAAAGATAAATAAAAAAATTAACCTCCATTCCACAACCTCCATAAAACCGTCAACTCACCCCACCATAATAAAAACAAAACAAAACAAAATCTAATGTCTTGAGGCATCGCATGGTTGGTCACATGTCATAGTCCCATGATCAGGTGAGCAATAATAGCTAGGGTTGCAGTCGAGCAGATCTGAGCCAAACAGAGTATTGTTAAGCTCGAGCTTGTCTCGATAGAATAACTACAAGGCTCCAGCTCAGGATAGAAATTGCTAACTCGAGTTCAGCTTGAAAATTTCCAGTTAAATATATCCTATATATTTATCAATTATCCCTATATTCAAAGTTCAACAGTGGGTTGTATTGCAAATTTTCAAAACTTAGGAAGTCATATGAAATTTGTTATTCTAAAATATAAAAGTTTAGTGGGATAAATGTAAGTTTTAGGATGTAAATAAAGATTTTGACAGTGTAAACGTAAGATTTCAAACTTTCAAAAGTTTATTAATATTATACAGCTCATCTAAGCTCCCAAGCTTGATCACTGAGAAACAGTGAGCTTGACCTTGACTCAACAATAACCAAACCAAGCCACGAGCATCTCATGAGCAGTTCAACTTGTTTGCAACCCTAGCTGCAACCATGTCATAGTGACACCTGCTAGTCATATGGGCTGTGAGGGCAGCAAGCTAGCTGTGGGCGTACGGATGGGCCAGCAGTGAAGAATTCAGAAAGTGAAAAGCAGTAATGTGTCCTGTGTTTATTATTTTAGATGTAAAGGTTCTGAAATGGAGAGAAAGGTGGGTAAAAAGGAGAGAAAAAGAAGGAAAAGGAAAAATAAAAGGTTAGAAAAGTAATTTGAGGAATTCATAATAAGGATAGAAGAGACATTTTATGCAGAATCTCTAATAGACAGTTAATACAGGGGTACAGTGATGAATTTTAGAAACTATCAAGTATGAGTCTGATTAAAAATGTTATACTCACCATCTAACTGCTTATTTTGAAAGATGAGGTTTAAAATGATTTTCTCTCTTTGAAAATGGTTTGGTTTTGGGCTGTTGAAATTAAAAAATCAACCATATTTTATTCGGAGAACATGATTTGAAATAAACAAAATTCATTCAATAAAAATTAGCATTTAACTCAAAAAATGACTTAAAAATCATTTGTGTTTCTCAAAAATTAGAAAGCACGTCTTTTTCACTTACCCAAAATATGAGAACAAAACAAATTGAAATGTTTTGTTTTCAACCATTTGTTTCCAAAATACAACATGTTTATGCATATACATCTCAGCTTGCGGGGAGTGTAGAAATCTTATGTATTCGTTAGGAAAAATTGATAGGATATTCAATATTTTTGTGCATAAAAGATGGTTGACTATATTTGATTATTAAAGGAAATTACTAATTTAATTTCCTTACTGTTTTAGAAAGAATGCTGTTAGAATATTAGAAGTTTTAGTTTTTTTTATTGTTTGATAGGATTGTGGGATATATGCATTTCCTAAATATTGTACGCTTATTTCATAAATGAAATTAGAGTTGTATATTCTCTCAAAATTTGTTTCAATCACTAAACAATTAGATTAATTAAATCTCATAAGTTATAAAAACAACTTCCGGCCAACAACTTAATGGTGTAAAAATCCAAACTAAGATCATAAACTATTCATCAAAATCAACCAACAAGAAATGTAGATTTCTTGATTTTGAAATAAGCAGACAAGACGCAATTAAAATCCTTTGGCAAATGGGAACATAGACTTTCAATTATGCTTCTATTCTCAGGAGACAAAAGCATCCTAGTTCTAAAAAAAATGAGTGTGAATATGTATATAAATCATTTACCTTAGCATTTATATCAGCGTTCCTGCTAACAAGGAGTTTACAGACATTGAGGTGGCCACGATCTACAGCCCAATGCAATGGAGTTCGACCCTCACTATCTAGAATATTACCAGTTAACAGTTAAATAAGTAATATAAACTTGTGAACCTAGAATGCAAATTAAACTTGGCAGGAACACATCTATGCATTGGGCATTATACTTTGTGTTATGCTCACTCAATAGGTGAATGAGCTCAGATAAGCTGCTATTTTCGTAAGCAGCTTGGTCTGCTCGGCATCTCTAGGAATTAATGTTGATATGTCAACATTTTTGTCACCAATGTAAATAGTCGATGCTTAGGGAAATACTAGGCTATAATTAAAATTAAAAGTAAAATATACCTCTCAAATTCACTGAAACACCATTTTCGATACATTTAAGCAAATTATCCACTTCTCCTTCTCTGGCAAAGTCATGTATGAGATCCATTTTCCTGAAAAATAACAAATTTTTAGCCTCTCATCACGATTTTATGCTTCAAAAACATTTCTTCTCTTGACAAAGAAAGGGTGGTTTTCATAGAATTTATGAGTTTTCTGAAAACAAGGATTCTATGTAGCAACACAAATTCAGTGCTTCTAACATTTTTGGCATTAAATGGTTAGGATTTCAAATTTCTTTCCGTTCAAAGAGAATTCAGTTTAAATATTATATTTGAGAAAGAAAATGAACCATGAAGCATAGACCAAAACACTCCCTTGACCAACCCAAATGAAAAAACAACTGATTGCAATCATGCACAGATGATTTAACCACACATGTCTGATTGCAATATTTAGCATACATAAATTCAGTGAAAGACCTTATAATAGCATATATCTATAGGCACATATTCAACCATCAAATGATCAAAGGTATTTTTGCTAACCCTCCACCCCACCCAAAGTCAATTTATAACATCAAACTAGTTAAAAGAAAAAGTTATAAATACCACACAACCACCAAGAGACAACAACACAGTGCAAATGTAAAAAAAGTAACCATAATATACCTAAAATGGTTTACATTATTTACCTTATTCCTACTTTAAATTCTAGGGTAATTAATTAGTTACACATGGAAGTTGGAAATATCAAGAATTCCATAGATTTCCTTCTTCCAACATGGAAGAAATGACCAATTACTTTAAACCTTGCACAACAATAAGTATAGGTTTTACTCCTTTATTTAGCATTTTAGCTATAATTCCCCTCTATTTGATAAGATCACAAAAACCACATGTTTGATGCTATTAGCAATTCTAGAAGCAGGCTAGAGTTGAATATCAATAATGAATAAAAGAAGTGAATAGAAATCACTTCAAAGTCAAGAAAAAGAATAACTAAATGACTCAATGATATAGCATTTGAAGGTCTATGTTATGGTATGCCAAGGAGGAAAATATATTATCAGGATTTTCTTTCTTTTTTATGGACAAGCACAACTGTACATGGAGTGAAATCAAAAGCAAAGCCAAAAATTTAACTATACTCTCGGTAAAATGTCTCTTTACTTTCCATAAGCACACTAACATATAAGTTTGCTCAAACTAATATCACTGACAAGAAGGACAACCCCACAAAACCATATATCTACTACTCATCAAACCACAACAATTAAAGTCAAACAGAAAGCAGTTCCTGCTCAATTTTGAAAAGAAAAAGCCAACTTCCAACTCTTACTCAGTTTTCACATAAAAGATATGCAAATTGGAATCAAAACATAATAAAACCGATGCCTTAAATGGACAATCTATTCAAAACACTTGACAGGGAAAAAAACTCAAACTTTTTCAGAATTTTAAACCTTTTAATTGATTTCAGGTGAGCTAAGACCATAAACCAATGCCAAACAAAAAAAATTCATTTAACAATGAAGCTTTTGAGAAACAAAGTTCTTAAAACCTTACAAATCATTTCCAGATTCCTCATACACAAGAGAGCTGAAAACAGGCCCCAACGGTCCTTTAGATTCTCTAGTTGCTGCATCTTCTCCACCTTTCCTCTTCTGGTCATCCACAGTTGAAAAAAGAGGGATAAATAAAAAAAAAATATCCTAGAAAACATAAGACTTGTGGCAGTTTCATACAAACAAAAACATGATAAACATAAATACTAATTATCACCGCAGATAAACCAGCAGCCCAAGTAGGATATAGCTCTGTAACAATATCAATATATTTCTGCATTGCTTCTTCTGGAGGCATAGCACCCAATTTCTGCCATGCTTGCCTAGGAGCAATTAAAAAAATTTATATATTTCATATTCAACCATGAGATTTAAACCAAAAACAATAGTCACATACAGGCACACATGCACTACACAAGAATATCAATATATTTCTGCTTTGATCCTTCAGGGTTCAAAGAACCCAATAAACATAAAACTGAGTATTCATTCAACCATGATATCCTTAAACCTGAAATAGTTGGCACATTTAAGCTTATGCTCCAATTGAAGGACAAATTATACAATTGGTCTCATTTAAGGTTCCACTTGAAGAATAATTCTCATTATTAAAATCATATCACCTGCTTTAATCAAATGCATCCTTCCTCAACTGGCATCCCAATAGTTTCAACTACTTCGGCCACCAAGGCAACTCCTCAACACATACCTAAAATTTTCAATAAGACCCCAAAAATAAAGCAAAGAACATTCTTATTAAGCACAACTGTATCTTAAAACCTTGAAGGCTAGAGGCAGAGTAACTTCAGTTATCAGTAAGTATAACCTAATCAAATGCATCCTTCCTCAACTGGCTTCGCAATAGTTTCAACTACTTCGGCCGCCATACCAACTCCTCAACACATAACTGAAATTTTCAATAAGACCCCAAACAACTTTCTTGCTAGGTACAACTGTATCTTAACAACTTGAAGGCTACAGGCAGAGTAACTTTAGTTATCAGTAAGTATAACTTAATCAAACCTATTAATTGGTTCTAATCAATCAATTAAATCACACCTATATTTGATTAAATCAATTAACAAAGATTCCTCAATTGCACTAAAACCAAAAATTAACGAAGTATACCATTTGGCTCTAGCAGTCATTTTCAAAGCAGAAGGCTGGGAAGTACTACAGGGTCCTTCAGTGGCAATCTTGTACAACCCATAAAGCTGTAACTGCACATCACTCGTAACCTTCTGCGTGGATGACGTGGCAGCAGTGGCCGCCACAAACGCCGTCGCAGCACTGAACATCTCATCCAGCTCTGTACTCTCAACACCCTCCCAGTCGTCGTCGTCGTCATCACTGCAAGGTAAGCCCTCGTTTCTCACGCTCCCAAGTTCAGCGATCATTGAATCAGTCTCTTGAGCATCGGGGGCCTGGCCCAGGCCCAAATCGGCCTCCAGCCCACGAGGATTCTCATCGAGAAGAAGGACGTTCTTCTTTGACTGAGAATTAGACGCAATGTTACGAGTGATTGTTAGATTGTCGTCTTTGAATGAAATGACTAAAGAGATTAACTTGGCAACGAGATAAGAGAAGACTAAGCCGATGAAAATTGATTGCAGAAGTGGTTGCCATTCACTCATGGCTGTGAAACGAGTAAAAGAAAAAAAAAAAACACTGACCCTAGGAAATGGAAAGGCTAAATTGGGGGAAATTGAAATTTAAAGAAGAGTGGATTTGATTAGGGGGAGAAAGCGAGAGAAAGAAATAATTTGGTGCCACCAGAACGCAGCCCTCAATTCATAGTAACGTACAGGAGAAGCCAACTTTGGACGCCCGAGTTTCAGATGGAACAAGAAGAAGAATTAATTTTCGGCCAAACACCAAAGTCCCGCCCAAGGTTTCATTTAATGCACTTCCACCCCCAACGTTTTAAAAAGTCAAATACCCACCTTCCTTCCAATTTTTTTAACATTATATAATAAAAGACTGAAATAGTTTATATAAAAATAAATAATATTAATATTAAAATAAAATTTTATACAAAATAATATTAATATAATAATTAAAAATTAATGCAATTAAAAATTAATAAAAAGTTTTTAAAATAAAAAAATTTAAAAAAATAATTACCGTTATCGATATGTGGTTACTGAAAATCTAATCAGATGGTTATTGTAAATGGTGGTGGCCTTTTTAAAATTTTTTATTTTTAAATTCTAATTAATTTTTTAAATTTGTTATTATTATTTTATACTTTTAATATTATTTAATTTTAATTTTATAATCTATTCATATAAATTTTTTCTTTAAAAAAATAAAAATACTCTTTTGATTAACTTTAGTTGTTTAAAAGTTATTGGCCGGTTGTTATTTTAGAAAACCATGGGTGGGAATAAATGGGTTGAACTTAATTTTCACACCATATTATATTCATACTTTATTTTTTACTAAGTTTCAAAAAATAACAATATCATCCCAATATTCATGTTCACCTTTGAAATTAAAGAGTAAATATGAGATTTTAACTAGCCTTGTGTACATTAAACAATAAAAAATATAATCTGTCAATTAACTCTGGATTTAAATTATTATTAATTAGAAAAAAACCGTTTATTATTTCAATAGTATGTATAATATATGTAAAATTGGTATTTAAAATGGTCAAAATAGATCAAATTATATTCACGGAGACAAATTTTGACGTTAAGGATAAAATCGTTAGTTTCTTAAATTAAAGTGGTGAAAATTAAGCAATATTATTAATTTTGCAAAAAATAAGTTACCAAAAATCTTATAATTAGGCTTGTTAAATTGAATTAGATAGACTCGAGGCTCAAGCCCCCAAAAAATGTTTATGGGTTGAACAAATTCTAAGCCTCACCTAAGCCCATACAAGATTTATGTTCAATACAAATTATGACATTTGATAAGACTCGAAATCTTATGTAACAAAATTGAAACGATGTTGTTTTATTTAAAGGGAAACAACATCGTTTAGTCATTAAACTTATTAGAAAACGTTGAAACCCTCTCTCGTCAAGTTGAATCAATACCTACTATCATTTTAGACTAGTTTTTATCCTTGGACTCTTCGTAGTTACATGCTACTATAGCACCTATTGTGTAATCAGAGATTCAAACATCATTCTTATTTAACTTGAAGCCTACAATGGATCAAAGGTTCAAACATTATGATAGGCGATTACCAGTTTGACGATACTGAATTTACAATTCATAATAAAAAAAGTTCTCTTGTGGTTATAATTTTATCAAAAGAAAGATGCATAAATCATTTCTATTTAAAACTGTAATGACCCAAGGGATAGAATTGTCATTTTTGAGAGTTTTGAGGGGTAGAAGAGTCATTGTAGAAGTCCTTTGGGGCTTAGTTAGAGTTTCTGCGCTTGTGGGGGTGGAAATGGCTATTTTCCACTACACACGACCGTGTGCCCAGTACACACGACCGTGTGTCTTGCCCAGCCAGCTTTATTAGTTATTTTCTTCTAGTGCGCGCAGATTTTCAGTTTCCCAGCTCCCAGCTTATTTTCTCTTCTTCTTCCTCAGCTCCAGTGAACCCTAGAGTTCCAGAAAGAGATCCCCCAGCAGCTCAGCTTCAGATTAGAGATCCAGAGTCTTCCAGGGAGAGAGATAGAGCTTCCATGGCGCGAGGTAAGTGTTTTCCTTACCTCCTCCGCTGAGTTCAGAGCCTGTTTGGCTATTTCCAGCTTATGAGAATGTTATGTGTGCTTGTTTGAGATGTTTTCCAGTATGCTTGAGCTTGATATGATGCATGTTTGGATGATTGAGTGGCTTCCATGTTTATGTGCATGTATGTGAATATACATGATGATATATGCTTTCAGTATGATGATTGGCGTGTTTGAGTTGATGATTTGATGATTATTTGCGTGCTAGCAGTAGTAGTATGTGTTTATGTATGTTGATTTGGAGTGTGGAGGTGCTGGTGTGGGAATTTCTGGATTTCCAGACGCCATCTGCAGTTTCTGGGTCGAGCACACGACCGTGCGTCCCGGAGGCACGCCCGTGCGTCCTCTTTTCTACATGGGACACGGTCGTGCATGCTGCCCGTGTGCGTCTGAAAACCCAGACACACGCTCGTGTGCCCGAGTGACACACGCCCGTGTGCTTTCTCCCCCAATTCCACACGCCCGTGTTCGTTGAAGCACGGGGAGAAGAAGATGGCAGCCACACGCCCGTGTGCCCGAGTACACACGCCCGTGTGCCTTGCCCAGTTTGCATGAAAATATTCCAGAATCGCACACGCCCAGCAGCACGACGGGGACACGGTCCCGTGTGCCTTGTACACGCCCGTGCGTCCCAGAACACACGCCCGTGCACCTTCAGAAATCAGAGAGATTAAAAGCTATTTAAGCCACTCTAAGCCAGTTTTAAGCACACAGAACTCAGTAATCAGCTAAGAAATCAGCATTTCATGCATGATTATCAGCATTAGCACGGCATGCCACATCAGATATTTTCAGACTGGATCCAAGGATCCAACAGCATGATTTTCAGATATATATATATGATTTTTCATATATCAGATAGGGGTGAATACGAGGGGGCGCCTGTGAGTTCGCACACCCGCTAGAGAAGGAAACCAACGTCCGCCAGAGAGGACATGGTCACTGACCAAGCTCAATAGAGAGTGCTGGTTGTGCATCAGTAGATTTATTAGGATTTTGAACTCACACGGCCAGGGTGCCGAATCCCTGTATTCATC